>VWZL01003845.1:68952-113063 GCA_013396915.1 Stercorarius parasiticus
TAGGATTACTTAAAATAGTTAATGCTTTGTACAACCAAGAGTTTAATAGAATTAAGACACATGTATCAAACAAGCAAAAAATAAGCAAGAATCCTTTCATGCCATTAGATACTTCAGTACTTTTTACATCCCCAAAATATTACACATTGGCTGAGAATAATAAACCCCAATGCATACAGCAAGAAAACTTATAGAATTCCCTATATTAAATCTTCATTTGAAACTACTGCGAAGAAGCAGTGACAAAAACACCACTTTATTTTACACTGTACATTCATAAACAATTAAACTCTCTAAAAGAAGGTATGCAGAATACTTTCTACCAATATTATCAGTTCCTTACAATGCTTAAGACTTTTCCAAGACTTTTTCAAGTTTAACTTTTTCATGTTAAACTAAAGAGGCGTACCATTTTCAACTTTTTTTTTTTCTTGAGGCTTCCGCAGTGATCTCGCTATGTGGTTCTTGGTTTGTTCTCTAACAGAATGTCGGTGACTATTTAATGCACTTACAGGAGCTGAAGTTCTTCTCTTTTCTATTTTTTCATCTCTACATGGGGTACTCCTTAGGGCTATGTGTAGAGGACCATCTACAAAGAGAATAAAGATGAAGTCCAAACTTTAAATTCTTTCAAAATCTAAGTCTAATTCACCAGCAGCAGCTCTGGTAGCGCGTGTGGAGCATTTCTGATCAGACACACTGCTCAACTCACAAGTGGATCATGGAAAAGCTTTTAAACAGAACCTGATTCAAAAGGCTAAAACCTGTAATGCTTTTGTTGGCTTTTTTTTTCCCCCCAAAAAAAGAAACAGTAGATGTAAATGCCTTCCCCAAAGCTCTATTCTTCCAGAAATACTGTGGCTTTGAAGAAAGATGTAAAGAAAAACAGTTCAGTTTGGCAGAGATACAGGTCAGGTAATTTTTATTATTATTTCCTTTGAGAGAAAAGGGGCCCTGTTGATTTAATTAGAGGAACCACAGTCTGTTCTCAAAAGCATGCTTTGTAATGAGGTATACAGAAGTGGCATAGAGGACAAGTACATCGCCATTTTGGAGTATGACATCAAGTATCTTGGTCAATGAGACCCCATAGTCAAGGTGACAGCTTGCTGACTTTCACCTAATTCTATCCTCATAAGTGTCTAAAGTTCAGTGAACACGAAAGGCAACTTCCTTCTTGTCTGAAGACTTAGACACCAGCCAGATTGTCACTTGGAAACCTCTAACTAAATGTTAGGTACTGTGAGCAGTACCTAAAATGACTGAAAACAGAAGGAAGACAGTCCAAGAGAGCTTAGGAGAAGAAATGGTATCAAGTACTCTGCCCTGACCAACATTTCAAGTTGAAGCTATAACAAGGCACATTAAGATATGTCATTATGGAGCTTTCAGAATCAAGCGTATTTCTTCAGGCAAAAGAAGCTCCAAGATGCAGAAATCTGAAGGTGATGAGATGACTTTTTCCCTGGTCCTCTTGCTCTGAAGTTGCATTAGAACTTAAAGAAAAAAAAAAAGAATACGAGCCATTTGTAACTATTTCTGTAACCAAATGCTTACCTTCCAGTCACTCGCCACAGTGCTTCACAGTCACAGAAGAAAGTAATTACACCAAACCCCAAATTTCCACACAAGACTGTCTCAAAGGCACCTTTTGTCCAGTCAGGTAACTCACTGTTGCCTTTCCCTGGCCGCTTATACACCTCAAGAGCTGCAAGACTGTAGAAAGCAGCATGTTTTGTCCATGAAGAATTATCAAAACCAGAAGATACTCCTTGATAAGATACTACAGTATGTGTATGGCCTTCCATTTACAACAGGACTAACTTCTCCTCTTGCAGGAATAACTATGAAGAGAGGGGTTTTGTTGGTTTTTTGTTTGGNACAGGTCTATTTTTGTAGGAATTCTTGCTAACAGAAATTGCTCATCTGAGGACTTCCATGATTAGCAGGTTGAACTAGACATCATCAGTTCATACAGACAAAACTTTTTCCCATGATACATGGCAGCTGAAAAATAAGATTGAGGTACTTCATAACCTGTTTGGGAACACTAGTATTCTAAAAAACTTTCTGAAATGCGAACTGTTTGTAGCAGTACAGAGTAAGAACTCATGTAAAACAAGCCTTTCTTGAGCTTTCCCAATTGTCTACCTTTCTGCATTAAGCTGCAAAAATATTTACAGAACGCCATGTCAGGGAACCCCAAAATTACAATTAAAAAATCTATACAAACCAGACAACCTTCATTTAGGCGTCTTAACTTTTCCCACTCCCAGAAGCTCAACTCAATTTCATGAATTAACATTTGAAGAACCCCAAGGCCACCTTGATCCCACCAGTCTTTCAAAGAGCACAAGGCATGTGGCATTCCTGTGGGCCATCCGTGTACCCAGACTCTTGCGGGAACAAAATCATAGTCCATGTCCTTTTTTTTTTTTTTAGCTTTGCAACACTGAAGTTTAAGGAGATTTTTGCCAAGAATATGTCATATCTTTTATGACACATAAGGGTTAATACATTTCTGTAAGATTTTTCAGCCACCAGTTAACACTGTCTTGGGGGAGTTCAAGAGTACTCTATCATATGCTGAATGTATTTTTCTTCAAAAACTGACAAAAAAATAGTTATCAACAAATAACACGTTAAATTTTGAAACACCATTTGTTCCACTGACAGAAAAGTCGAGAGGGTCTATGAGTCTTTGAGCACTCTGCAGGAGTTTTGAGCATTTGTAGGAGTTGAGACTAAATTTGATAAGAAGATGACATTAAAAAAATGGAAAGTTATCCTAAACTTTTGGAAAAGTAACATTAAAATTTGCGCCATGAAGACACAAACTTGTAGGCCTTCCACATTTAGTGTTCTGTTTTTTCTCAATACAATATTTTCTAGTATAATTCAGACAGGCCGATTCATAAAATTAGTCCCAAAAGAACAAAGAACAATTACTTACCATAACCAACCACAACCAAGAACTTGTATATAGCCATATGCCTTTAAAACTTGCACATTCCCCAAGGTCAGACATTCTTCATTAGCACCATCTGCAGAGCTTTCATCCTCCTGACTCCCAACCTTCACTCTCCAGAAGGCTTCCTACTCCTCTGCCTCCTCCCAATCACGGAACTTCTGATTTGCAGTTTCAAGAAAAGCCAACGCAGAGCACACAAATACACCGTGTTTACACAGACAACACCCTAAACTTTTGTTAGTGCTATAACTACCTTCTCTTGCAAGTCACTTGTCCATGTAAGCATTCTGCTGAGACTACCACACAACAACACAACTGTACTGCAAGTCTCTAGCGAACAGCAGTACTATGCTCATAGAGAGTCCTATTAGGAAGTGCACAGGAGACTCCGATGCATTTCCTAAAGCTGTCTATGCAGGTCCCATGAAGACACCCACACTCGTCTTACAGGGATATCCTGAGGTGGAACATAGATGGCAAAGCAGCTACAACTTCTACACGTTCCTGATTATGACCAACTCAAACAAAAATCAAAATAGATATTAGTACACTTTAATACCTTTATGATCCAGAATATCATTGATCATTAGAATTACATGATTCTCTACAAATAGACCACAAAAGCCCTCCTGACATCCAGGGCAGCGAACAGTTGGAACTAAACACCAGCAGATTAATTTCTAGCTCAGATGACGCTAAATACCACTAAGAAGAACAGGAGATATGTTCATGAAGTACTGGAGATGATGAGGATTGTTGATTAACTGCCCACATCCTTCTTCCATAGAGTTCTTCAGACCTCTCTTCTCTAAGCCTGGGAAAAGTATCCTCTTCCATATAAAGAGCTGATCCAGAAGCAGTGAAGGATCTTAGAAGCTAACAAATACAGACCTGAGAGATGAAACCACCTCAACCATGTAGAAACCACAAGGACAAGACCCCTTTTTTCTTTACATGTATTCCTGGCATCAAGACACTTATGGATTAACAGGACAAGCTGTAACTAACTCCGAGTAGGCAGAATTTTCTCACAATGAGGTCATGTACAAAAATTTAAACCTACTGACAAAATGCACACATCTTCAAGGTCTGAGGTGAGGTGCATCGTCTGTGCAAGCGCTGAAGTCTGGCACAAGCTGACTTTCAGATTCCAGAAAAATTGTTCACATGCTACAAAGGCACGAACTGAATTTTGTTGAAATTTGTCCAAATGAAAAGATGTTACTAAAAAATTAAAGCTACTAATTCAGAAAGACTTAAAGTCAAGAAAGACAGTTCAGATGTTCAAATTATGAGTTGCAGGTACAAGAATGAGATGAAGCTATTCCATGTCTCTTGGAGTGGTCTAGGTCAAGGAACAACAAACTTGATTAAAAATAACCTTTTGCAGGCACTTCACATAAAATAACATGGACAGACAGATACATCTGAAAGAGAAAACTGTCACCTTTGGAGGAAATTGTTTACAGTAAGTGTTTGTAGGGCACAACTCACAGTATGGAATGACATACTCCAACAGTAAACTAAGCGATTGTGCAGAGAAAGAGAAGGGACGACAAAGAAAAAAGCCTATCTTAAGGTTAATGCATATGAACATGGAATATGGTTCTACTCCTTTTTTATTACAGCAATCAATAAGTAACTAACTGCCAAAAATTTTTAACTGATACTACACCACATTTAATTTTCAAGTGATAAGTTTGATAGAACATCTCAATTTGAACTGTCAAAAACTTAAACAACTCTTTCCTGCAAGACAGACTTTGAGAAGCCATCTGCAGCCTATGCTCAAAAAAGCTTGTTTTAAGCTTATGCATCCACATACATTTGTGCAAGTCTCAATTCTCCTCTTTAACAGAAGGGCTGCAGGGGGCTTTATAATGCACCTGCAGGGATGCAATGCAACCGAAGAACTGAGGGCAGAAATGCCTCCATCTCCTGTATTCCAGGGGGACACAAGATCAACTGCCTTACTCTCAAATAGCAGCACTACTCACGGAGGTAAGTATTATAACATGGGGCTGGGGAAAAACTGTTTCATCGTAATGATCTCGTGATATTTCCTGATAATTTAAAGAGAAGTATTGCCTGAATGCATCCAGTAGCCATTTAAGTCTGTGTCATTCTATCCAGAGTAGTAAGGCATATCTAAAATACAAGCTTAGGCAACAGTAGTTCCTTCCCCTCTGTTCAATGAAGAGTCACTACAGAATTTAAAGAGAGATCTGTCAAATTTGACACTGCAAAGGTAAGATCCTTCTTAGGGAAAAGGGAGAGACGGGAGAAATCAGTTCCATGTTACCCTTTCCAGCTCACTCAAGTTTTGAAGCAATTCCAAGTGGCACACTTTACATTTCAAATGTTGACATTTCATAGAGTCTCCACTTCGGTGTAAAGTAATTATACTTCATTTGTTCCTTTCCTGCGTCCCACAACACAGTCATTGAAGACCACTTACATCCATCTTCTTTTTTATGTGTTGAAATTCTAATTCTAAGGACTACAAAGAAAAGGTTTTGCTACTGTTCTGAATATTGCATAATTTTCTAGAGCTTTAGGACACAGGAAGTATTTTCACTTTAAATCCAGCAAACAGTCGACCCCCACCATTTATTTATTTTACATTAATGTGTAGCAGAAACAGTAAACAAACAGTGGAGCCCCAGAACTCCAAAATATAACTTGTGAGATATGGACTTACATGTGATAAAACTTCTAAAGCAAGAGTATCTCCAAGCTTATGGAATAAGAAGACTCGTAATTTCTAAACTCTTATCTGTTAGAAATCGCCACCTTTTCTTAAGCACTAAACCCCATCTAATATAGTGAAGTATAAGAAAAGTACATTTGTACCAAAAGGTAAAGTGTTTTAAATGTATTCACTTTGAACAGGAAAATTTTTGCTCACAACAGAATTGTAAAGATGAAAAGTAAACCTGCCATATACCATACTTAAGTATTCAAAAGCCTTCACTCTCACTAAGCAGTACGTCCTGAAAACCCTTCTAAAAAGATGATATAAAAGCGTTCAGCAGAC
The DNA here is from genome assembly GCA_013396915.1 of Stercorarius parasiticus. Taxonomy (NCBI): domain Eukaryota; kingdom Metazoa; phylum Chordata; class Aves; order Charadriiformes; family Stercorariidae; genus Stercorarius; species Stercorarius parasiticus. Next base: position 74,961 of record VWZL01003845.1, read on the forward strand.
ACAGAGAAAGTCTTGCTTAGTAGGCTGTCTTCATATACATGCCATTAAGAACAGAAGAGACGCTTGCAAGAAGACAGGAGAACAAAACACAAAATGCAAGAGTATGAGCTCATAAACCCCATTAACTCTACTTCAGAATGTGTCGTACCCCTACAACAAAAATTAGAAGAATTAAGAACACATTGAGTTAAAAACCAAGTGGCACTTAGTATCAGATATATAACTAATATATAATGACATTACTTTCCCTCATCAAGAAAAACCTTACTGTAGCTCCACAACAGCAGGCTTTGACAGCGAAAGTGACTTGAAAACTTTACGGTCTGCCTTCCACCTTGATGCACTGTTCAACAGCTGTCAGCACAACCCAGGGGCTAGTTGCAGGAAATATGCTATGAAGCACATCATCGAAGCAATCCAGGTTAAAAGTATCCATCCACAAATGGGGAATGAAAGGGGTGAGGGCTTAAAATAAGCAAATACGGTTACAACTCAACACTAAAGAATTACCTGCCAAGCGCAGCCAAGATGATGACATCAAACCAATAGTGTGCACTTGGGGGAAAGGATAAATGAAAAGGTCAAGATCTTGAGTCACTAGTCAGTTCATTCAAGACAATCACAGGAAGACTTCTCAAACCGAAATAATTATGCAGTTACAAACAGCAGAATAGAAGGGCTTTTTTAAGGAAAAGCACATGACAAACAAGCAGCCTATTTTGATCACTGTGCAATTGCTAGCAGCCATTCCTCATAAAGCGCGTGTCTCAGGTGTGTTTGTCGAGGCAGTATTTCGGTTTCTTTTAAGCTGCATGCAAAGTATAACACGCTGTCTTGGTTTGAGGCACATTTAAAGAAATGCATTTAAAGAAAAATCTTCCTCTACCTAATCAAATCTTATGCCTCTGCATTACTCAAAGTTACAGAAGTATTTGGGGTATAGAAGTTTGCATGAAGTAGCAGTATGTTAAACTACACTTCTCTTGTTAGGAACAGGCAGTAGCACCTCAAATGTAGAAACTTTGCCAGACACATTAGGAAAAGCAGACATGAAGCAAAGTAAGGCTAGATATATTCTGCTGTAGTGAGCTGTTGCTCACTGAGCAACTTGCAAGACTTTGAAATTCTTAAACAAGTGTTAATGAAAGATCAAACACAAAGACAAAAAACACCAGGGAATTCATCAAAGAGAAAGCTGAATTTTTATAAGACAGGCTCAATCAGAAGACGAAAGAGATGGCAATTTTTATGGACCTGCAGTACAAAGAGAAGTCAGTCCACAAGAACAGAGTTTGGATAGGTTATCAGCAACACCATAGTTTGCAACTAGACCTAAACTGCCACCCTGATGTTACGCAAGACACTAAGAAGAAAGTGCTTCAGAGAATGAGACAGTGAATGAGATGTTAATGTGATTCTGAAGACTGCAGAGCAGTTATAACTTAAGCATTAATTTTTTTTCCTAACCATTAAGTTTTTATCCCTTTCCACTACCTATCAGTTACATGAGGATATTTTTCAGTTACAGGTGTAGCAATTGCATTTGTTAAATACTAGGACTTTTCTGCCCACAGGTCCAGCACTGAGAAAGGTAAATACTGCAGCAATTGGTACAGGATTTCTAGCCAAGTACACTCTTGAAGTCAGACCATGAAATGTAAAGACCAAGTAAGAAACAGGAGAGAACTGGAGTTACCCAGACTGTTTTCTTAATATAGAAAAGGACAAAAGTCTTCAAACAATGCTATTTAGATATTTNAGGGAATTGTAGTTTTGAAGAGCAGAGGTTTAATACTCAAGTTGTTACAAAGCAATCAGAGAAGCTGCATAGTCAGTTCATTATAGAACATGATTTGTATTTCTAGATGAGGGAGTTTGTTTTACAGAAGATAAGAACGAATAATGTTTACATATATTATGCTGCTTCTCCACAATGAAATCTGCTAAGATCAAGCCCTAAAGAGACTCCTTCAGCCCAAAAGAAAATCTATTTCTGTTCTTTCCTGCTTGTCCTGCCTGCTGCTGCTTAACAAAGGAAGAGATCAGCAACATACTTACACAGTAAACCAGCTGTGGTCCGTCCTCTTTTTGACCTTTCTTGATTAGCTTTTTCAGAAGCCAAAGAAGCTCTGGTTTGAACATTTCTTTTTACGGGGTTCTGCTGTGATTCTGCAGCCTTCTCCACTCCATGAAAGTATTTCATGTGATAATGCAATAACTTGGCTTTGCGGAAGGATTTTGAACAGTCCAAGAACTTGCATCTAAACTTGTGATCTTGATCAACAGTTGCAGCTTTTTTTGATGCAAGAAAGTTTGCTCTCCTACAAGGTTTTGTTACTGGAAGAACAAAACAGATAAATTCCCCCATGCATTTGCTATATTTATCAAATGGTTTCCTAAACTTAAAACAACAAAAAAGTTAAGAAACGGGCATGCATTCAAACATGTTAGCTATGAAATGCTAAAAATAAAATTTTAATGCTATATCTGCGTTTAGGATCAATAGCTTTTAAGGGAAAACTCTACCCTCTTAAAAATTGGTTGTCATCACACCAGTGCTTTTATGAATAAGTTATCAGAAAACAACATTTTGCTTCCTTGAGTCCCTTGCCCAGTCGCTAATATCACTGTATATAGTCCTACTATAGACACAAGACCGAATTACAGAGAAGAGTGTGTACTTCAGTCAGAACACTGGATTATGTTCTATCAAGTATTTATTTAATTGTTTATAACTGTTCACATCCTTGGTGAAAGCACTTTCCAAGGAAAGCAGTTCTGCTTCTTTGCTTGCAATTACTCCGCTACCTGCTTTCTGGATGCCTTGTCCTACCACCCAAGCCTGATTACTTCCAAGGACAATGGAAGCAGTATGTCAGAACTACCTTTTTCAAGTAAAATTGAAATTCTTTTGATTTTCAAGCAATGGCGAAAGAATGAAATGAAGCAAAAGGAAAACTGCTTGCATCTGTTACAAAATTTCCCCTACGATCTACAGTTAGTTAGTTTCTCAAAAAAAGGAAAGTCTTCAGACTGAAATGGAAAATCATTTTAAGGCATCTGTTGCACTACTGTGCAACCCAGGGCTATACCTAAACTTGTCCTAGTAAATTCCCAAATTCTTCTTCCAGCATTTCAGAAACTTTTAATTCATGTTTTTGTTAAGAAATACACAAAAGAAATAATTTGAACTAAAAGTAAATCGGATTACTGTCACTAGTATCTTTATCCAATACAACAGAGGACAGGCAGAAATTTGGAAACACACAGATCTAGAGAGATCCAGGCAACTGCCCATCACCAATACACACATAGCATCAAAAAAATCCCTCACCAACTAGAGGACAATGGAAAGGAGGTGTCATTTTTACAAAACAGCTTCCAGATATCATTTTTCCTTTTCCGTTTTTTTTTTTTTTTTTGCCAGTACTGAAATATTATTTCCATATTTACAAGTATTTTCAAACTTGGAGGACTCAGAAAGAAGAAATGTTTAAGCTAAGACCCAGATGTAGCAACAGTGAGGCCAAACTGAAGGTATGCAGCACATGAATGAAAATTAAGACATTATATTAGTAATAGTAGTTGAAAACAAGGAACACGAAAGGACTCAGAAACAGTACAAACAAGAATAAGTGCAGAAATAAATAGACTTTCCACAAGTGCACTTAAGCAGGGATGCACTGAATGGGAGTGTTAAAGGTAGTGCAAACAAAGGACAGCTTGTTCAGAAATTTTTAGCATGTAGCATCAAAAATGGTGTTACTCAGCTGCAAACGCAAAGGTTATACCATAGTGAGGAAAAGCATCCCAGATAGCTGTATCTGAAGCACACTTAGTTTTTAAGTATTGCGTTATGACAAAGAAACTAAACTTGGAGTCATTCGTAGAGGAAAAAACAAGTAATGGTGCTCCAGAGGTTGATATACAGGGAAGGATTAAGAAGTCATGTACACAGACTAGTTAAAAGAAAGAATATTCAGTTAATTTTGGGACAAAAACAGTAAAAATGAAGACTCTGCTTTGGGGTTTTTCACAAAGATAATGACAAGGAGAAAGAGAAAGGCATTTTAGCATAGCCATATCAAGAACATGCTCACAGGGATGCTGTTTCAAGCAATTAATGGTAATAAGATTGCAACAAAGCCAAACAATTGGATCACACTTGCAGAATGACAAAGTTTGCCAATAACAAAATCAAAGCATGCTGTACACCATCAAAAGTTACATTCATAAAGAAAGAAAAAATATTTCATGAATAGTCAGTGAAGTGGCCTGTGTGTGTAGTGAAAGCAAGTACAGAAAGGTTCTCTTGACTGTAAAGCTAAAAACCAGCATTCAGGACAATGAAAGAAAACTTGTTTCTATTTAATAACATGAAGATGGGAAAACTTAACTGCAGCAGGAGGACGTAATGGGGTCCAAAGATTTAGCCAAAAAATATTACAAAGGTGACAAGGGAAACTTATACCGTCACACAACTGTCACTATGAGGCCCTGCATTCGAGCTCAGAGCACTTCCTCTCCATTGAGACAGACAAACTCTGGAGAAGATACAGGGAATGGCTTCTAACTGATCAACTACAAGTTAGAAGAGGAGCACAGGATCACATTAGCTGAAGTTTAGAAAGAGAGATAAGAGGAAGGAAAGCACACAAAAAAAGACCCAACTTACTGCAACATGCTAAAGGAATCTATCCAGAGTATTAAAAACACAGACAATCTCACATAGTTTGAAACAAAGCTTATTACCATCACCACCACATTTGGGGGCATTTTCCTTCTTTACAAGTAACACAATAGAACTCCCTGCTGCCAGTGCAGAGCAGGAAACTGATGCCCAACCCCGCCACCCAGGAGAGCCTCTGAGGAGCCGGTGCTCCCAGTTGAGTGCTCTGAAGCCCACTCATTACACCAACAGCTAAAGGGGAGAACTTCCACCCTTACACATATATACAGTTTTCACTTACAATGCATGGTACTAACACTGGTTTCTATGGAATGAAAGTTTTGCTGTAACAGCTTCAGATTTTCAGGCACTTGCCTTTTGAGAGGAGCTTAGTGGGTGCTTTCTCTGAGTACAGAGGAAAGTTAATGGCAGACGTACCACCTGCTATTTCTTCCATGTTTATAACCGAAATTAGAACTCCTCACCTGGCATTCAATTATCCATTACAATATTAAGCACAGAGACCCAAGGTCAAACAACAGTGTCTCCTTTAACTTTCACTACAGAGAAAAACCCATCCCTTCAGCATTAAGGTCAGCAACCTCTCTCACTTCTCATTGTGCTGTATTATCCAAGGCTTAAGCGATGACCACGTTCAGCAGCAATTTTACATTAAATGACACCATGTGAAGTTACGGAGTCCACAAGAGATTTTTCCCACCACTACCAATTCTTTGTTTGAATTGACTCCTGCTGGGACAGGAACATTTGGCAGCAGCACAGTATCTTGACTGAAGATCTGCTATCCTGAGGCATCTTCTGAAACACATTGGTAAGCTATCCCAGAAAGCCAACAGTGCATATAACGCTTAGCATTTTCACCCAGTTAAAGTTGGCCTTGCTGCAGTTTCTAGCCATTAGATCTTCACACACAATTGCCTGTTAAACTGATGAGACTTCTAGTCTCAATTTCCTGTTCTCCACAGAAATATTAAGACAAAATTATTCCTTCACCTGTTGTTAAACTAAACACACCGAGCCTCTCTAGAGCATATGTTCTCTGGTGCTTCCATCTCTATCGTTCTCAAGATTATTTGTTACCATTAGCTTTCTAGAGCTGACACTTCTTAGACTAGGCTAGCTTCCTCATTAGTTACCTATTTCTTTGGTCTTACTTCTGAAATCTTGTGTAGTTTTTCTTGAGTTCACCAAAAGTGTTCCAGTTCATCATTTTAGCACCCAAACTACGTTTCTTCGCTTATTTCCAAAAACCTCTGTCTTTCAAGATCTCAGTTGTGCAGCAAAGAACATCTTGTGTAATTGCTCTTCTCAAAGTACTTTAGGTAAGTACAGCACCCAAGCACTTCCAGTGCGTCCAGAATCCACTCAAGCAGATGCCTGATATAATAAATTGGTGTAGGACATCAATAATCACAGATCATTATATATTTACAAAGTCGTGATTTCTTTGACCCAAAACATTGACAGTGCAAGAACTACTCAAGGCAGTATTTGATATGATCCTCCACTCCTCACTTTCTCCCTGTGTTGGCACTAAATTTGTAACATAAACCAGGGAAGTCTGTACTGCACAAAAAGCTCTTAAGCGTGCAGTGTACTCCTGTGTGAACCACGGCATACCTTGAGAGGGGGGCTAGCAGCTGGGGGTGTAAAGGCTTTATCCGCACCTTGAGGTGTAACAGAAACACCGTGTGCAGATCATGGTGCCTAGCTGTAAGAAACTTTCATAAGTGAGCAAAGCAGGATGGACTTCTTTACATACTATATCGTTAGGCTTAAAATGACAACTGTTACGCTACCTTGAAGGAATCAAAGCCTACCTAGGTAAGCTGCAGGATACACCGCTGCTCTCTCAAACTGCATGCAAAGATATTATGCTTCTCCTTAACTGAAACCCAGAGCTAAGTGACAAAATTAGAAAAACATGTGGTAAGTATAAGGCAAATGGAATCCCTGATGCATGTCTATGCAAATAAAAACATAATCTTAAGACTTCTGGGAAATACAACTATGAACATGATAGAAGATCTGTACAAAGCAAAGGCAGCTCACTTTTAAAAGTCAAATCAGTTTTTAAGAATAAAGCTATACGAACAGCTTCTAAGCCTGTTCTCAGATATATGAAACAGAACTTAAACTGTCTGCAAATATTTGCCAACAGACTGTAACTTTTTTTTTTTTGGAAAGACAACATGATTTAGCTAAATCACCAATTCTGGTCCCTAAACATTAGGGGAGCCAAAAAACCATCAGAACGGGATTTTTATCCTTTAGTACACATAATTAATCAGAATTTTGTTGAAAACTTTTAAAAAGGAACTTAAGTTTTGACAAGGAATGTTATATTGCCCTTTCAGAATATATTACAGACATACACATTTTGAAACATAACAAGTGTATAAGCACTCCAAATTGTATTGCTGTTACAAATGTCTGCAACTACTATAAATCTTGAATCATGTATCAGCCAGTGACTGTGAAAACACTCTTTAAAAAGAAAATTTTTGTCCTTAAAAACTCCTGATATTCAAATGCTATAAAAATCGTGTTCTTCCTATACATCATGCAAGTTAAAACTAGTACTACCAGGGTACGTCACTCACCCATGTCAAAACAACACTAACACAACACATGAAAGAAAATGCAAGTTACTAGTTTTATTATGGTTTTTAGTATTTTCCTACAGGAAGAGAACGAGTTCCTACAAAGTTACTAGAATTAAAGCCTAGAGACAAATTTTAAAAGTTAGTACTGGGTTATAATGTTGTACTTACTGTAGAAGTTACCTTTGACCTTAGCTTCCATGCCTTATTTTGTGGGAATCTTGTACAGAAAAAATACCCCTTTTTTCCACCCGCACCACCTATTCTGACAACATACTCCTCCCCTATCCAAACCCCAAATCTCTTTAATAACCGCAGCAGTCTGAGAACCTAACTGCTTGACATACAGCTAATATTATTTGGAGAGATTGTATCTGTTCCCTTGATAATTACCCACAAAATAAGTTAACTCAGCTTTCAGACTCCATCACCAGTTATTTTTAGGACAGCATGCTCAGACTCTTTAACACGACCCTGCCCCCAGGAAGCCACTGGGGATTTTCCCAGGCATTTTCAGACGCCACGCCGCCGTGCACACAGGCGGTACCAGGTGAAAGCCTGAGCCTCACCACTCCCCAATCCCCAGCTCGTCCGCGCTGAGTGTACAGGCACGGTCCCACCAGTAAGACAGAAGCACGTACAGGAAAACACAGATCCACTTCTAACTTAGAAGACTTATCCACAATAGAGATCTACGGACTCTCAAACTCTTTGATCAACAAACCACTCGTTAATAACATTTTTAATGTTGGTTAAGCATGGAAGCATAGATTTTTGTACTTGGACTTCAGGTGACAGCATTTACTCAGAAAGACCCTGTATAGTTCGTATTCCCCATCCTTAAGAGTTTTCTCCAATAAGAACACCTGTTTGCCACATCTGGGTGTCCACCCAGGTGCACGTCTAGCATTTCTAATGTTAAATGAGATGGCTTTAATTGAGAAGTGTGGATTTTCAGACAGTCACAATGCTGAACTGTCAGAATTCAATATGAGCACATATTCCTGAATTTACTTACATCCTCAGCTCACTCAAGTGCCGGCAGAAGTACCAGTGTCAAGAGCACACAAGTTATACCAGAGGTTTTGGGTAGGTAAGGGAACCAAGCCCTGTTCCCCCAGCTTTACTGCCTGTATCCAACCAAGGGAGCTCAGGAGAAGGACACATCCTGCACATCGCATTAATGTGACTGACACCACACATGTGCGTATCACACATTCAGTTGAAATCCTCCCCACTTTAAGCCCGAATTACAAATGCTCAGCAACATATTCATTAGGAAGTCAGAGGAAAGTGGTAATAATGGCAATAGAGAACACAGTTTTTTTGAACTCTTGATGGTTCAGTCACACACCAGCACCATACTGGTGTCCTGCCCCAGCTACCTGCCACCAAAATTATGCTCCCTAAATGCTGAGAAAGCAGAATTGAAAAACACTACCTTATAAATTTCAAATGTACAAGTCAATTCCTCTCCCTGCTTACTTAAAAAAACACAGCATTTCACTCCAACATATATTATACAAGTTCAAGGGGATAAAGCAAGGCAATTGTAAACTACACCTGCATTCTCAAGCAGAACCTAAGTATGCAAGTAGAAGAAAAAAAATCTGCTGGTATTTTAGTTTAACTGAGATCCGTCAATCATTTCCCTAAAGTTTTTTCATGGAAGGAGAAGAGATTTCCCCATGAGCAACAAATACACAGAGAAGTAACATTTTTATACAACCAAGCCTGTTTTGTCTATTTGTTCTTTCATAGTCACTAGAAGTGATTTGTTTGCTGGAACCCCTAATGCATGCTGCTGAGTATGTACTAGCTCTCATTGCATTATAGCCCTGAACTCAGATCCCCAAACTTCTCTTCCCCCCCTCCCCCCCATACTGTTAGTACAGTGTGTTCCTTCAAAAAGCCAAGATTCACCATTCTCAAAATTCTCAGACCTTAGCAAACAAAGTTGTGGTTTATCAATCTAGTTCAGCGAGTACCTCCAAAAGATTACACAAAAAATAAGTGTAATCTTAAAAATGCTACACTTGAAACTGAAAGTTTGCAGGAATTTACAACATAAAAGGCTAAATGGTTGTCAGCTAAACCACATACTTCAAGAAATGCAGTGAGTTTATCATGCAAGACCACCGTAGTTAAAAAGCATTTTATCGCACTGTTCTCCTACATGAAGCATGTAACAAGGTGGCTGTATCCACTCTAGTGGAAAGCTCTGCCATACCTTCTCTTCTATTAATAGTTTGTCACAGGCTGAAAAGTGAGTATTTTCAGACACACTAAAAACTCTTTCAATTTTCAAAACTGCTACAGCCTGCTGTATCTCTCAGAAGAGCTGTCTCTAAGGTACAAATCCTGCACACTTCACCTCAGAGTAACTGAGTTCACTGTACCTGTTTGGAGCCATGCCTGTACCTGCACACCTTCTCACCTGCCTAAGACTAGAATCGCAATAGCCACCACTCTTTCTTCTGGGCTGAAGCACAAGATTCCAATAGGATCAAGAAGCATCACCGCTTTTTAACATTTCCCTGCAATCCCAATGACTCAAGTGTCTGCAGTCTTTCTATCAAGAACTTCAGGGACATTTTCCAGAGATCCAATGAAGAAGGAAAAAGAAAATTAATGCCCCTTTGCTGCTACAGCAGACAGCCCCTCCTGCCATCCACAAAAGTTACTCCAGGGTTAAAATTTGCAAACAGGACATGCTTGTTCCTCTTAACAAAATTACATTCAAGAATGCCTATTCAGTTTCAAAGGCACCTTCGAGGAGAGGAACTTCAAATTCCAAAGGGAAGAGCTACAAAGCACAGCACTACCTGCTAACGTTGCTGGTGCTGCAAACTTCTGGTAGATAGGCTACCAGTTTAGCTAACCTGGATGGACAACTATTACAGTAGTACCTGACAGGTGCTCGTGAGGAACTTCACCGGTTGTCAGCACATGAACTTAAGGAAACCAGTGATGCTACTCTGCAATTACTCAGAGGAAGTATTGAACTTAAACATTAAATTGTACATTAAACTGGTTCTACCTGCTACACGATGGGGAGCAACAAATTTGTAGCCACTGGAAAGAGCAACACACTCTACATCCCTCCTTGCTTCAGAGATTTGCAGGCAGGCTGTCAACAGCTCGTGTACTCAGAGCTAATACAGAGAGTAATGACATTTCCTTGGTATCACAGAGATTAATGTTCTGTTCAGGTACAACAGCCGAACAGCTGTTTTGCCTTCATGAGCCAAAACAAGCTACAACCCATCAGGTAAAAAAAAAGTTAAACCCAGAAGTACTTTATAAACTGAAAAGGACACAGCAGCCTGACTAGCAAAAAATTTGCAGCCGCTCCGTATGTTCTGAACTCACTGACAGAATGCAGGGAAGGGAAGACATGACCCCAACACACATCAATTTAAAAGACGCAGGAGGTACCATAGTTAGAGTACAGGTGGATATATCATCAGCCTGGTTAGGAAGGAAAGCAAGATCAAAGGAGCTCTAGTTTTTAAATAGTAAAAGACCATTTACGCATCAAACCTGAGCAAAGAAGGAGAGGTAAGTTCCTTCCTGCACTGAAGGTGCACATCTGTGGCAAAGGGAGAGGACGTTTGGTTTGTACAGTTACACGAGAGTGGGTGAGAGAGGACACATGCAAGCAGGGGGGTAAATTTGGAATAATCAACAAACAGGATGAAAGCTAGCACATAAAGATTACTCTAGCGATGCTGAACTGTAAATCCCTCTAAATGCTCTGTTCCACCTAAAATTAAGCTTATTTGATAAGAGCATGAACTAAGGAATTTGTAGTTCAAGTTTCTCCAGTTAGCTGCAGATATGAGTATTAAAGTTACAACAAATAATCACAGGACAGCCTACGTTTTGGCATAGTTTACTATCTGTATAGGAAATTTTAATTTGAAAAAGGTAAATACGCTCCCCAGCTAAGAGAAAATAGAATATATACATTAAGATAGACACTGAAATGTTTTAACTACTTCATAAACTTGTACTAAAACCTCTAAATAGTCAAGGGCTTAAGCCTAACAGAAGCCAAAACATAAGTTTATGGAAATGCATGATCAGGATTCTCGAAACATCAATGCCAACACATACCTGCAGCACGGAAATGAGAAAAGAACCTGATCTTTTAAGATGTTAGTCCAAATTAATCCAGAATTACAAATATTAAATTATAACCTGCATTTGTTAATTTCACCATTCACATGCTAAAATTATTACATATCCAGTCATTTAAAAGTTATTATTTCAACTTTTGGGAAGACTGCTGTCAGTCTCCAAAGCATGAGATCAAAACTGACTCCATGAGGAATAAAAATATGCATTTTCCCCCCACGCTTAACACCACAAGAATGCACGATTTTTGTTAGTGACACTCGTAGAAGCACGAAACACCTGGCATCAGTTGCCTTAAGAAATGCAACAGTATTAAATATTAAATCAAATTTTGAACCTGTAGGAGCAGAAGGTTCTTGAGTTCTGACAGTAACAGAGACAGACTCAGCGTTTTCAAATTTTTCTTCCTGTAAACTGGCATCCGTACTGAGTGATGTGCTATGTGACGTGTTTCCAGGAGATCCTTGTTCACTGAAACTTTGGTCAGATTCAACACGAATTTCTAACTGGACTAGAATGGAGGAAAAAAATTTTCATTGAGTAAAATGCACACAGAAGCATATTCCAGAACAGCAATATGTGCGTTCACCACATTACAGCAGAGACAAATATCCATCCATGTTCAGATTGCTTGCTGTTGTATTAACACAAAACTGAGTTTTTAGAACACAGCTACTTGTATCAACCCTCTAAATTTAGAGCTGCCTAGAAACACACAGGCTGCTAACTCTTTATAGCCTAAAATGGGACAGGTCTTTTCAATCTATTATCAGAGCTCCCCATTAAAGGGAAACGCAATGAATAGGGCAGAAAAAGGGAGCATTACCTCCACCCAGACTAAGAATGAAAGCATCCCATTTGGTGGTTTTAGCGTTCAACAAGACGATTAAACTGTAAGCTTAGCATTTGGGTTACTTCTTCAATTTAAAAGCATTAGAAGAAAGCCAACAACATTTCCTTTAAGTCATTTTACAACCTATGGAGCTCTCCTTTTGGAAGGCCAGTTATCCCTCTACTGGAAAAGCTCCCACCACACAAGGGAAATGCTAGGGTTACTGATCAGGACGGAGAAGGAATCAAAAGCAAAAGCCAATCATGGCAGCAGAGAGAGATACAAACTTCCCTTGAGTTCTCTCTGCACTGCTGATGGAATCAGGTTTTAACTACAGATATAGAGCCTGCAGGTTATAGACGTGAAAATACAGCGCTTTCAACAACTAGATGACTGCCATGCCACCACAAATCCAGAGTACCCCAGGAAGCTGCTTACCCTTCTCAGATTCCTTTTGGTTAGATACTGCATCTTTCAAAGGCTGAACTTCCGTTATAGCTGTGACGTGATCTGTATTTAAAATCTCATGGCTAATACTAGATGAGAGTCTTGAAGATCGTCTCCTGATCTGGTCTCTTTCAGGGTTATCTGAAGAGTTCTTCAATTTTTCCTGAGCTGGAATAGACAAATTCAATGGCACCATGCAGCTAAGGATTACCAAAATAGCTCACAAACTTTAAAGACCTCTTCTTCCAGTGACAGTTTGAAAGTGTGGGTTTTTTTAAGGACTGAGGTTAATAACAAAAGCTGGCAATTACACCTCTCTGTAAAAGCTAGTCATATTAACAGCTATAAATAAGCTTAAAAATAGAGCAAAAGCCTATCTTATAGGTGTCTCAACTTTTTCTTTTAGTAACAGATTTGAAGAATACAGATCAGTATCTCACTAGTGAAACTTTGCTTTAGGCAGCAGCTGTCCCACAGACATAAGCAATAGCAGAAGCTAGATCAGACAATTCACACACACAACCAACTTGGACCCTAAGCTGGATAATGTATGTGCACTGAAGCTTTAAGACTTTGTGGTCCTAACGAAGAGAAAGACAGCCCCTTTTCTGATCTTCATCTCCTTGTTCATAATATTACTATAGAAAACATGATTTTTCTTTCCTCATCACCACACTCAACTTCTTCAACATCACTACGCAGTATACCAAGATAAAGCAGAAGCTAGACTACAGCAACACGAATATTTACCTAGTATTAAAGTTTCTTGGCTAAGCAATGTGGTAGATCCTCCATCTAGTAACTACGGAGTTTCTACAACTAGAAAAAGGCTTTTATAACCTTCTATGTATTGAAAGTAATATAATCACCGCTGCCACTATCTGTATGAATTTCTGCATCAAGATGTACATCTCCTTTATCCAAATCCAGCTTCCAAGATTTAGGAGGGATTTCAGCATGATGATGCTACACATGAATGGCTGATTTAAGATCAACAGGTGCTACATTTCAGCCATTTCATGTATCACAGTTCAAGGTTAATACGACAGACTTTTTTTTTTTCCCCCTCCACTTAAGCTTCAAGAACTTACATTTACAAATACTGTGAGAGTTGAATAGCAAAAAATACTCACACAAGTTTTTTTCAATCCTGGGACGCTTTGATGGAACTTCACCTCCTTTAGGTATTTTCCGACGTCTTAATTCCAAGGTTATGGGCTGCAGCGTCTGAGAACTTGGCTCTACATATTTCGATTGAGAGCAAAAAGTGACTGGATATGAAGCTGCAAAACTCTTTAAAACATAATTCCCAAGCCTCACAACTTAAAATATTGGACTTGCATAAATACAGTTTCACCTGGCTTTCTCAAGTCTACACATTAGCATTTAATCCTACTACAGACATGTTTTATAATATATAAAGATTACTTGCCTAAATCTAACCTCTGACCAAACCACTTAAGCTCGAAACCTATCTAACAAGTATGCTCTCAGCTGTCCTAACCAAGCCTGAACAAAGATGAGTTTAAAATTTTTTCAAAGTTCCTAGAGACTTAGGCTGTGAAAGAGCAAGACTCTTTTCAGTCCTTCAGGTAAGTTTAGAAGGGTTCTGATACACGGCCTAAACATTTAAGTTTAGCTACATACCCGTTGGAGGTGTTATTGGCGGTCTCCCACGTTTTCGTTTAGTTTCTTTTGTGTTTTCCTGTTGACTCTTTACATTGTCATTCTCAGGCTTCTTCTCAATTTGTGTATCTACTGAATATTCCATATCATTCTCTGATATATTCTCTTTATCTTCTTTTCCATTCTTAGATATATTCTTTTCTGAGACCTTGCCTTTTTCTGAGATGACTATCAATTTTCCTTCTTTATCAGGTTGCTTAACTCTTTTCTCAGTCTTTAATGTCTTTTCATCCTTGTCTTTCTTTGCATTACCTGTTGCTTTCCTCTGTTCTTTAAATTTCTCCTGCTTTTCAGGAGATGACGGAATTTCATTACCTCTTTCCTTAGGCTTAGCATTACCCACAATATTCTAGAATAAAGAGAATGACAAATGAAAATTAACTTATTGCAATCTCAGAGTCCTCCCCCACCTTTGTATTTAGCAGACTTGCATCCTTATCCGATTTTTCAAAGGCTAAAAAAGCATATATTCTTGCAACCCACATTTTTAACCCACATTAAAAATTAGAGGCACTTGAACTGTTCAAGGACCTATGCAGCTTCAACAGGACAGTACAACAGATTCACTCTTCTCACACCTCCATGGCGTAAGAGATTTGCATTTCTTCATTCTCATGTGCAGGTTAGGTCGATTCTAGCTTGCACAGTACTACTTAAAGCCTACTTGGGACACTGAAGAAAGAGTGGGAGTCAAAAGCACAGAAAAACGCAGACAGCTCAATCACATGGATGCAAAAACTTCTCTTTTGTTAAAAGAGTCTCATTCAAAACAGACCAATATTTAGCTTGTAATTATCACTGCTACTGAAACTACCCCTATATACAGGTCACTGCTACTCAGTGTCCTCTGTTTTGTGATCAGGTTTCACATTAACACCACCTGGGGGGAGATACCAATTTTGATTTTTTCCCATTCCAATGATCCTGCTACAGGCTGTCCCAGAACTTCTCTCGTCTGATGAACAGAAACCTTCTGACTTTTCACCTGGATTAATAAATTATATTTGGTCATGTGTCAACACTGCCTTTAGTTGAACTAACTTCCCTCTTCTTGTTGTCTAATAACTTCTTCCTTCTCACCATGAGCAGGACAAAACTATTACTTTTTTTTTTTTTTTAAATGGCTCACTACTACTTTCCATCACAAGCTGAACCCACAGCACTCTGAGCAGGTGAAGGGTTGGTAGAACAGCCAAACCATAGAAGTAAAACATGGGTTAGTAAAAAAGCTTATCTTCTCAAAGTTATGAGGTGAAAGATTACTAGACAGCTTCCTTAATAGGCTCAAGACAATCAAGTAGTTACTTTGGGAAATAATAGTTTCTGTCCACTCCATGGTCCCCATCCCTTAAATACATGCATCTTAAAAATTAAACTAATGTCAAACAGCTGAAACAACCGAAGTGTGTTTCAATAACCTACCACTAGCTTTAGTATGTACATTCTGAATCTTCCAATGATTTTTAGAAACATCTTTCGTTTATATGCCTATGACTTCTCTAGTTCAAGAGGTGCATTCACGAAGACATCAACCTGACAGCTTTGCAAATCATACCATAAATATTTGCACGACCTTTTCATTTTAACAGATTTTATTTCAGATGTATTGTATGTTAGCAATAGAGATGCTTCGTTCGTTTCATATTTTATAACTCATCAAATCTAGCCACCTTAACTGTCAAGTTTTAGAACACACTAGTAGCACGAACACAATACTTACCTGATCTTTGGAAAAAGCTTTGACATGAATGTTTTTGACAGTCTGAACTACACCATCATAAAATTTCACAGTGTACGTACCTAAAATTTGAAAATAAAGCATAAGAGTTTAAAGATCAGAAGTTATTTAACAGAGCATTTGCTAACAGCTGCAATACTCCAGCTGCATATTTAGCTCTAGATAAAAGCTGCCTTCTCTGCATTGTTAGAAAATTCAACAGCAGAGGTCTTATCACAGGCCAGGTAACGGAGAAACAGTGAAGTTATCAAAAATAATTACGGTAAGCATAAAGGTGCATGCCTAAGCTAGAACTGCTCCTTAGATATACTTTCCTCACAAAACCCAGAAATATTTTTGGTGAAATACTCCACAGACCTTTTCTCCTTGACGTTACAACATGTAGTCAGTCTAAAGAAAGCACAGCACAAGAACCAGTCCTTCACGATTCCTTACTGATACTCAAAAAGGAGAAGCATGTCTGTGCTTTTTTTTTTTCCTATTTGTAAAACATTTTTGCAGCTCTGACACTAGTTTTACTGCAGTTACGTGTATCACTTGATGACAAACTTAAGAAACAACAATTTTTCCCAAATATATACTTCAAGCAATTATTGAATGGGTATCTCAGCATAAAGTTCTTTTATCTCATGAAAAGGCTAAGAGGTTGGTTAAAAAAAGTTGATGGCAGACTAACACACAATCCAAAATAAAGCTTTTCACAGATGTTTTCTGTTTGCTGTACTATCTCTTCACCTAAGTAAAAAGGTTAGAATACAATTAAAAATGCATTACTAACAAGAACAACAAAACCAAAAGTGACTCCTTACCATCTTTGTTAACAGAAGTAACTTTGGCTGGATAGAAGCGACAATCAGACCAGCACGCCAATACCTGATCATTTATATGAAATCCCTACAAGAGAGTAGTTAAAAGTGTTTTCATCTGAGAATTACTGAAACATACAACTTCATCAAGACACCAAAATGGTTAGTTTTCCAATATTTAAAATAAATCATAAAACTTACACAGCAGGCAACACAGCAACAGGGATGCATTTTATCAGTCATAATTCGTACAACTGCACATTAAACTGTTACATACTCAAATGTCCTCTATTTTCTACTTACTGCACAACCTTCTTCGTCATGTAATCCTTCTTTTCTTAACTGTATTTTCTCTAAGGGACGTAAATAAGGACTGTCCCAACAAAACCATTCATCATATCTATGGTTCCAGCGTTTGAAATGGATAAGTACTTTTCCTTCTTCATAATCAATTTCTTCAATGTGAGCCGGATACCTGGTCAAAAAGTAGATTAAAATATTTCAATTAAGAAAAAGGTTAGCCATCTCAGACACTTAACTATGGTACAAAACATTACACAAATGCAGCCTTCTGCATGATCACAAGCGAAATATCTGAAGATCTGCTTGATCGGGTGTGATGGGGAGCTGAGTAATTACAGCTAACAACTTTTAGTTTCTACAAGCTTAATATTATTTCATGTATCACTTGTATAAGCAATAAAGATGTTGCTACATGACTAAGAGCTTAGCACAGAACAGAATCCCAAAACTTGCAGAAGCAAACATGGGCTGCAGGAAGAGGAGAAAACTAAAAAGTTCTTAGTGTGAGGTGGAAAAAATTGTAACCGGAGATGGAGTGGGAAAAACCTTCCCTACACCTAGAAATTTCACATATTCACAAAACTGATAGCTTCACCTCCCTCTTACAAAGAGGAACACTTGGAGGTCAATACACTCACTTCTCTCAGAGATAACTGTCAACAGGCATAATGAATCATCTTCCCAAGCAGGCACACTAGACCTAATTTTTTTAGATTCTCAAAGTTAAATTTCATCTGCAGAGTCCTGGGACATTTAAATAAAAATCTCTCAGTATATTACAAGTAAAGGAATCTGACATGAGCCAAATTCAGTTGTTTCTAACCAGGGAGACCTTATAAACTATGCATTTCTTTAATTGCATTGGTAATTTGTAACTACAGTAAGTATTTCAGAATCAGCATACTTCACTATCCCAGCTGAAGATAACATCCCAAGTATTGATGCTTTCCCCTCACAATAATGATGCCAGGAGAAAATCTTCACTTGTCAGTGTTTTCAGTTATTTGTAGAAAAAAGGCAAGGCACCACTGAACTCTTGAATAAAAGTGAAGAACAAAAAAAAACCAACCACAAATCCACAAGTATTCTTTACCTGATAAATGCCACCTGAAAGATAGAACAAGTGGTAGAAAGAAATGGCATCTTGAAAGGATCAAGCCTGATGCTAAAAATAAAACCCAGACATGTCACAATTAAGGCTTAAATGCAACACAGACTACCATTCTACAATCCTACACAAATTAAAAGAAAAGCTCCCTACAACTGAAATTCTTCAGCAGACCTGAGACACGTCCAGTCATGACTTCTTCAAAAAAACGCTCAATGTCACATGCCTCAAGCTATGCCATTAGTTCATCCCAATACGTTATCAAAACAAACGCAGCAAAGGCCGTGGAGGAGATGAAAACAGATAGGAGATACTTACAGCACAGACAGCTCTGGTTACCAGTTTCCTACGAAGAAAGTAACTTCCTTCATGTGACAGTCAACATATTTCATGTTTAGGTAACCCCAAGCACTGCCCTGCACAGGTTCATAAGGGGGGAATATTCATAGTCTTTCCATATAAAACAACATAGTTCTATTAAACATAGTTTATTCTTAGGTATCTCAGCAACTGCCTGTCATGAAGTACAGGTAATAACAAAAATCAGTATCCAGTTCCCTACGAAGTGCAACAAAAATGGGGGTAGGAATTCCCAAGTCCTCTCAGCAAAAGACTAGTCAGAAGGACACTTTTGCCATCAGGGATCCCATGGACCTAGGGCTTGTCCAGATTCCTCAGGGTGTTCAGCCTCCGGAGCTGGAAGATAAGGATGGAGAGCAGAACAACCCACCCATAATCCAGGAGGAAGTAGTCAATGATCTGCTTCTGCACCTAGACGCACATAAGTCTATGGGGCCAGATGGGATTCACACCCAAGAGTACTCAGGGAGCTGGCGCGAGAGCTCACCAAGCCTCTCTCCATCATTTATCCTGGTCAACAGGGGAGGTACCAGATGACTAGAGGGTGGCTAACGTGACGTCCACCTACAAGAAGGGTCAGAAGGAGGATCTGGGGAACTACAGGCCTGTCAGCCTGACCTCGATACCAGGAAAGATCATGGAGAGGATCATCTTGAGTGAGCTCTCATGGCAAGTGCAGGGCAGCCGAGGGATCAGGGCCAGCCAGCATGGGTTTAGGAAAGGGAGGTCCTGCTTAACCAACCTGATCTCCTTCTATGACCATGTGACCCGCCTTCTGGACACGGGGAAGGCTGTGGACGTTGTCTGTCTGGACTTTGGTAAGGCCTTTGACACCGTCCCCCACAGCATTCTCCTGGAGAAGCTGGCGAATCATGGCATAGACAAGCATACTCTTCGCTGGGTTAAAAACTGGCTGGATGTCCGTGCCCAGAGAGTTGTGATTAATGGGGTGAAATCCTCTTGGTGGCCGGTCACCAGCGGTGTCCCTCAGGGCTCAGTTTTGGGGCCAGTTTTATTCAATATCTTTATCAATGATCTGGATGAGGGGATTGAGTGCACCCTCAGTAAGTTCGCAGACGACACCAAACTAGGTGGGAGTGTTGATCTGCTTGAGGGTAGGAAGGCTCTACAGAGGGACCTGGACAGGCTGGATCGATGGGCCAAGGCCAATTGTATGAGGTTTAATAAGGCCAAGTGCCGGGTCCTGCATTTCGGTCACAACAACCCCAAGCAACGCTACAGGCTTGGGGAAGAGTGGCTAGAAAGCTGCCCGGCAGAAAAGGACCTGGGGGCGCTGGTGGACAACCAGCTTAACATGAGCCAGCAGTGTGCCCAGGTGGCCAAGAAGGCCAACAGCATTCTGGCTTGTATCAGGAATAGCGTGGCCAGCAGGAGTAGGGAAGTGATCGTGCCTCTGTACTCGGCACTGGTGAGGCCTCACCTCGAGTACTGTGTTCAGTTCTGGGCCCCTCTGTACAAGAGGGACATTAAAGTGCTGGAGCAGGTCCAGAGGAGAGCTACCAAGTTGGTGAGGGGTCTGCAGACAAAGCCGTATGAGGAGAGGCTGAGGAAACTGGGCAGGTTTAGTCTGGAGAAGAGGAGGCTGAGGGGAGACCTCATTGCCCTCTACAACTACCTGAAAGGAGGTTGCAGAGAGGTGGGTGTTGGCCTCTTCTCCCAGGGGAATAGAAGAATTCCTTTACTGAAAGAGTGGTCAGGCACTGGAACAGCCTGCCCAGGGAGGTGGTTGAGTCACCATCCCTAGAGGTATTTAAGAAACATCTAGATTTGGCACTTCAGGGCATGCCCTAGTGACAGAGATTGTAGGGGTGTGTGTGTGTGTGTGTGTGAAGATTCTATGGTTCTGAAAGATCAAGAGGGAAGCTGATAAATGTTGAGTTGCTACTTTGTCACTTTAAGCAGATAAACACCTCTGGTAAACACACTCAATCTACTAGCTTTCTCCTACTGGAGAGACAAGCCCAAGTGACAAGAGCCAACTAAGTCTACGATGCAGAACTGTTCCCTGCTTCATACCCAGTAAAAGGAGAAACATTCTCCACCGTAAGAACCATCATCCCAGAACCACACACCAGCATCATCTGCACCTATCCCACCTTACCTTCTAAAGACTCCAATCAAGAACAGCAAAAACAAACCTGACAATGAGACCAAATTTCAGCCTGGTTGAGAGGCAGCATGGGTGAACTGGAGCTCTCAGCCAGCTCCTGGACAACATGCTGCTAAGTCTGAACAAATCTTCTCTTTCAGAAGCAACCAACATCAGCAAACATATGTTCAGTGCTCTTGGCTGGAGCAGCGAACCTATTAGAAGCTCTGCTCGATCTAGCCACAAACTTGGACAGCCCCCTCCCTGATACCACCTTCCTTTCAGATGCAAAACACAGTGCTGGCAACTTTGACACAAAGAAGGTTCATAGTTTCTCAACAGCTCTGAGCACTACACATTGACACTGCAAGCTTCCTGCCTCCAACATGTGTACCCTTGCCTCCAACATGTGTACCCTTGCCTCCAACATGTGTACCCTTGCCTCCAACATGTGTACCCTTGCCTCCAAAGTGCTGAGGAAGCATGCTACATCAGGAGGCAGAAGTCCTCACAGATCCATGCAGAAGAGGAGTAATAGAGCGTATCCATACACGTGCACCAAAAGCCTGTGAACATGGCAAGGGGTAGAGGTAACTTAAAGGAAATTCAGACTTGTTTAATCAAGAAAACATACTATGGGAGGATACACAAAATAAAAAGGCCAATAGCTGAAGCCTGGCTAAGGCTCGAAAAAGAGTACAACCACCACGTGTTCAGGGATGGTCCAACACATCCTCCCCCAAAACACAACAGAAGCATTTAGCTGACTCCATGGATTTTCAAGACACCTAACTGATACTGGGTAAGAAATCCCCAAATGGTACTAATTAAATATTTATCTAACACACTGTGAAAAACAAGCTGAAATCAGACACACATTGGGAGGTCAAAACAAGTAGTTTTCCAGCTCAATTCAAAAGGAATGATGAGCTTGTACTTTTCAAGGCCTTATGCACTGGCTAAACAGTAAGGAAAAACCTCCAAGAGGTCACCAACTAATGCCAACTGCTGCCATTAGTTTTGATAAGAACCCAAATGCCATTCAAAAGCTCAAACAGCTTAACACTCAACAGAGAGTGGTAAGCAATGATTGGCACCTGCTGTCAAAGCACAGCAAACAATATGAAAATGGGTTTCTTGTAGACACAGGTGTAAAACCATCCTCTGGAAAGATACTTAACATCTGGAAATTCAGAATCAGAGTGCCGACTGAAGGAATTCCTACCCCTCCGTTCTGGACTAGTTTGTCTCCCTTCTCCTTTCCCACATACCAAAATGGAATTGCTGTAAACCCCCTCTCTTGGAGCTAGGAAGGGACAAGCTTAATGCAGTCAAAGCAATACTGAGAGGAAAGGAAGCATCTAGGAGAACCAGTACTATGGAGGACAACAGCTATGGGGTTTTGTCTTTTCAGTACTGAGACAAAGTCCTGACAGCATGAGCAATCAAACTCATGGGACTGACAATCTAAACCTTAACAGGGCAGTGCAATACTCTAACAATACTAATCTTGTTTTCAATACTCAAAAGCCTCAGCTAGACTCAAAAGTCTCTTCATATCCGTTTTACTCACACAACGGACAGAACTTGAAGAGGTGTCATTACAATAAGGTAACACAAGAGGCGTCATCATTTGCCTACTGCAGACATCCAGTGCGGAGTCATGCTCTTTTCGATAACAGAGGATGTCTGCAGCTAGCCAGCACTGAAGAGTTTAAATGATGCAGTGCACAGAGTTTGCAGCACTCAGTTCAGCTGGGACAGTGTGTGCACGTACATCATTAACAGCTAGTTTCTCTGGGATCTCTCCATTTAGGACTGCACTACTGCAACAGCCCCACTACTCCATCCTCTGAACTCCAACAGTGTGTACCAAGGGACCCTTCAGCACACATGGAGGCACTGCCTGATGGCCAGAGCTCTCTCCGTTTAATACCCTGACATCAGACACTGTCACAAAGCCTTTCATGACAGCTTTGATGCCTCAACCAAGCCCTAAGAACTAAGCCAAGCACCAAAAGTACACACTGTACTCCCTGGAGTTTGAGTCTAGGAGGTGACAGACAACTGCACCAGGAACTGAAGTGCACTTCCAATACGTTAACATTCTAGATACAACAAAGCAACCTTTGATTAAAAGCTCTAAAGATGTGAAATTCACTTTGCACTTTGGCAAGGAGCAGACTCTGCATTGACTACTCTGCTGGCATACGCACATTTTTTTCCTATTCAACAGGGTTGGCATCACATCCAAACAACCTGATGAACTAGCATTTCAGGGCACAATCCACTGCCATGAAAGGCAGGTAAATGGGGCTCTGACATGAAACACTTTCCAAAGCACTACTGCCATTCGAGAAGCAATACTGGCCCATGAATTGACTGGTGTGGTTGGTACTGAGCACAGAAACCAAAGCCAGCCCTCTGATCAAACAAGAGACTTCTGCCTATGTTTAAGTGCCAACATAGCAACTAAAGTACACATAAGAAAAGCTTGGACCTCTGAAGGTCCAAGCACTGGGAAAAGAAAGTATCAGCAAACGGAAAGTTTTGTATACACTTCAGAAGCCACAGAGTGGTCCTGTCCACACAGCGGCAGGTGAAAGTAGCTGAGGAGAAAAAAAAAAGATGTCTGCTGTCCTCTAGGAATCCACACTCAAGGGGTGTGTCAGCCTGTCACCATTGACATTGCCAAGAAAAAAAAAACCCCAGCTCTTACAAGTTTTGGTTCATAAACCCTGAAGACAGAAATACATGCAGATCACTAGACAAGGAAACACGGACTTTCTGACCCAAGTTTCAAAGCTTAGCAAGCAAAAGAAAACTTTCAGAAATGAGAGTTAATAACTGAAGTTCGGAAATCAAAGAGCTGCAAAACACTATGCTTAAGACAGGTCATTTAAGATCAAGTGTTTATAAAAACCAAACCCCATGGCTTGGTTTTAGACATGCAGCATATCCAAAATTCAAGTTTAAGCCAAGGGTTATGTGGAAAGTATAGCAGCTGTTGAATTCCCTCCCCCAGGTCTTCCCATATAAGAGCTTTGTATGCCCATATTTTGAGATACTGTTGTTCAAACATGTCAGAAGGGACATGGACACGTGTTATTAGCCTTACTCAAACATCATCTAGACTAAACTGCATCTTTAATAAGCCTACATTACAGACAGGCTAAGAAATCTCATTTTTGTAGGCGTGACTATATTTTTTTTCTGTATAAACAAAGCTCAAGAATACAAGAGATGAATGCAGATTCAGATCCAAGTCCTGCCTTCACAACTCTTGGTTATGCAGGAAAGCCAACACAACATGCAAGTATGATTTAATGTTCGTACTCCACATTCTTTCCATAAAGAGCTATGTTTACTCATTTTCACAATTCCAGTCCCCTTGTACCTGGAAAGCAGAGAAATACTCTGCATGCAACCAAGATGTTTTGGAACAGGTGCCATGTGTCTAAAGCAGTGCTCAATCCTTCTGGGATGTCCAGATGGTTTTCAACACTGTGACTTCTGCACGCTTACCCTGCCGGCAGCTTCCAGAGCGTAAAGTGAAACCGTGTCTAACCCACATAGAATTTTAAATAAAGGTCAACCATAGCTGATTTCAGAAGAGAGGAGATATCTTAAGGAACTAACAAAAGCAAATTAATTCCTGTATTTAAGAAGTCTTTGACTCTAGCAATTTTCATCGTATGCATCTTTCACTGAGCTTTATTAAACGCTAATTTTTTTGAGCTGAATTCCTAAAATGAACAGAGTTAGAAGGCTCAAAGTTAGCCCACTTCACTTTTCTTGACCAGCCAGTGCAGTAGGAAGGGAAGAAGGGCCTAAAAGTTTTCACAACTAAAGCCTGCAAGACAGGTTCCAGAGTAGACTCCTTAGTGTTGAATGTGTTTCCCCACCCATTTCTTTAATTCTAAAGCTGACCACCCTCAAATGTGCACAGACTGTAACAATTTCAAACGGACTTTAAAGCCTGTGAGTTCACAACAGCAATGGGAACAGAAATAGTGAGGAACCACCTTGGGTATTCTGTACTGCAAAGAATTTATCTCTCCATAATGTCTGCTTTGCATTCTGTGTATAGCACAGAACTTGAAGTATGAATTCAGGAGTATCGGAGTCTGAAGTCCCAGTAAATTTATGAGTAGTACTATTTCCCAGACACAGATAGCACCAGTACACTTCTTTGTAAGGACCAGCACAACATTTCAGCATCTATCGCCCATTTCAACCACTGGTATATAAACTTTTATAAATTAACTACTTTCCTACAAACCAATCACCAGGACTCTAAATATTGTATCAATACAAAATGTTTAAGATATTAAGAACTTAGAGTTAATATAATATGAATGGTTTTAAAAAAATACCAGTTTTTTAATCTGTCACGGGCTTCCAACTGGGCTCCCACCTCAAAGTTGATCCCTCTTCTATTCGGAGGATGTTTTGTCATTTTGTAATATCAACACTGCTGATTTTATTCCCCTGAAAAATGCAATTAAATATCAATCACTAATCAAGACATACACAAAATAAGCTTATGCACCATAATCCCCAAAAGCTGCCTCTGTATTTTTGGTTTGCAGAAAGTAATGGGGGCAATTATCTCTTAAACAAGGGTTCCCAAGTGACAGTGTACAAAATGGTTAGCTACTGGACCATGAAAGATTGAAGCTCAACTTTTGTCCACCAGTCCAAGTTCCAGGTCAATTAAGAACTCTGCAACCCAATGTTTATTCACAACTGAGATAGAAGTTTCATGATATTCTCTCCCCCCTCCCGGTTTTGATGAAAACAAGAAATCCAGTAAACAGGAAGTGGGAAAAAACAAACAATAACAATCTTTCAACAGCTACCATGTTAGCGAAACACTCAACACTGTCACCTCATCACTACAAATGCAACAGAGTTCACAGACATTAGAAATGTGCAGTTTCTTGCAAATATGCATGCAGTATAGACAGTCTTCTAAAATTGGTTACAATTTTAGAAGATTGTCTATACCGCTTGCGTATTTGCATTGCTTTCTTCCCACTTCTCCACCGTTTTAACCAGAAAATAAACAAAAGTCTTCATTAAGACACGTTTCCAACAGATAATATAAAGGTTTAAAAATCTTGCCAAAGTAGGTTCTCTCAAGGTATTTTTAGTGGTAAGCCTGATCAAGAGCTATTTTTCCCCATTTTTTGGGCAGTCGTTTCCCACAATTATAAGATAAAAATTATGATCCATTCCTGTAGCCTTCGAGCTCACAAGATCCAAAAATACAAATAAGTTTTAGTCAATACTGCCCTCCTTACAGTAAGGCTATATCCTGAGGATTCAATTAAAGATGTATAAAATGGACACAAGTTAAATTAAAAAACATTCTAGTCTTACAATACAAGAATAAGGAGACGTGCACTTGCAACAGAAATAAGCAGCAGCATTTTGGTTCACACAATGCATAAACAGCAACGATATAGCTGCATATATAAGAGGATTAACACTATTTTAAGAAGAACTACTCTAAGTTTAAGCACGGTTCAGAAGTCAGAGATCTTTAGGAAAGTCATAAAGCTTCTATCACAGGGAAAAGCTGCTCCATCGACACACTTTTTAAACCAGGCCATTTGCCAAGGGCTGGCCATGGAAGTGCCCCCACCACCTCGAGTATCATAACCACATTGCAAAGCAACTTCTCTAGCAGAAGATGATCTGCTGTCTTCCTCTACAGCACTGCTTTTAGGCTTATCTTCACTACTGTTAAAGCAGCCTGCAATGGTATGGGAAAAAAACCCTCACTCTTGCCTGTAAGCTCAATTCACAACAGTGATTCACAACAAAAGAAAAAATATTTTAGCCACCTCAGAACCGAGAAAGACTGCAAGTTACTTTTCTACAGTATGTTATAAAAAACTGAGAGTTTGCCCAGCATGGATGTGAATCAGTACAGGAATGACTAGTCTTCTAATGTGGCTAGAGGTTGGGGTAGGGGGCGATTTACCTACCACCTCTGTAACTTGTAATTGGGAAAGGAGAGGGGGAAGTAAATTAAGAAAAAGTTAGGATGGTTGGGGTTTTACATTCTGATGAAAAATAAAACAGTAAGAATTAAAAAAATATATACATCTGGAAATCCAAACAGCAAGTGCAAAGCTACATTTTCTTTTTTAATCAGTTTATCCACCCACATCTCAAACATCCATTATGTTGTCTGCAGATTTACATGATTAAAATACCACTTTCTCACACTAGCAATAGAATTTCATGCCTCCATATGTGTAACAGACACACATTTTGCTTAACACTTGTAGGAGAACTTACTAGGACAAGAGTCATCTTGCAGCTGTAAACTTATTTTTCCCTTTTCCCTAAGTAGGGACATGCAAAGACAATGTAATCCTAGAAGTACTGGAAGTACATTATTGAAGCTCTCTGCAGTGGCCCCCTTCGGTAATAGCTGCAATCCTGAAGAAGGGGAGTCATTTCAGCTCACCTACAAGAGGCTGAAGAGGAACATCCACGTCTCCCGACTTCAGTAAAAGGATCTCATACAATAGTGCTTCTATAAGTAAAGGTCATTTTTGGTGAAGAAGGCCTTACTATAGTTTCAGTCAAATATTAAAAAAAACCTACAAGTATCACAACTAAAAAGAAATCTGAAAAGACACTGAAAGCCATGTAACCATATTTACAGAGGCTGTAGAGTCTGTGAGAAGTCTGAACTCTGCCCACTTTACAGCTAGAGGCAGTTGAACACCAGCATTTGTGAGAGCACACACCTATGGCACGTCACTAACTCAGTCGAGCCTGTTACAAGGCAGCTTATCAGAAAGTTGAAAGAGGAGAAATTGTATGGGCAAAAAATCTCTCCCCTCCCCCAAAACCCCNCCCAAATTATGAAACTTGGGCTGCTTTGGGTTCTCTCTCCCATCCTGCAACTGGATTTAACTCAATCCAGCAGCCCCCGTACTCAGCATGCCTCCCAAGGCAGGCTGTCTTTTTCATTTGCAGCTGATTTCAGGAACAGCTTCTTCAAGCAGATACATACTTGGTAGAACATTGCATGAGTTAAATTACTCAACAGAGGATCTCAACAATTTTACCCTGAAACATACAGCCCTACAGCAAGACAGAAACCGTATATGACATGACCTCCACTGGGAGCCATCACACAGCTCCTCACAAACAAGGCCAACAGGCAGCACTAAAAAGCCCATCCACATTTCACCAGCATGACCTTGATCATAGGGAGAACTTCGTTTCCCAGAAAGAGCACTGAACCCAGGGGCTTGTCTCTGCTTCAAGATTTTATATTTCGGCCTCTGCCCTCTCCTGCAATGACTACTTAAAAATCTTGAACTACATCAAAAGAGACTGTTAACAAACAACCCCAGACTAATCAGACAGAGTCATAGCTACTATTTGGAAATAAGAACACTTCACCAGAACATCTCTTCTAAAATTTTCTTCAGCAGGAAATGAATTTGTACTAACTTGGTGACTAAACCAAGACAAGAACAGGCTTTTCGCTTCAGTAACTCTGGGAATCCATTTTTATCAAGCGCTCACGACCACAATTAAAACACAGGGTAGTTACTAGGCCTACCCCCAAAGCTGTATGGCTTTTCTCCAAAAGTTCTTATTCCACTACGAGGATTAGACCTGTTCCAGGAACAAATACTCCAGGATTTAGACAGATCACTACTGCCAACAGAAAATATATCTAAATCTACAACACTAAAACTACACATTTCTGTTGTTCCAAAGGGAGAGCCTTCTCTTCCCCATAAAAGTCACTATGAGGTAATTTAGCTTTTAAAGACTATTCAACTATTCAGATACTTACAGGTACCAATCAGGAACGCACATTTATATCAGGGCAACACAGAGGAGAACACACGGACATTGATCCTTTCAGGGACCATGATTTTCATCTCCTAAAACAAGTCTTCCACTCTGCCAACAGTGCTGGCTCTGTATACCCATACCTGTAGCCATTTTCTTACTTTCTTCAGTTTTATTTAAGCCCTGTCAGCGCCGAACCCCAAATGTGGCACATCACTAAGTTGCAACAGAAGAGGGCTCTTCTGGAAATTGGAGAAACCTTTCAGATTATCATACAGAGCAAAACCAAGTAGTTATGGCAAACTTCCTCTTTCACAGCCTCTACTGTTTTCTCTCTGGGAACTGCAGAATCACTGCAGCCTTTTTCAAAACCTTACCTATCTTTGCTAACACTGTTTTCCAAATCAGAGGTTTAAACCAGTGATTTAAACCAGCCCCTATGTACTGTCACACCAAAACCCCTGTCTTTAAATCGGTCCCACTGCCAAACTTAGTACTGTCTCAATTCAGCACTTAATAAGCAGCTCAGAAGAAAGGCAATTCACTCCCACAATTCAGGCTCTTATCTCCTTCATTCTTTAGAGTACCTGTGCCAAACCCAGTGATTTCCCTCCCCCCTGTCAGAACACAATAGAGGAAAAAAAAGAGGAACTCCATGAAAAAACGTAGTTCTCTGGCTTGATAGAAGGAGCACGATAAACTTTGACAGTTTGCATAAATGTAAATTTTCAATGCAAAGTAGTATTAACTTTTATTCTGGATGGAAAGCTTGCTCTCCAATTCCTACAAGTCATTCTACCTCACTGGTGATTCTGTGCAACTACATGGTAGTAGTGCTTAGTGATACGGTTTAGTGATGGGTTTTGTCAGTGTTAGGTTGATGGTTGGAGCAGATGATCTGAAAGGCCCCTTCTCATCTAGACAATTCTATGACACATAGTGCATTAATAAAAAGCATTGGCAAAACCAGGCAGTAAAGCAGCTAGCAAGAGAGGATCCTGTGTCCACTGGAGGTGCAGCACAGGTGTAACTGAACTGGGATACTGTAGGCAGCCCCAAGAGTTGAACTGCAGTTCCTACACAAGCGCCAAAACACAAGCTTATTTTGTTTCCTTCACGTATAGCGGTATGAGCATTTTCTGTGACAAAAGAGGATTATAGTCAATACCACAAAGTCTACACTGACTCTGCCGTTCACTCCAGCACCACTGTTCCAAAACTGCTATCGTATCTATGCGCCCATTTTGAAAGTGACAAGGACTAAGTCCAGTCCCATTTTGCACATAAGGTTTTTATTGTTCTACAATAGTTAGTTTTGACCTTTTACTTATACCATCTGCATACATGATACCAAGCCTTGCATCTTCGTCAGTGGTAAAACAATGAAAGCCTCACCCAGTTCACCCCCTACAATATGCACGCCCCCATCAGGAATGGTCAATCCAGAGAGGTCCATGGTCCCCACCACAATCAGAAGACCTTGCAAGTGGATGACCACAGCCATGCTGTGCTGAAACCACACACCTGCAGACGAGAAAAGGTAATGGCTATATCAGACTGCGAAACAGTATTTACAGGCACCATTTATATTATACAATCCTAATGACATCTTATGAAGACTAAGTACAAGTCTCACAAACATTTAAACAGCACTTTTAAAAATTGTTTTGGTGCTGACTTGGGAAGATGATTACAACAGAGTATTATTGCCTGCAGACAAAAACATTCTGCCTACCAGGTTTTGCTTACAGCAGCACTGCTACCATGAAATATGCCTCACTGTATTTTACCCTACATATAAAAACAGAAATAAAACCCCACAGCTGTTAAAGTATCAACCCAGAAACAGTTTCTGTACTGCCTATTCATCTAAGGATCCGTGTGCTCCTGCCTCAAGTTTTGTTTATGCACACCATTTCACTCCAAGATGAGTACGTTTTAGGACACAACCATAAGTTCCATAAGATGTCCTTAGCACTGGTATTTCAAAACATAACGCCTCAGATCTTCAGTCAAGTCTTTTTTTTTTTTTTAGCACAACAGGAGTAGAAACAGGATTCGACCTGGATATAAAGACTGTTGGATGCTGCAACAAATTCCAAGGAATACTGCCTCATCTCCCTTTTTCTATCCAAAAGACACATTTCAAACAAGATATTGGACTACATGCAGTTCTTATTTGCACCATGCAGGATCCTCAACTAGATGTCAACAACTACACAGGCAAACTCAATGACTGAGCAACACAATACTGACACTGGATCCTGAACTGATACTTACGATTTCTGTAACAAGAATACTGTATAGCTAATTCCTCAACACTGTAACATTACCTCAAAGCGTAAGACAGTATTTTATCTTATGCTCCTATTTTTCCCTCTAGTTTATACAAGAGGACTAACAAAACTGACACCAGTGAAAATTCATGTTTACTCTCCTCTTCAGGGAGAAACCAACACTTACTCAAAGTATTTGGGGACAAAAGTGAAAAGGCGTCTGCTAATATAAGTTACCCTCCCCAGATCAAGATCCTCACACTCTCCCTAAGATTACAGGGCATCGAGAATGTCATTTTCATCCTCTCAATAACATCCCATGTAACTGTGCTGTCATTTCAAATTGGTGGTGAGACTAGGACAGACCAACATGGAAGGAGAAATTATGAACACGGTCAATTTAACACAACAGAAAAAAATATTTTCCTATAATAAAACCTATTTGAATTACCAAGTGCAATTAAAGAAATAAATACTCATTACTGAAAAGAATTCTTTTCAATCACTTGATCATCCCTCCTTTAGCTGTTCTGGTTTCCCCTCTTTTTTTCCTGTGAAACACTGGAAGTAAGAGACAAACACTCTTAAACACTGAACAAGCAAGATTTTGGAAAGGGTGTAAGTCACATGAAATTAAGCAGGTTTTTCATAAATAAAATAACATTCCAGAAAGTCTACTTTAATGAAACTGCCATTTTTTCCTCCAACTGAAAATGTGCAGTCTTTGTTTTAAGAATATAAGGATTTAGAGAAATATTATCCACAGTGCCTCTGCAAGAATTAAGAAAAACATGACTTTTAAAGCAAAACTTCAAAAGCTTAAAGAAAAATCTACAATTATCAAAACCAAGAATCCATGCTTATACTCACCAAGAAGAAACCTGTTGCTTATACGGCTGCAAACATTCCCAACCCTGTTGTACAACTGTAAGGAAGGAAAAACATAAGTCATGAGAACTCTTGAGACTAGAAGTTGTTTAAAGGTCAAAAAAAATATTTTCTCTACAGCCAATGATATCCTAGTCCCACAATAACACCTCTAGAACATCAATTTAATCTGAAAATATTTCAATACAGAGGGTCAGCAGGCTGCTGTGATCCGAATTACAGAGAAACTTAGAGATCCTCTGCATATCCACATCAAGTTTCTCCACCACTTATTTATCCTTTTCCAAATAGAAGCCACCAATAACTTTATCATTACTCTGCATTTGGTACATCAGAGATTTCAGAATAACCCCATTAACTAAGCAAGCGGACAGTGTAACTACCAAACCTTGTATATGCCAGTAACACAAAATTCAAGGCACTGTCTGCAGACCTTCAAAGAACAGATCACTGATGTGTTAAATCCACCACATGGGCCAAGCCGCACTTTTAAGGAAATTACACCCTACAGTCAGTTTTGTCTTGTACACTGAGAATGTATGATTCTAGGTGAACTGACAGGCTAAAAATCCAGCACAGGTGATCATCAGTTCACCATCTCTTCCAATGGACTGTGATATACGAAAATATGAGAACAAGAGTTCCTACTGGTGGGTGCCCCTGCCCTGCTTTATCTCATTTGCCTTTTTTTTTTTTTCCCTTCCTTTCTGTTTCTCTGTTATTCCAAGTTGCAGAAATGCTTAACTGCTCTCCCCGCTTTTTTATCTAACCGCTATTTGGCAGATAAGACTTTTAAGCAAATGTATCTGAAACATTCAACATCACCAGTCCTCCCCAAATCTAACATCTCGTTTCGTTCCAAGACTTTAATGAGAACTACTACTGAGAAACCCCCACAAATATCACTGCATCCGTTATACTCTTATCGCCCAAACAGCCTTTAACTCTGAGGACAGTAGCTAAAAAGAGAGAAAGCTTCAATTCTGAAATACAAGTATGAGAGGCAGCCCATAAATAAAACCAAAACTGCCAAATCCGAGTCAAATAGTCAAAATGCCTGAGTGTTCTAGATTTGGAAGTACATCAAAACTCTTTTGCAAAACAATTACAGCAGACTGGGAATCACACAACTGAAGTCATCACTTTTGATGTAACATACAATTCTTACTCATACTGGTGGACTTCTGCTGAAATACCATAGTGGCTAACAAACTTTAACAAGTCAACTTTTAGTACAGGTTATTTAAAAAAAAACCAACAAAAACCCTATGTCAGACACAAGGCTTCAACAAGCTCAAATTATACTCTTTTGTATCTTATACTCAAGATATTCTCTCATTTAACAAGCATGGCTTTTCAAGATATATCATAGTAAGACTGATGCTTTCTGAATATTCAAAAGTATCTTTTAACTATTCAGAGAGACAGAAAAGAAACCAAACACCTTCTCGCATTTAGAAATAATTCCCACTGCCATGAAAAAAGCAGCCTAACAAATCGGGGAAAAAAATTCACATGAAACAATTCTTCCATTGAAAAAGCTTCTGGCAACTTAAGATTCTAAACATCTTGATGGTTTCAGATCTTTTAAGTTAAGAAAGAATAAGTTCAGTGTGAAGGTTATTTTAAGGTGTGAATTAATATATCGGAGAGCAAGAATTCTCTCAAGGATATTAAAGAGTTCAAATGTTTAACCACTAAAAGACCTGCAGACAGCTCAAGCAAGCTGCGTTGTTCCTCATGGAAGCACAATTTCCAAATCATGACTTCACCACATCAATCCATGCATGTCTAACCATGGGAACAAACACAAGCCAAGGTGACCAAACACAGTCCTCTCCTGTCAATGAAGACATCCTCAGTTGGATGAACTGCATTTGTCGCGTGGCAGAGGGACCTGCATTTTGGTCATATGAGAAAGAAACTAAAAGTGTTTCTCCAGAACAATTTCTTCAGCCACAAATACAACTCATGTCAATACATGCAAGGCTTCTCAGGACTGCAGGAGAAGTGGCAGAACAAGCTACAGCCATTTGAATTTTCTGAGAAGCCTAATTTAGCCCGCAAATTGGGCACCCCAATGCAGTTTCTCCTGTTTTTCTACCCGAAGCTGTATAAAACCACTTCATAATGCCGAACGCACCAAGTGTAACTGTCCTCAAAAAGACACTTTCACCCTGCCTAATGGGTAACTATGAGCTCCTACCAGTGCCTTTGTCAAATAAAAATTAAATCGGGAAAAGGAAAAAAATGGACTGATTCTATTGCCATTCTGTACTCCTTCAGAAGCAAAAACAACAAAAAACCCACAGAACTCCTTGGACAAACTCACTCACAGTGGGACTATATTTAAATATTTGGTTTAGGGTAGCGCTGCAGCAGCTTAAGGTCGAACCTACTGAATAACCCTGGATGAGGTGCTAACTGTTGGAGCGTGGCCTTGCATGACAGACAAGGAAAGGAACCACACATGGGCTCAAAAACTCACATGACAATTTCAATATTTTGCAAAGACAACAGGTTTCTCCTTAAAAGAATAAACCTTTAAGAAGTGGGCAGGGTCCAAGAACATGACTTTCATTTGCATCTGTATTGTCTGCTTGGCTACAACACCTAGATTACTGAGTCTAATACCATTTTGCAGTTGATGCCCATGTTTTAAAGTCAGTACAAACATTTAAGTATTAAGTGGCTCCAACGTATTACCACCTACACCCCTTCTGAAAGCAATACCTTGATATTCTAGAGAAGTTCGCATTTGAGATAGAAATTTAATACTTAAGGTTAAGTGTTGGTCAGTAACCTGACCAATTAATTCCTCAGTTTTGACCAGATGTCCTGCCCCAGCTTTGAGATTGCTCCGAGTGTTTCAGCAGCACACTATACACTTAGATCAGACTGTTGAACCTAAGATTTTTCTTATCCGTGAGCATCAACACGTATTTTAGCTATCAGAGGAAAAGATTATGACCAAAAACTGAAGCACTCAGTAGGAAAGCACAAAAATGATCTGGTAACAGTACCGGCAGCAGTAATTGGACTTGAACTTCTGACTCTTAGAAGAGGCCTACCTGTAAAAATATCCATTAAAAAAAATGTTAACAAACATTTTTCACAGATAATTTATAGCACCTGCAATACTGGCCACTGAAAATCCCATAGGGCACTGTTTACAACCAGTCAGTATATAGTGTTCTGACACTTAGACATGGCATTCTCACTTTCATTATTCAATTGCTTCCTGACTGGACAGGACCAAATCTACCCTAGTTGTTGATGAGAAGAGGATATTTTCATGACAGTCAAATAAAGTGAAATCTTGCAAATTACACTGCCGTGAGCTTTGAAGAAAAATTATGTCTGCAATCAATATAAATGCATTAAGCAGACAAATCATCTGCGTATGTGTCATACTGCAAGAAGGATGTGACTCCCCCGTTTTATTACAAGAAGGAAAGAAAGGGGTGCACTTCAAGGCTGCTTGTAGATTTGTCCCCAGCTCAGAGATGAAAGGACAGCAAGAACAAAAAAAAAAAAAGAAAGAAAAAATCAGTGCATCTCTTTGCAAGACTGATCACAGCAATACTGAGAAGACAGAGATGCAATCCAGGCAAAGGACTAATATAAACACAGGAAAACACATAACTAAAAAGCCATTAGGAACTGGCATTATTGTGAAGAAACAATTAAAGTCTTGCAACCTCTGCTCCACTAACAGAAGCCTTTAAGCCTAACTAAAAACCCTAATTCAAACCCCAAAGACAGCGGCACTGTCTTTGTTCCATTGACACACAGGTCTAGGCTAAGGATGCTCAGTTCTACATCTGGAGCATTGGAGGTGTTCAAGATAGTTTCCGGACTCAAGTACCCAGTGGAACAAGGGGATATTCTCCATTTCCTTGGGAAAGAAGTGCTGAGTATAAGTATCAGAAAAAGAAGTCCATTTTGAAACTAGTATTTTAACATCCGCAACAAAATTAGGAAAGCTCTTTGGTGCTAACTTTATACATGAATAAAAACCCCACGCCACACTGTGCACTAGCACTTCTGCTTTTTGTTTTAATACAGGGTACCTAGATAAAGACACAGATGGAGACAGTTATTTCTCTTTTTAAACAATTTCATAAGCCTACCTGAAATGGAGTTCTTAAAAAAAAATATAAAAAAATAAGGCAGACTGCAGCTGCCTATACTGAAACAAGGCTGTCTGAAAGGTCTCAAGCCCAGTAAAACCACACAAAGTCATGTCAACAAACTAACAAGCCTCAAAAAGAGGGAATTATATTCCAGCATGCATTATTTTCTGTCACACACATCTGCAGTCAGTCAGCATGGACACATTATACACCCGCACATGCATGAGCACTTAAGTCTGGTGCTTGCATCCACAAAAGAACTGAAAAGTCACCAGTTACAAAAAGTTTTTTGAAATATATAGGGCATGTAGCTACTGGCATTTTGACAGCAAGCACAGACCACAAGCTCCACATCACTATTTCTTACCTGAAAAAAGGCTTTTCCTACAGGAAGCACGAGAAGTCAAAATAAACCTGTAGGGAAGCAAGGAACAGAAGTATGAAGATGGTAAGGAATAAGCTGAAACAAAAAAAGGAGTAGACTTGTTCAACTGTTGAATGAACCATTACAAGCACTCCACAAGACTTCTCAATATGATGTACCATTAAGTCTAAAGTATATGCAACTTTTCTTTTCTGATTTAAAATAACCACTGCACCCACGCAATTAGGCAACCATCAAGAATGCAGTTTAAATACTGACGACAACCACTTGTAGGGCTGAACAATAAATCCTTCCCCCGCCCCGTGTACATTCTTTAGCTCAGCTCACAGCACTGTCACACAAGTGCTCACATCTGCGCAGGATAGTGCCAGATGGGCAGAAATGAGAAGATAAGTGGCAGGACAGCTTTCCTCCAGCAATACTGTCAGCTCCTGTTAAGGTCTGACAAATTACAGCTACAGACAATACCTAGTTTCTAGAGTTGCAATTAGAAATGAAATATGTAGTTACAGAGAATTTATCATTCCCTATAAATCAGAGGCTGTACCCTCCTTTCCTGACCAAGGGGAAGAATTTAGGTCAATATCATAGCCTAGGTTATCCAGGAACTACAAGAGCAAAAGAAAGCGCCTCAGAGAACTTATCCAATTAAAGGTAAGAATTAATTACATGCTTCTTACGTTTCAGTCAAGGCAGCACTATTATGAGCAATTACTATTCTAGCCTCATTCCCAACTTGACCTTAATTAATTACTCTGGATTACAGGCAAGCAGATTTTACTCTCAGGCCACTCAAGTAAAATTTTATTTCCATTCAGGAGACATCAACACAGATATCAGCAAGAAAATAAACCGAATTCTTCCACAAGCTGACTTGGGTCAAATAATGAGTATTCATCTAATCCACCTTCAACACCAGAACTATAAGAAGAGTCAGACAAAAATTAAGGAGAGAATTATGAGTGATCTTCACCGCAAGTCTTCTCACTTGGCTTTTTTTGGAAAATTAGAGGAACCCAGGTCAAAAGCATTCCTGTTACAGAGATGCTCAGTTACAAGCTTCTGTCCAGATACCTACAAAAGGTTACTTCAAGTCATTAGCCTTGTTTTTAACATTTGAGTTTATTCTCCTACTGCGTACAATACCAAATTCTGTACACAGAAAGATGATGTTTACTTTATCCAGCTTGGACTCATCAACGTTCAAATAACCCTCCTGATCTATTTTCAAGCATTTAGGCTAGAAACAATAGGCTAGGATCACAGAAACATCTCCGTGATCCCAGGAAGATTTCCAATAAGTAAAGGAGATATCACTATTTCACAAAACTGTACTGACCATCTGCTTCAATTAACCAAGCACTGCTACGGCTACAGTTTGCACATCCCTGCTAAGCCAGCTGGTACAACAATCCATTTCAGTGGCAACAAGCCATACCTGAACCTAGGCCTGTCAGGAATATGGTGCCTCCCAACCCTACGCATTAAACAGGTATGACATGGAACAATTTTGGGCTAGCGTGAGGATCCACCGTTATTTCTGTTCCTTAAAGATATTCTGAAGGGACAAAACGCAGCGGGGCAGAAACGTGCTCCAGACTTCATGGGACACAGGAAGGCCAGAAACCTCCAGCCGACAACGGAAACTAGCCCCCGGCCGCGGTCAACACCTTTGGGGCAGGTACCCGCCCCACGCCAGCCTCCACCCCGCTTCGTCCCCCGGGGCCGGGCGCGGAGCAGCCGTCAGCGCCCCGCCGAG
>VWZL01003845.1:113435-188505 GCA_013396915.1 Stercorarius parasiticus
GGCGGGAGGGGCGTGGTCCTTAAGCCCCGCCCTCTCGCTGCCGGAGGGGCGCGCTGGGGGTGCGAGGTGGGGGGCGGGGCCGGGCGCTGAGGGAGCCGCCCCGGCGCTGAGGGGGCGCGGCCCCGCCGGGCGAGCGGCCGTTCCGATGCCTCCCTGAACCTGGGTGGGCGGGCTGTGGGCTCTCCTCCCGCACGCCAGCCCTCCGACTAGCTCACTAGCCGTCTGCTGGGCCTGGTCACTTTCGTCGGTGTCCCTTCTCCTCGGTAGCTCAGCGCCGGACACAGCGCTGCGGGTGAGGCCCTACCAGTGCCGACCCGAGGGGATCGTCAACGCCCCTCAACCGGCTGCTACCCTTTGAGAACTGGATGATCTTCTGTAGATACAGAATTGTACAGGGGCAAGTCAATTGTTTATTTTTTTTTAGTTTTATGCTAGGTTAAAGCCAAAACCAGACTGACATAGAGCAAAAATCTTTCCAGTCGGAAGTCCTTGATGTCAAATATTACACTGTTTATTACTGTGAGTGGATAAACTGTTCTGGTTCGGGTGGTTTTCCTGGGATAATCCATCATTTTCTGCTCAGAGGCCAAAGACAAGTGGGTGATTGTTGCCTGCCAGGTTTCGGGGATGGAAGGAGTAACTGCTGTGGCCAAGGTGTCTGGAGAAGCAGGGCAGGGGCTGCGGGGCTGCCGGGCACAGCACGGCCCCGAGGCCAAGTGCTTCTCTCTCCTGTCTTCCTCCTCCCGAGCCACCACAGGAACTGCTGCCACTGCACAGATCTGGCTGCTCCCATGACAGCAGCCTCAGCCCAGTGCCACGAGCAGCGCAGGACCCGGAGAGCACAAAGGATGGTTTAAAGCACGGTGGTCCCCATCGCTGTACAGCAACTTGTGTGTTAACGCTTCTCTGACAGAGCCTGAGCTGTGTGCTGGGAATTTGTGGAAGCGGAGCGGCTTGCTAAAAATACCACAATAGGAAAAAATAAAAATGTGGCAGAAAATGTAGTTATCAGTTTGGGTTTATTTTTAACCTGGAAATCTCACATGGGGTTTTAACATTGCAGGTTTCTAGAAGCAAGAGAAAAAAATGCAGAAAGCATTAAAATAGAAATCAGCTAAAAAAATAACTCCAAAGTTTTGAGGAAGATAGATATTTTTTTTTACCAAAATGTCAGCATAGTGGTTGTGTACTGTTTTTTTTGAGAGCACTATATTTCATTCATGAGTTTTCACCATTTGAAAAAAACCACACAATCTTAGCATATCTGCCATGAGATGGCACATGTCAGAAACCACTTCTTTCTCCACAGAAGTGGGTCTTTCTAGATCCCACTGGTTTTGAGATGTGGGAAATAGTCCTTTGGTTCTGCTGTTCCCACCAAGCGCACACGGCTGCTGGCAGTCCGGGGATGTGTCTATGCCAGTTTATGATGTTTCTCCTTGTGCACTGTCCAGGACTACAGTTTCAGCATCCGATGGCAGCGTCCATGGTCCACATTATCAGGAAGCCTCGGATGTTAGACATACCTGCCTGTTTTGGCTGACCGTGGAGCACCAGCCCTTCCCAGGGAATGGCACTCCTCCTGCTCTGGCAGCCACCGTAAACACCAGTGCTGCCTCTACCTGTTCCCGGTTGTGTCTCAGACAGATCCCGGCTCCCTCCAAGGGTTTCTACTCAGCTCAGCTGGATCAGTTGGGATTCAGTGTTTCCCCACACACCAAGGAAACCAATAAATGTGGATAAATTAGGCTTTGCAGCCTGGGAAGGGTCTGTCTGCCTTCTCTGGAAAGTAATGCTGGTTTCACCTCATGCTCAGCATGAGCAGCATCATGAACCCCACCTGTCTCACTGTGGGGGATGCTGTGCTGGGACAGGCGAGCCGGGGCCGAGCTAGCAGTGGGACAGGCAGGGACTGCCCTACCCAGCACGGTGCAGGCCAGGGGTAATGGGAGCAGAGCAGGTCCGGCGACAGTGACCAGATGAGCACACAAGTCCCACAGCGATGAGGCAGGTCTGAGGTCCAGGGGTGAAGTGAGTCTGTGGGTTGGGGTGAGGGTCCAGATCAGCACGGGGCTGGCAGAGCTGGCTCAGGCAGAGACCCAAGGGCGAGGTCTGTGATGAGGTGACATTCCAAAGCAAGAGGAATGAAGCTCCCAGCGAGGTGTCCTCCAGCTCCTTCCCTTCAAGGCCAGCTCTACAGCTGTGCTATCCAAGAGCTGCCCTGGGTGTGGGCAGCCACACTGCTGGCACTTCCCCTGCCTGTCAGATTGCTGAGCTTGTTGCCCAGCCTTCCCACACCTCAGCACAGAAAATCAGGCACCCGGCCAGCCTTCTGCCTCCGCTTCAGCACCGGAGGAACTGTGCTCAGAAATCACCTCTTGCATTGGCTATAAAAGGAGGCCAAACCAGCTCCAGCCAGCTGCCTGCGAGTCCAGCCTCTGCGCTCGGCTAGAGTCACCCCTCCTGCCTGACCAGCCACCCAAGGGGCCAGCGTGGCAGCTGGGAAGGGTGGCTCTGTGCCCGCAGGGTTTATCTTCTCCGGCACAAGGGCCTCTGCCAGGCTGAGGCGGGGAGCCCTTGGCTGCCTGCGTGCAGCCCACGCGGGGTCACTGCAGGCTGCGTGGCTGCAAGAGCCGCCTGCTTTGCTGCCGGAGAGGCGGCTGCTGCACGGCTTCTCCGCCCTGGTGGGACTTAGATGGGGGCCAGCACAGACTCATCTGGACATTGTCCCTGCCTTCCACACAACAGTGCTTGCAGCGGTCTAGGGTTGAGTTTTCTGTGTCCAGCTCTCTCCACCATGCCTCACCCCACTCGTACCTGCTCTTGTCAGACCATTGCTGGAGGTCCCCACAGGTCTGGCTGACCTCCAAGCCTGGTCCCAAGCTGCACATAAGGGTGGGAGATGAAGGACTCACCAAGTCAGTGTGCTTTCCTCACAACAAGCACTCCACGCCTGGGCAGCTTCTACCTCAGGACAGTTTCTCACCCCTTCTTTGTTGGCCAGAGCATCTGGAGCGTCAGGGAACTGGCTGCAGATCTCCAGAGAAGAATGCCCACCCTCAGCCGCTGCCCTTGGTCAGGGCAGGCGCAGCCCCATCCATGGAGTGGTGTGGGAGAGACATGCAGACAAGCGGGCACTTCCACATCAATACACCTAGGACACCCCTCTCCCTACCCCGACCCTGCTGATTCAGCTGGGAACTGGCAGGAGGCTGCAGTCCCCTTCATCTCATCCTCCCTGGGGGGATCTGCCTGCAGGTGACAGAGACCCTGCTCTATAGGCCCTTCTGTGGTCCCTGGGGCTATAGGGTCTGGCTGTCCTGTGCTCTTCTGAGTGGTTATCCTGCCCTGAGAGTGGGGAGGCAGCACACACTGCAGGGACATCCCAGCCCAGTGTTTGGGTACTGTTCGCAATTGCAGCACCGTCACCTTCCCCAGCAGGCACCACAGCCGGGTCATTTCAGGGGAAGCTATACCTCACGGCTGAAACAATCCAACACCTCACTGCCCTCAAAGGAGGGGGCTCCACTCCTCCTCCATCCCCCACCCTTCATTTTCCCCCCACGACCCCCCCATTCTCCCCTGTTGGTTGTGATCTGAATGAAGCACCTGGCACAGATGGGATGGAGGAAATGGGGCTGCGAGCGGAGATGAGCTGATATAACCCACTAGTTCTCCTTTAGGAGAAGCAGTAGCTTGTAGGGCCAGTCTTGGTCTTGGGCTTCTGAATGCCTTCATGGTATTCAGGCCCTGAATCCTGCCAGCTCCCAACCCTGACAGCTGAGGTCACACAGTCCTCAAGTCCTCAGACACAAGCTCCCTTTATGGTACCAGTAACCGAACACTAAGCACTTCAGACAAAGTGGAATGGCTTTGATGGTGAGACTGGGGCAGCTCCAGGTGGAGGCCGGGGCAGGAGGAGCCCCTGGGATATGCAGGTTCACGGGCTGCTCAGAGTCTTCAGCTGGTGCCCCCTGCTTTGAAAGGGAAAATCCAGCTGATGAGTGACTCTATGTGTCCCAAAAGTTTTTCTGCACAGCCAACTGGAAGCAATCAAATCCAGTGGAGTCCTTATGTGGTCCACCTCACTCTGAATGCCTGGGTTTTTCCCTGTTCCCTCTTCATGCCTGAGAAGGTTCCCCAGCTGCCTGCACCCACACCCAGTTCTCTCCACCATTTACCATGGTTGACAAATGCTACAGGACAACAGGAGCTCTAAAAGCAGCAATGCTCGGCTGCTAAATTAGCTTTTTCCGTCTTATTGTTGATGGCTGTCCCACAGACAGTCCAGGGGTGTGCCGGAGCCTGAGCCCTGCTCAGTGCCGTCTCCACGAGCCGGTTCTGCTGAATTCGCCAGCCCTTTGCTGCACCCACATCAAACCCATGTTGGGGCAGCGTCAGGACAGGGACCCTCCTGTCTCTCCTCCCTCCATGCTGCAGGGATCCTGAAGCAGGCTTGCCTGTTCCTCTGGTCTCTATCTTCCCACAGGGCTGGTTTAGTGCAAAGCTTGATGTGAGGATTAGCCTAAAAACCTCCATGAGGGTTAGGTTAAAAACTGGCCTCCCACTGCCCTGGATTTTTGGGGAGGTGGCACAACCCCTGGGCATCTGTGGTTTGAGGGAGAAATGGAGGGAGATGGAGGGAGACCACTCGCATTTGCAAGGGGAGGAGAGACTGCAGGAAGGTTCTCTACTGGGAGGGGTGGTGGGTGAGCACGATAGGTGCCTTGTGGTTAGCACCTCCTGTAAAACACCAGGCAGTTGCCAAAGCTGAGCCCCACCTTCCTCCATCTCAAGCTGAACCTACAGAGAGGTCCAAAATCCACCCATGATCCCCTTGCAGCTGCCCAGCCTCTTCAGGAGCTGGGGCAGAGTGTGGACAGCAGACCTGAGGGCATGGTGTCTATCGTCTGCAATCAGGAGCTGGGAAAATTGCTTTTACCGTTTCCA
The DNA here is from genome assembly GCA_013396915.1 of Stercorarius parasiticus. Lineage (NCBI taxonomy): Eukaryota > Metazoa > Chordata > Aves > Charadriiformes > Stercorariidae > Stercorarius > Stercorarius parasiticus. Next base: position 118,386 of record VWZL01003845.1, read on the forward strand.
TTTCCCAGGACACAATCACAGAGACAGCAAAAGGCTCACGCCAGGCTCTCTGAAAAGGAGACTAAAATGAGCCAGAAATTCAATAGCACCAGCAAGAGCACCCAGCACTGCAAGGGTGCTGGCCCCATTGGACACATTACCCTTCCACCACTGGGGGCAAGTCTCAGATAAGCTGCAGATGCCTCCTCTCTACAAGGAGCCAAAGACAAGTGAGCTGTGTCCCAAGCTGCCAGTGGAAGCTGAGAACAAACCACAAGCTTGTTATGAGCCCAGCTGCTACTCTGGCCATTAATTTTTTAAGCAATCCAGGCCAAGGTGCCTGCAGGAGCAAGTCACCCAGTCTCTGAGCCTAAGCTGAAGCACTTGATTTGTGGGCTTTTTTGATTTTGCCAAAATCATCTAATTTCACAGCAAAACCTTGGGGAACGCTTAGATATCACGCTGCAGACATCCACCTAGGAAAGGGCTGTGTAAGGTTATGATGCTATAGGTCTTCCTTCCGCTCCCACTTGTCATTGCCCTCTCCTGAAGGCTATAGGCCACCTGCCACCCTCCTGCCAGCAAGGCTGCTGTGAAGACCCAATAATTGGGCCAGCACAGATCATCTTAAACTGCTGGAGTGACCAATGAGTCCTTACCTGCTTTGGCTGAAGCCTAACCACATCTCCAACAGCAGAGACTGCACAGGGGAAGCACGCATGCATGGCCACCCCCTGCAGCCCACTCGCAGCACCCACAGCTGCTGGATGAGGGACATTAGCAGCATCCCTGTCTCACCCTCGGACTCCCCATTTGTGGAGCTATGGCCCATAAACTTCTCTAATCCCTTTTTGACCCTGGAAGGCTCTAGAAGAGCCTGTGTAAAGAAGTATTGTCCTCTCTCTGTTTTAACCCCTTCTCTTCCAAGTTTAATTTCTTAGCAGCTGCCTGAGAGTTACGGACAACAGAAGCAGCCCACAGCTTGGTTTCCAAGTGCTTACCTCATGCTGATTCCCAAACATTATTCATGATCACTGACATCCACACTGAAATCTGCAGCTCCAGGCAGACATGATCATGCCTCAGAATTTCACAAAAAAAAGACAAGAGACAACCATGGAGATTGTATTTATTGTAACAGAGGAGAGGCTGCTTTACTGATTCGTATTTACAAATCTGTTGGCAAAGAAAATAATATCCAGTGTCATTTATTAGCCTACTTTACAGCCCTGGCAAGAAGCATTAATTTGTAATAGCAGCAAATGCCTATGGTTTGATTGCCTGCTACAGCTAAGTGCAAGGAATAACATGGATCACCTAGGTGGGGGCTGGCTGCAAGCGAACCCTGACACAGGCACATGCATCTGCAGCCCAAAGAGTGGGGCAGGCACTACATGGCTGCTCCAGCCCACGGTGGGGCAGGACGTGGCACCCCGAGCCCGTTCAACGATTCAAATTTCAGCACAATATGCCAGAGCCACTAACCCTCTGCCTGTTTCTAAATTTCTGGGAAAGTAGCCTCGTATCTGAAGTTTTTCAGCGCTTCAGGAGGCCAAACTGAGCTGTATGGCTTCGAAGGACTGGGCAGATCCTGGCACATTTTTGGAGGCATGTTTGACAGAGCTTAATCCTGACATGGGAGCAAGATTTCCTGGCCCACTGCACCACAGAAGCATCTGGTACGAGGAGAGGAACCACAACCCTTGCTCAGTTGGGCACAAAGTGAACTCCGGCTGTGGAGTTCATCCCAGCAAACATGTGCCCTGGAAACCCCATTCACGCACATCATGAGATCCAAGTAGCCAGCAGGCTTGGGGATGTGGTACCTTATGCCCAAACTTTTTGTAGATTCAGATATCAGCTTTAAACCTCACTGCTGGCAGGGCTCGGCTCCCCACTGCGATCAGGAGGGGATGATCCCAGGTCCCCACTTGAAAAGGAGGGGGATGCAGAAATGCAAAAGCAACCTCAGATGCCACCAGCACTTAGCATTGCATGAGTAATCCCAACACACAGCTTTTTGCAGTAGACCTGCCTCCAGCAGGGAAAACACTTCAAAAGAAGAGAATAGTAACACCAGGATGCCAGCAAATTAGAAAATGCTGCTTGCTAAAGAACACGCAACAGTATCCAGAGGCTGCAGGGAAATCCATGCACTGCCTCTGAAAGACACTGTCCTTGCTGTGCCTCACTTATGGTGGCACACAGGAAGCTGCAGGGGTTTAACACCATCAGTGAGAATGCTGAGCTCCCTGCCTGACACCACCTCTACATAGGCTCCACCGCACCTCAGCCTCTCAGACCTGCCTCTTCCTTTCTCTTCCCTTCCTTCCCCTTCCCATCCCAACCCCTCTGCAAATCCCATGGGAATTTGGTGGGAAGAGCACACATGCCACAGTTGACTCCAGACAGTATCAGCATTTCAGGAGCACACAGCAATGCTGCTGCTCTGCCTGGAAGGGCACATCTGAGCACAGGAGCACTTCTTATTGTTGGGGGCCTTCCCTGCTATCTTTAGACCTGGGCTGAACCAGGAGGGTGGGCAGAACTCGTACTCAGTCCCCAGCAGAGCCGTCTGGGAAGGACCTGGTACCAGGAAGAGGGGATGCTGGAGCCATGGAAGCTGCTCTGATCACGGCCTCAGATGCTCTTCAGGAAAGTTGGTGTCAGCTCACACTGCCCAGAGCAGAAAGGAGCTCCAAGGCCACTGGGTTTGCCCCTTCAGAGGATACGGCCCTCATTAGGAGGATACCAAAGAGGTTGTTTACCTGTTTGTTGTCAGGTGTGTGGCCTTCCTCTTGTCCCTAGCCCCCACGGGTGTGGGTGGGCGCTGGTTTAGCTCAGCACAGGGCAGGTCCCACATGCTGACCACACACTGCTGTGCAGCTCTGAAGCTGCCTAAAGGAGAAAGTGAGGTGGATGCTGTGTGGATCCAGCCTGCCAGGACTCCCGGCTGTGGGATGTCTACCTATCCAGCCACCAGCAGCAGAGGCTCAAACACTTCCCCTCCCTGGGCTGCAATGTGCTTCCACTGACCAGGGCAGTCCAAGGAATCCCTCTGCCTCAGCGAACCCCCCGCAACTTCACATCCCTCTACCAACAGCATCGTGCGGTGTCAGAACAATCCTCATGCCTCCAACCAACATTCTGCAGAGGTGAACCAGGCTGGCTCCATAGCAGTGGGATTACCCGCAATGAGGCAGTATCTCCCCCAGGACCAGCTCATGCCACAATACAGGAGTGATGTCCTCCTACCTGAAGCCAACTCTGCCTCCAGAAGGGAGATGGAGTCTCACTGCTCCAGGTAGCAGTTTCTCATGGATGTCACAGCCCTTTCAATGAGCAACCAGTCCTTCGGCTCCAAGGAGGAGGGCTGCCCAACTCTGACACATGCTGGAAGGCCAGGAATCACTGAATCTGGCCTGGCATGTCCAAGAACTTCCTGGTGCTGAACAGCCTGAGCCTTCCAGGAGTGTCTTGTCCTTGTCCTCAAGGTCATATGCTGGGAGACACTCAGGGGCTAACCCAGGGTGTGACAACAGCAAGGACAATGGAAGAAACCTAAGTGGAGGGGAGAAGACTGTGGGCACCCAGGGACTCCCCCCAGAACAATGTTCTGGACCCCAAGGCCAGCAGCTCAAACCAGCCCTTTGATGAAGCTCGTGTCCAAATGCACTATCAGCATGCGAAGAAAGGACATTTCTTTGCGCGTGTTCTCAAAGATAATGCGAGGGTCGTCAGACTGGCAGCGCAGGCAGTTGGGGGCCATCACCATGGCCAGATTATTCACATCCATCTTCGTTCTGCCTACATTTGACGGCTGAGCAAAGATCTGCAGATAATAAGAAGACATTCAGCTGAAGCAGAGGAAAAGGGCAAGAGACTCCAAACAAATGGCCTAAGAAGAGGTGCAAGGACAGCAGAGATGTGACCTCCCTGAAGGACAATGCCCCAACAGCCACACATTCATAGGGGAAGACCACTATGCTCTGACATAGCTGACAGTGTGGGAGCCTCAGCAGACAGGGAACATCTTAACAAATCTCAACCTTTGGGACTGGCCTCATGCTCTACAAGACCAGGAACATGGTTTATTGCTCCCATAAGGGACAAGGCCAGCAGAATTCCCTCCATCAAGCCCACCTTAAATACAGGTGAGAGGTCCTGAAAGCCTGCCAAAATCCACCACAGCTGTCCCCAACAATCGTGCCCCATGTGCTCCAGGCTCCTGGCCAGCAGTGGGGGCTGCCTACCTGCAGGAAGTGTATGAGGTAACACAGCACCAGTCTGTTGAGCTCCGGCAAAAGCTGCACTACGGCCACGGCAGCGTCGGGGTTCTCATAGTTGCTGATACACTCTTTGTAGAACTGCTGGGGGATCACAGGCTCCTCCAGCTCCCGATACCAGAGCTTGAGGAGAGAGGCTAGGCAGAAAGCAGGGTGCATGAGAACAGCTCTGGTTACCTCCCCACCACCTTCAGAGGCAAACCTAGCAGTAAGACGCCACGCCTCAGGAAACAGAGGGCAGAGAAGGGATTCTGCACTTGTGCTGTTTCACCTTATTTCAGTCTTGCCTCCGAAATTCTCAGGCAGTTGGCCAGTTAGAGGGGAACGCTCTTACCTACCTGCTCTTCCAGGAAGTGGCTTTGGGGCTGCCCAGAGGACAATGAGACCTTGGAAATAGAATGCTGCTCCTGAATGACTCCCAGCCACTCTGCACGCTGCCGAGCCCCCATAGCCTCCCTGCGCCAGAGCTTCCCCCACCACCCCTTATGTTGTTAGTACAGGCATTATTTGGAAAGGCAGTGGAAAGGCACAGAATGAAAACCCAGTTGATGAAGACAGCCTGTGTACAGTTCCCCAGGCAGCAGCACACCTTCTGGGCTGCTCCTGTACCTTCCCCTCCTACCCCAGCCTACCATGACTGCAGCACACACGGCTGCCGTATTCCCGTACCTGGGATGTTGGGGTCACTAAGGCTGCTTGGGATTCTCCACTGATCCACCTGCAACTTCAATGCATTGACTTCATCTATGTCACCAGGTATCCTGCAAACAGAGACACAGCAAAGGTGCTTTAGAGAGCAAGCAGGGTGATGTGCCTGGTGTGGCAGCTGGCTGGCAAACCGTGGCTCCAAAGCTGCTTCTGGGTCTCCAGGGAGAAGGGAGCACGCACCAGTGGCAGCTACAGAAGCAGTTCCTCAGAGAGAATGGGTTGCCTGTTTAAAGTGGGGGTAGAAGAAACACTCATCTCTTTCCAACTAGCTCAGACATCAACTATCATTCTGTCCTCAGTGATTATTTTCTGTAACTAGGCCTCTCTGCAGCATGTTCAGTCCAAAGATAAGAAGCATCTCTGTCTAAATATACCAATATATTAGAAACCCTTATAAGGCAAAGTTGAATCTTTTGCTAGCTACCTTAAATCGATTTTAGCTATTGAAAAACTAACGCAAATCTTAAATAAAACAAACAAAAAAAAGCCAAAAAACAAACCCAAACCAGAATGCCCTGTGTTCACCATACAGATTCTTGACAGTCTCTCTTGACTCCTTGTGTCTTGTGCATCACCAAGGCTGATGTGCTGCATTTGATGAACTGCTCTGCCAGGGCCCTAGGAGCTTGTCCCTTCTCTACACTGGCCAACTATTACTGTTGAAGCTGATGAAAGTTCAATGCCTTGCCTGGGTACATGCTGTCCTAAGCAGTTCAAGTCACATCTATGCTGTCCCCTCTGTGCTAATGCATGCAAATGGGCTAATGCTACTTTAAGAAGTGATTCCTGAACCTGGGAAAGGTCAGGTTTTGTCCGACCCATGGCAAAGTGCTATTCTCAGGGAAGAGGAAGCACACAGAGGTCAATCTTGACTTCTCAGCTTTGAGGACTGACATGTGGGTGGCTCAAAAGTAACACAGTGCCCCATAAGCTCACCTGAAAATCCCCTCTGTCTGTTCTCCTCCCAGAGCCAGGACCTGCTGTGATAGCTGTGTCTGCACCCAGGGCAGCTTGTTACCCGGGTACATGTCCTGCTGCCGCTGCATGATTTCCTCCAGAGAGCTGCCGAAGAGCGATGGTGTCACGATGGCATTCCTGGCATGTGTTATCTCTTCCACTGTCGGTTTACGCAGGCCCTGAGGACAGATAAGAGCTCAGTGCAGCTATAGCACAGCCAGCCCACAGAGAAACAGTGACCTGAGGACGGTGGTGGTGAGTGGCCAGGATGGAGAGGGCTGCCCATGCACATGGACACCTCACTGGCCTCCTGGCAGCACGGTTCTTGCTCTGCAGCCTCCACCTCCCAAAATCGGGGGGGGGTGTCAACTGATCAGGCTCAAGAGGAGCAGAGAAGCTGCTGCTTGTTGGCAGGAGACTGCTTTGGAGAGTTTGGGCTGCTTTTGCAGGGATTCTGTTGCTGTGTTTTGCACATCAGGGGGACTGCTTCAGCTATAGCTCTACCTGCTGGCACGGTGGGAGGAAGGATGGACCCCAGCCCGTCCCCGGCTGTGGTGAGGTCAGCAGAGGGCACACGTACACTGACCTGGTGCTGGATGAGCGCTTGGCCACAGGACAGCTGAAAAACTGCCTTTCCTTTTGGCAGGCCTCCCTTTGGAGAAGAGAATTCCAGGTATGTCCAACTCCAGGGAAAGCTTTGCTCTCAGAGGTACTAAAGCTCTCTGAAAAGTGGGCACTGGGACCTGTTGCTTCTGAAAGATGGCAACACTTGGAAGGGGATTTGAATCTCCCTTGTCAGAGATTTGGAGAAACGCAGAGCACTGTCATAGGGGTGACAGGCTGCCCAGCGCAGCAGCCGTTCAGCAGCAACCCCATAGCCAAGCAGGAGGTACAAGGTGGGGGAAAACCTCCCACCGACCCCTCAGACAGCGGCAGCCGCCAGGGCTACAGTTGCGTGTGATGCGTGTCCGGGTGTTTCCTGTCCTGCCTTCACGGGGACGCTGGGAGCCTTCACCCCTCCGGAGGTATTTCAGCTATTTGCTCACTGTACATGGAGTCCAGATGGCAGGGAGGCCCCAGAGGGATTTGCAGAAATAAAAGACGACCGGATCTGGCTAGGAGACCTAGGACAGACAGGCTGGGGCTGCCTGCCAGCTTTCACAGCCCCGCACAGAATCTTGCGGAGGAAAGGGAGGAGGGGGATTTTGAGATAATGCAGAGCACAGAGGCTCCCCTCTGTGCCAGCCATCTCTGCTGCGTGATTTTTTGAATTGGGTATCAACTCTGCAGTAAGCAAGCTGCAAGACCTGGACCATGCAGGCTCTCAGTGGCAAAGGGAGACTCTTCCCTCACCTGAAGAAACCAAACGATGGGAATCCCCTGCACAGACAGCTCCTCTTACCCTGGAGACAGGTTAACTTCAGGTTTGTCCTCCATGTCCCTAAGGCCAGGGAGCACCCAGCCATGTGGCTACCAGCACAGCAGGCACTGCTGTCTGCCAGGATGGCGGCACCTGGACAGCAGCCTTCTGCCACATGTTCATGGGCCAACAAGCCCTGAGCAAGCCTCCCCGGCTCACTCTATCCCCATTTCCCATCGCTGAATCAGGAGTGACTTCTGACAGTCATGGGACTAACTGCTCTGGGACCTGGGAAGCAGAGTGCCGTGCAGGCAGCTGGCAGCTAGGGCCCCAGAGCTGGGGCAGCTGCTCACCTTTTTGCCTCCGGTGACAGCTACTTTCTGGAGTTTCCGGTAGCAGTACTTGGCGTAGGTGCTGATGGGCAGACCTGGCGGGAAGGAGAAACAAGCAGTCAGCCTGCAGTGCTGTGCACCCACCACACCAGAGCCCTTCAGAGAGTACCAGCGCAGCAGTTCACATGGGCACAAACAGCCACTCCACTTCTGCACAGCCAGAGAGACTGCCAAAACCAAGCACCCTGAAGCCTGCAGCCTCATGGCAAGCAGCATCAGTGCAAGTCGGTGCTTGGGCTTGGAGGGATTTGTCTTCTGAGTCAAGGCTCGTAGCTCTGCACCTCCCAGCCTCACTCCTGCAGATCTCCACCTCTTGCACAGGCAGCCTGACTCAGCACAAGGTGCCCGTTTGGCATTCACAGCCTGGGAATGCTTGCAAGCATGAGTTCTTGCTCCTGGCAGTGCAGCTGGGATTATGTGGCTCACAGACACAGGGCTGGGTATTTACATATTGCCAGATCTTAGCCGAAGAGCATGCAGAGCCAGCCTCCTGCCAGGAAAGACTGCAAAGTGTTTTAAAGAAATTGTTTATGATTTCAAGAACTGCAGTCCTATGCAAGTGAGAGAGGCAGCAGCAGAGAGGCATGAGGGGCTGGAGAGGCAACACCAGCACCCAGATGGTCCTTGCTCAGGATGCAAGGAGAGGCGCGGGAAGGTGGCAGGGTGTCTCTCATCTTCCCAAAGCCCTGCAGAAGGCTTCCTCACACACCTGCCTGCAGCCTCCTCCAACCCAACCTTGTACTGTGAGGCTCAGGTATGTTCCGCGATACGAGGAAAACTAGACATACCGGAGCCTGGGAACTTCACCGCAAAAGCTACAGTCCTCCGCAAGAACAGCTGCTTCAGTTGCCTTGGTTCAGCAAACTCTGAGGGCGAGTGGAGCCAGGATTCACAGAGCTAATCCCCTCATGACACCAAGAGAAATGTTTGCACTGACAGAGCACTGATTGCTGGGAGAGTTTTTCCAAAACTGTTGACCTTTTGTTCTTTTTCGAGTCAAATCCAAATTGCTTGCTGAAAGCAGTGAATAGAGCTGTCCTACTTGATTCCCTGCCAGGCTCAAAGCTTGCAGCAGAGTTCAAAATACTTGTGGCTTTTAAAATCTACATTCTGGTCAGATGCTGTGTATTTCAGATCAGCCTTTCACACAGCTTATGGCTTAGGTAAGCCGGTCAGGAGCCCGGAGTTCCTCAAATCCTCTCAATGCAGAGGGAGAACAAGCTCTTCCCAAGCAGAACAACAATTCACAAAGGTGAGAGATGCGCTTTTCTCCTCTCAGCCAGCAGACAAACCACAGTCCTTGGCTCCACAGGACAAAACAAGCACCCCCTGCCTCAATCAATCTGCTTGACTGTCACAGCTGGAGCAGAGCCTCTCCATAACACTGGAGCAATGCCAAAGGAGGTACAACCGCATCTCCCTCTGCCGCAGGCAACGGGAAGGAAAGTTATTTTTAAGAATTTCTCTTCTCTTGGGAATATGTAAAGCAAAACATTCCCCGCGTGCAAAAATCCTGCTAATCCCAGGCATGATTTATACTGGAAATGTCTAAGGATTAAAGAAAACAAAACCAGTGAGTTGCTTGTGATGCTTCACTACCTCAGGTTATGGCTTCTGTTGTTAAAATGTGCAGATGCACCCTGATGCAAGTGTCATCCGCTTCACGAAAGAAGGAATGGGGGAAAGACTGGACTGTGTCTCTGTATCACACCAATTAGGCAGGAGGCAGCACATTCAAAACTAATAATAGGAAATGTTTTTTCACACTGTAATTAGACCATGAAACCCATAATCACCCTAAGAGTTTAACAAGGTTTTCAAAGGAACTGGTTGCCTTGAAGAGCCTGCACAGCTGAGGCATGGGCAGCAGCTGGACATGTTTGCTTGGAGCCTGTTCTGTACTTTCCCCAGAAAGCTCCTTGATCCTGGGAAAAGCCAAAAACCTACGTGCTGCACTTCCTGCAGTGAGGCATCCTGCTCCCATTGACAGCCAAGCTGTAGCCTCTGACCCAAAGGGGATTGTCGAGGCCACACGCGAAGCTGACCGAATTTCAAGCAAATAAACTGAAAACTAAACTTGCCCTGTGCACAAGGAGCTGGACCCGTTACTGCCCACAGACCTGAATCACCAAAAAAGCAGAGGAAGCCCTGAGGAACGGGGTGACCGGCACTCTGCCATGGCGTGGACAGCACGAATGGCTTCTGCAGGAGCTCACACCTTAAACACGCAGCGTGCAGCCTCCCTGCTACACAGCAGAAGTCATTCCCCCAACGCAAGCGCACCCGGCTCCTTGGACACATGCAGAGTGAGATGGGCAAAGGAGATGCGGAGAGGCTGGGAGGCAAGTGATGAGCTACAGAGGGAAAGGTGAGGAACAGGAGCAGAATTTAGCTTTAGCCTCTGCTTTTCCAAACCATTGACTTGACCATCTGGCTGCTTGTAAAATGCTCAGCTAGAGACCAGCTCCTGGCATTTAGCTCATCACGCACGGTCAGTTCTCCTAACAAGCGGGCCAGGTACTCCCTCCCCTCCCCAGCTCACACCCCTCGGCGCAGGAACAGGTAGCTTTCCCTGCATGGGGTGGAAAGGGCTAACACTGAAGGCAATTCCACTTCTTTGAGCACATCACGAGTCCGTTAAATCCAAGCTGATCTGTTATTTCCTGTGGTACCACAGTAGCCCCAGGAGCTCAGGAACTCAGTGAGAAATAGTTTGCAAAGGAAAATATTTTCCATGTGCTGGCCTAGAAACGCATGCGAAGAGCTTCTTAAAGAACGTCTCCTTTTGTAACAAGTTAAAATCCAGGCAGGGCACATGCAGGAGCATACCTTCCGGAACAGACTTGAACACTCTCCTGCCAAAAAATGTCTTAAAAAATGCAGCAAACAATGTGGATTCGGGACCCGGCCACGGGACATGTATTTTAGCAAGCACAAGCTGTCGTCTTGGTATTTCTCCGATCTACCGCAGCCTCTCATAGACCTCATCCAGGCACAATCAGAGCAGGCTCTCAGACCCGGGCCCCATCTTGCAGTGCTCTTTAGCACAGGGGTAGGTGCCTCCTGAACACCTCATCTGGGCTTTGCACCAGTACTGCTCTCCTGGCTTAGATCTGACCAGGCACCCTCAGTTTACCACAGTGTTTTAGTCCCTCTTTCTTACACCACCAGTGCATCCTTCTGCATCCTAGCAATGCTGCTCCATCACCATTCCCTATGTGGGAAATGCTGTGCTTCATCAGCCCCAAGGGACATATGAGTCAGCAGCCTGCATCTGCCACAAGGAGGATAAGAAACAGATCCAGGATGTCTGAAAAATGCATATCCCCCTGCGAAAAGCTCCTGGCTAATGGCAGGTGGGAGACACTCTGAGGCAGTGCTGCACCTGGACCATCAACTGACAGACCTCTCTTCTTTGAATTTGTCCCATTTCTTCCTAAACCTGTTTATGCTCCTAACCTGCACAACACCTTGCTTTGCTGACTCTTAATGATTTAATTTAGTGCTTCAGAACAGAGCGCTCTTAAGCCTGCTGCCCAAAACCAGGTGGTTTCCAATTCTTCTGGTACAACAAATGACAAGAAATTTTCTTCCACTCACCTTCTCCAGGTGACCTGCAGTTTCTTTCAGCCCACTGACCTTCTCCCCTCTTCTCTCCTCCAGGTTCAGCTCCTGTGGGGCTTCCCCTGCTGCACTCATCAGCCCTGGAGGGACCACGGGCAGGACATGCAGAGCAGGCACAGCATGACTACGGCTGAGTGTTGGTTCGTTCTCTGTCCCTTTTTTTACAAGCTCCCAATCCTCTGTTTGGTTTCTGACCACTTCCCAGCACCATATATACCTTTCTGGAAATTCACATATGGGCTGCAAAATGTCTTTCCCTCCTTGAAACAGCTACATAGGAGCCTGCTGCTGCACCTGCAGTTAGGGACATCTCCCCTATGTACAATACTTCAGTTTTGTTGACACGATTTTCTCTGCTGCTTGATCGCTTAGTTACTCACCCTTGTGAGATCCCTCTGCACCTTTAGGTTTTACAGTCCTGAGTAATTTTGTACCAACACCGAGCTGCCATCTCATTATTTGCCTCCTTGTATAGACACAAAGCCCAGCTTACACTCCTGCAGGATCAGCAGACAATCCTCTTTCTGAAAATGCATCATTTATTTCTACCTGTTATTCTTCTGCCTTTCAGTGGGTTATTGATCCATGAAAAGATCTCGCAACACCTTCATATTTCATTTACTCACAGAGAATTATGCTAGAAGATGAAGATTGCAGAGGTAAGCGTGGGAAACTTCAAAATATTTCTTTGGGTGCATGTCAGATGATAAATGTTTACTCACCCAAGTGTTTACTTACAAGCCTCTGCACTGAAGGAAGTGTGTGTGTAGGCGAGGGTGGAAATCACTGCTTTAACTCAATTTTTCACTGAAAAAAACTTCCATGCATGCCTACATATCTACTATTCAGTTCTATTTGAAGACAGTACATTTAATTTCCTTATGGATTTCTCTGCTAAATTGCTGCTACAGCATCCATAAGCATTTCAGAGCTACTAATGAACAACTTCTCACAACAGCCTTGTAACTTCAGGGAGCTGCATCCTACCCACCCCTCACACATCCAGCAAGCAGGGCCAGCGGAGCAGACATAGGCATCCCAAGGAAAAGCCTGACATTTCCAGCCAGCAGCAGATAGAACCTGGTGTGTTCCTGCAGGATCTCCCCCTTATTTCAGGTGCAGCTCCAAGGTCAGGCCCCAGAAAAAATCCTCAGCGTTATCGGTCACTTGTGAAAACGCTGGTTCAAGCGACCTGCTGGCCCTCCTGCCTCCTCTGCTGCGCCCCTCACCATCTTTGCAGAAGCCAGCAGGAGCCTGCAGACCAGCTCGTTTATTCTAAAGCCCCAGTTCCCTGCCAGAGCAGGTCTCCTGTGTGCCAGAAAGCAGACAGGGTCCAGCAAAGGGAACAGCCTGTGACCTGCCATCAGAGCCCCAGCTGAGGCCACACAGGCACTTCTGACTTTCAAGAGCTTCATTCTGGAAACTTTATAAAGCTGTCCTGGCCTGCCTTTTTCATAACATTTCTCATATATATAAATATATATATTTTTAAAAATGTATTTTTAGGTAAAAACTACCTCTACCTTCCTAAGTAGAACTCCAGCACACGCAATATAGACAGGCAATTGCAGAGAAGAGCCTGCTCAGCCCACAGACAGAGCACACCCTTCTCAGAGCAATCTCTGGAGAGTTGTCCCATAAAGATATCAAAGTCCCTCCGAGCACAAGCAAAATGACTTTTAAAAGGCTCAGAATGGGCTGATCTCTCCTGGGCCTGAACAGGAAAAGAAAAAGACATATCCCTACCACAAATATAATCCCTCTGTGCAATTTCATGTCTCTGCTCCAAATCCCACCGGAGACAGAGAAGCGGTAGACACTCTGACTGCAGGGGCTGTGACCAAGGGACCTCCGCAGCCACTTCCCAGGCTTGCAGCTGCCTCGGGGGAGCAGTGACACAGGGAAGCCACCACAGGAGAGCGCAGTGGTGGTGTCCGTATTTCCCATGCCTGCCTGCTGGCGTCAGGTAGGACTCAGCAATGCAGGAAGCTGGACTCCAGCCCTCCCAGATTAAAAACACCAAGGCCACATGATATAAACTGCTGCCTGATATGAATTCACAGGGTTGCCCAAGTTTCCTGAAAGCAATGTAAAAAAAAATTGAATTGACTTTGTCTACCAAGACTTAAGCCAGATAAGGCATTATCCTGCAGACAGCAGTTACAACCTGAGGCTGGAGGAATACGTGAGCCCTTGTTCATTCAGCAGAGATGCTATCGTAAGCTCTGGACTGCAAAGTCCAGGAAGTGTAGACAAGGGGAAGCTAATACTGGAGAGGAAAAGGCAGTACTCTTTGCCAGATGTCAGTGTAGTGTCCTCCCTGAAGGTCCTCAGGTCGGGTGGTGGTTTACAAAATCCATTACTACAGGTTCTTTTCAACACGCTGACTCATACAACTTTTAGCACTGCAATGTGCTACAGGAAACTCCATGGTGTACACAGACCAGTTGAATTACAGCCAGCCCCAGGTCTGCATCCAAATTAAAATCCTTTTCTCACACAACTGTGAGTGAAGGGCCCCGCCGCTGCCACACTGCTACGCATCTCACGTGCTGCCCAGCTGCCACCCACACTGCTGATCCATGCTCTAGTCAAACGTCTCACACTGCCCACCTGCAGTAAAGTTTCCTGGATCTAAGTCTATGCACTTCAAGAAATCGCCTGATTTTCAGTGGAGATCACCAGCCCCGCCTGTCTGAGGTCAGTGCAGTCCTCCCTCTCGGCTCCCTGCATGCTGTGCCTCCCTTTACCTTCATCCTCGGTGTTTTGTTTCCTCTTTTTCCTGGATTTTGAGTTCTTCTTGTTTTTCAGATCCACAAGCTCTTTGATGCGCTGGGCAACTGAAAATTCAGAAGAGGCTCTGGATTAATAATGTGAAATGATAAAATACCAAAGCCCAGAACTGCCCTTAGACGTGGTAGCCAGTCTAACTCCAGTATGAGGAGGTCTGCTCGGGGAAAAGTCCTGTACCACAGCCAGCTCCAAACACACCTGAGTGAGGGGCCCAGAACATCACTCAACTTCTCCAAATGGCCAAATAGTTGAGAAGGGGCTCCAGGCAACAAGCTTATACCTAAATACATGTACTACCTAAATTCTGTATTGACATTCATCTTTTTTTTTTTTTTTTTGCCTGCTTTAAGGAACTTTGAAGTAAATCATGTCTTCGAGAACCATAGAAACTCTGCCCTTGGCGGGTCTGAATCAGCTCTTTTCAGTGCTGATCTTGCTGTGCTGATCAGTGAGATGTGCACAGTCTAGGGCTGGCATTTCTTTGCCAGACACAAGTGAGAATTGCAGGGAGATGAGCTGGTGGCAGCTTCATCCCGCCAAGGAAGGATGAACTTGCCCAGCACATGGTGGACAAGTGACGGAAACCACAGCACTGGCTGGTGACTACCTGCATTTTTAAAAATCAGACAACCCTGAATAAGTGCAACAACCCACCAGAATGCTGCTGGGGACAGAGAGGATGTGCATGAGGCACTTACTGTTTTCATCGCTGTCAAGGTGGCGATAAATGTAACCTTCCAGATAAGACTGAAATTTGGGTGATGGGGAGAAAAAGGCCAGACTGATGGCCATCAGTTCCCAGCCCCATGCCAGACTTCGGTAGCATGTATTATCTGTTGTCTGCCGGATCAGTTGTATGTAGAGCTCATCCCGTAAACCTTGCATGCTCCAGCACTTGGTGACCGTGACCAATGCCACGTGATTCCGGTCCATGCGAGTCTGACGATCTCCCATGTAGCTCTGCACCAGTTTGAACATCTCACACGCCTCTTTTTTGATGGTGCGGTTGCTAGTGATAAGCATTGGCTTTTTGATAGAGCCACCATTCCAGGACAGCATGTTGGAGATGGAGATCCTTCGGCGGAAGATGCCCTGTGTGTGCATGTTCAGGTTTTTAGAAGCCCAGTCTGCCATGCTGCTCTGAGAGATGGGCTTCCGTAGAGTATTGTAAGGGAAATTATATCCTACGCAGCTGCCAGGTTGGCCGCTGCTGTCCTGCTTGGGGTCCAACTCTATTGTCCCGGGCTGCAATGGAGAACAGATGTGTTAAAAGCAGCTTAGATGACTCCTTGCCGTGCTAAGAAAATTATCAGCAGTGAGCTACCAGCAACTGCAAAGTGTTGAATCTGCACAAAACATGATTTTGAGCAGAATCAGTGGCTGACACCTGTAGTTCTGCAAGAGCTTGGCTGCCACAGCCGCAAACTGATGCTGTCCCTAAAGGAAGCACTGGGACATGGAGTAACAGGGCTAATTGTCCAAGTTGTCCCAGAGCGCCCAGGAACAGCCCAAGGAGGACCTGGGCTGACTCCCAGAGCAGCAATTACAGCTCTGCGGCACCAAGCACACACCAAGGAGCCAAGTTTCTCCCTGCTCTTTGCCTCTCTGGAGCCATGGGAGTCCAGGAGGTGAGTGAGGAACACCAGAAGTCTAGACAGCCACAGCACTATCAGCATTGTTTCCTTCTCACCTTTACCCTTTGTGGCCCCTACAATCCCATAGCTGGTTCCTGCCTTTACCATTTTTCCAAGTTCTAGNACATGGCTAGCAACCATCAAGGGCTACTGAACTTCAGGCAGCCTGCGCCTGGACAGCCTCTGCAATTCCACCACAACCTTCCTAATGGAAATGCTGGCCAGCCAAACAAACAGGACAGGAGAAACTAAGAGAGGCACAGCAGAGCATGGGCACAGCTATTTTGATGGCAAGGCTGTCACCCATGTAGGATAATGAGTTTGAGTTGGTGAAGTGAAGGAGACCAGGTATCTGCGTCAGTCAACTTCCACTACCAACAGAGCTGGCTCTCATCGTACCCTACAGACACACCACGACCTCCTGCCAAACAGGCCCTGGTCCTCAGCATCTGCAAAGAAGATACAGGCCATGGCTGCAGACCAGCACTTCTGCAAGTACCGCTGCACAGGACTCAGGGACACCTCTGTGATGGGCTCCATACCATGTTTTCCTATCCTAGACAGGCACAATTTTCCTCAAATTAAATCAGACTTGTTCACAAGTACTGGGTTTTTTTCTTCTTCTCGGAGAACTAGGGACAGCTGCTCCCCACCCACAGCCTGCAGTGATCAAACTAATTTGCTCCAGGGACAAGTCCACTGATCACAAGTTTACAGAGATAAGCAGCAGAGACAGACCTTCCATCCTCCCAGACTTTGTATGCAGTTTTTACATGCAGCCCTTGTCAATCCTTCTTCCACAGTGATCGCTATGGATAACTACATAATTAGAGCTTTGGTAGTACTGATCCCAAGAAAATTATATGTAATAACTACTTGTGAGAATAAGACACTTATTTTGCCCATCCAGAATTCTCTGGTTTGGATTGAAGTGTCAGCCTGGGACATACATTGAACTCCAACACCCAACAAGTTGTTTTAGGAAACAGACTTTTTTGTTAGATTGAAATTCCCATACACAGCAACTAAGAGCTAAACAGCCCACACTTCGCTCGGCGTCCTCCAAGGAGATCTTCAGCAAGTAGGAGAAAGATAAAGAAGATAACATTGAGGTTTTTGGTTTTTAAAGGAAGACAAAAACAGAAATCCTGTAAATTTTGGTTTCACAGTGGAAAAAGTGAAACAGAACATACATTTTCCTTCTTTGCAGATCACCTTTAACATGCATGCCACACTCTATTCCAGTTCTGGCCTACAGTCAACCCCAAAATACACATTAGTTCTTAAACAGTTAGAGCTAGTGAGTGTTTTCTTCTTACTAAGGAGGAACTGCGGAACTCAGGACAGTTGTGCAGTCCAACCCTTCCTTCTCTTACACCGAACATGTACCTACATGTGGATGACAGGATTAGCACACATCACACTTCACCTCTTATTGCCAGCCTGGGGCACAATCATTTCTCCTGCTTTTCTACTTTGTTTTCGTTTTTTATCCCTTGGAGTTACCTGTCTACCTCCTCATCCTCTCTGAATCAACATGCTGCCTAACAATCTCTGCCTGCAGTTCTCTGCCATTTCCATCCTTGGTCTTCCTCAATCCACCTTCCACGCCTAGGGTTGGTTTTCCTCCTACCACCCTAATTGCTCCTTCAGCATGTTCCTTCTGAGGATCCACCCCCTCAAACTCTCTAGAGGTTCAACAGGCTCTTGGGTCTCTCCTCTTCTCTCTCTAGAGTTTATCTCTCAAATCTTGTTCACAACAACCATACAGCTATTATCTTTGTGCTGACAGTACATATCCACCTCTGCTCAGCCTGTCCTAGAACTTCTGCCCACCCTCCTCGGATAATGAATTTCCTCACCTCCCAATTCTCCCCTCCATCACACAGGCCCAGCACAGGACATCGCTGGTGACTCAAGCCACACACTGCCATTTTCAGGTGAGGCAGTGATTTTGCTGATGTATTCTCTGCAACCTCCTCCCCTCCTTACTTAGACTGTTACATCTCAGAGTATTTCTGTATATAGAGTATTTATTTATCAGCTCATTGCCTTTACCGCAACATCCATCTCCTTACATCTTCCACTGTATTCTACGTCTCCATCCTACCACACATGAATTATTTTTCTTCATTTTCAAGGCCATTCACAGCCTACCCCCAACCCACCATCTCTTGCGCATCATTGAGACATCAAGTCTCGGCTCTCCCTGTCAGTGCAATGAGGTGTAACGCATCCTGAAGACCAGACATCAGTCTTCCAACAACTCTAAAGTGGCTGTGAAATGAAATTGCTGAACTATTACTGTAACATGTGAGTTGTATAAATTCAAACTGTCCCTGTGCCTGAAAAAATGCAAAACATGGGAATATGACATCAGTTTTAAAAAGGGTTTCAGGTGAAAGCAGGGCACTATCAATCAGAAATTACAATAAAGAAAGAGGAGAATGCACACACATAAATCTGATACATCAGGGAGGTGGCAGCCTGGCTTTTAGAGAAAAGTTACACCTCACAGGTCTACTGGAGCAATCTGAAACAGTCAAGGAGCTTTGCCAAGTTTCTTCATGAAAGGTCATGGACTAGCAAAGAGGAGAAAAGACAGAACACAGGGTTAAAACAGTCACTTTTCACGCTGGAGGGTCGTTATCAGCTGTACCTCGCAGAAGAGATGCAGACACTCAGGCTGCTCAGCAGGAGCAAAATAATTGGAAGAGTGAGCAAACAGGAAAAGGACAAAACCTTCACAGGATGTAAAATTACCTATGGAGAACCTAAATCTGAACTAACACCATGAAGCAGGAAGTTCCTTCAAATCCAAATAGGAGAAAAGATGGCAAACTACAGAATTCTGCAGAAGAGCTGTGTTATAGAGAAAAACTACGACAAGTGTGCAGGCATGCTAACGTGCTCTAAAATAACTATTTCCAACAAGAAGGTGCTAGAGTCACTGTCACTGGTTTTCTGAATATTTCCACGCAATGCTCAGGAACGATTGGAAGGGAGAACAGAATATGAGGAATTATTAGAAAAAGAGGGAGAAAAAAAGAGAAAACACTGCCATGTGGCCATGCAAATCCTGACGCCTGCGTCCTGTACCCCACCAACTCTGGCATCCCAGTGCAGAAAGGACACGTGAGGGCAAGGGCAACCAAAGAACACACGAGTGCCAGTAAAATGATCAGGCAGTAGATTTACCCAAATAACAGAGCAGAGCTATGCACAGCGCTGAGGGCTTGCTGGACATGAGCCCCGTCACAATTTCCCCTCCTCTCATGCCACTGGCCTGAAATGGGGTCTCCACCTGCAAAGCTGTGGAGCTTTGTGACCTGTTTGCTATTCTGCAGCCACAGAATTCCGCCTGCAGCACATCCATTAAACCCACCCGAGAGCAGACCAGGTACTCAGGTCTGTACCATGATAGTACAGCAAAGGCGTACGATTTAACCCTGTGTAGGTGGAGAGGTACCTGGGAGGAGAGGCGGGTAACATCTGATGAAGCCAAACTTGCCTGGCTGGTCACATTCTTTTCTAAAGAATCTATTTTCTCAAAAGTCCTCTTCTGCCTCACTGTGTCCTGTGGAGCAGCCACATCATTGGGAAAGCTGCCCCTGCTCTCCAGGCCCTGTCTATACAGAGACCTGTTACTAGCTGAGATGTCATCCCTTGAGCTCCGGCTGATGCATTTTTTCAAGTGGTCGGACTGAAATCTGACTTTGCTGCTCTCTGCTGGGATTCCACTCTCCAGACTTTCAGCATCGAGGCTGGCTTTGCTTCCCCTGCAAGCTGCTGACCTGCCCACTACAGCACGCATCTCAGCAATCAGTTTATCATTCAAAGCTGTGAGCTCGCTGCTGCTGCCCACAGAGCCAGGTCTTCCTTGACCTGTCCCTTGCCTCCTTCCTTTCCTTTTTCTCAAGCTTGGAGAAGGGCCAGTCGAATAACCAGAATCCTGATGGCTTATACCAGTTGGATACTCTTGAGTTTGCAAGCTGTTCTGCCGACTGTGGTGGGCTTCCATGTTCTTGAGGACATTGGCTTCCAAGATCCTCCAAGACTGCTTGAAACTGTCCTTTGAAGTAAGCTGACCAGGCAGTTTAGTAGAGGCATCAGCTGTTGCAGCAGAAGAATGGGACAGTTTGGAAGACTGATCGACGTTGACCATGTGTTTTATATATTCTCTGCCAGCTGGGCTGTATTCAGTGGAAGAGGGATTTCTTGCATGCTTTTTTGCAGCTTGCTGCTGTTGCATACCTGGATGCTGTAATAATTTGGTTGGTTGCAGCTGCTTTTTTAAGCTATTGCTTGGTGACCTTGGTGGAGACATCCCACTCATACTGACGCTTTCAGTGTCCATATCTACTGGTGGCTCATCATAAATTGGAGACTCTAAAGATGGCTCATCATATATCGGTGCAGGGGAGGCATACTTGGGGGAAGCAGGCTGGAGGTTTCCCATCTGATTCCTTGGAGGTGTTTGAGAAGTCGGACCATTCATCAGCACTAGGCAAAATCCACCATTCTCCGTCTTTTTGATCTGCATAGACTGCTTTGTTTCTCCTGTAGGTATTTGCTTTGTGGCTCCAGGGCTCTGGGACGTGGACTGAGGCTGAGCATATATGGCTGGTTTTGGAAGAGATTTTTGGCTGTTGGCCTCTTGAGCACTCTGCAGCTGAAGCGAACTGTTTGAAGAGCTCTGTATCTGCCTCAAACTGTTCACTTTGACCAACATGGCTGCTTTTGTGCCTGGCAGAGGCTGCCAATGGGTAGGAGTCTCCCTAAAGGAAGAAAGATACAAATACAGGTAATTATTTAAGAGTTACATTAACTGAAGTATCTTCTGCTTCTACCCAAATACCAGATTGTTAGTCTCAAAGCACTTGGGAGATTCCCTAACCAGTTATATCAGCTCCTCATTGTTTTTTCCTGGAGATCCCCCGTCCCAAAACAGAAACACATTGTTGTTACACATGTGATAAATTACTGAGTCAAGAACAGCAGCACAATGAGGTGAAACAAGTTCATCATACTATAACCTGTCTGGTATCACCAGCACTGTGAGACAGGAAACAACCTAGGCTTCCCAGGCTCATTAGTTAGCATGGCACCCAGAAGGACCTGCTGAAGACCAGAAAGCTATTCTGGACCTCTCAAGCAGCGAGTTGGAAAATAATCCCAAGTGTCTACCTTCAGATTGTCAAACACTCCTTCCACACCATGTTATTTTTTTGATCTAAGTTTCCAAATGCATGTTGATTTTGCAGAAAAACCTATGAGGTCTATGGGAAGTGTGCAGGGGTGGACATCCTGGGCTCGCAGGATGTGTGTTACACCCTCACCAAGACTCGGTGTAGAGCATCATCACAGTCCAGTCCAGATGCCCTCAGATCTGGAACCCTTGGCCAAACCTACCAGTCCTGCTCAGTTCTCATGGCTGTGAAATCCTCCTCTGCTGGGAGTATCCTCTGACCCGTGGTGGTACTCAGGATCCACCACAACCTAGTGTGCCAACTGCAACATCCCAGTCCCAAAGGTGGATTCTGCAGCATAATAACAACCTGGTGTCAGGCTGCGGCTATACCCAGTTTATATTCGTGAGCTCTGAAGAAAAGGTAGTGGAAAGGCTGTTAAACCAGCCTAAGCTTCCAGGTCTTCAAAGGTACCACTGTCCGCAGGAAGGTCCCCTTGAACCTGTCCCCATTTTGTGCTCTCCCTCCATGCATCCCCTACCAGCCATCAATGGGTAAAACCTGAGGGTGCACTGCGTATGCCCTGTCTGTGACAGGAGATGTTCCTGTAACACCTTCACAGCCATTTTGCTCTCTTTGGACCTTAACACTAGTTCCCTATCCCGCACTGCTGACCTGTCCTGTGCGGCCCCCTGCGCTGGCACACAGACCCAGCTCCACCACATGCCCAGAGCTACCTCTTGGTGATGCTACCCCCTGCTTGTGCCTTCCCCACCAAGTCCCAATACATCAGGACACCCCAACCCTCTTGCGCTCTGCTCCTGCTCTCCAGAGACCTTTCACCTGCTGGGTGCCAGGCCCCTCCTTCAGCATGGCTTCCCTTGGGGTGCTCTGCCTGTTCTCCCCGCTGTGGCTCTCCCACCAGCAGGCTGCATCTGCACACACCTTGCTCTCCCCACAGCCCATCCCAAGAGGACATGTCTGCCCCACAGCAGCAGCCCCACATTACTGGAGGTGCCCTATTTCACCTGTTCCCCACCCAGTTACCTGCCCCACATCCTCTGCCCCACACCCAATATCCCACGTCTGCTCCCAATCACTCCACTCCTTAAGGGGGTGGGGTGCCCCTTCCCCAACCACAACTTACCATATTTTTGGCAAAACATGCTCTCCGATGGCACTGCACCGCTGTGAACCCCACCTCGGCACAGCGGCGCTGGAAGAGGTGTGGGCGAGACCAACGCTGCGCCGCTGTGGGCACAGCGGCTGGCTGCCGGCCAGGGTCCAAAGGCCCCCACCGCCCTCTGGCCACACGATGCTGCACCACTGCCTTTGCAGGGCCTGGCTCCTTCCCCATGAAGACACACGTGTCTGCCTCGTGCAACTTACCAGGCAACAAGAGAAAGGGCACTGTCCTCTCCTTCCTATCCTGTGGTCACCCTTGCTCTGGGGACCTCCCCCAGCATCTCCCACAAAGGCACAAAGGGTTTTAATTTAAGGGAGCTCCTGACACTACTTCAAGATGCAGATGCCACAGCCGTGAGGAAGGACTGTCCCCCAGCCACTGCCTCCTGCTCACAGCATCGTTGCCCAGGACTGCCCTGAGCCCTGTCCCAAAAGCAGCTGATTGGCAAACACCAAGGGATTTGGGTTTGGCCTCCCTCCACCTGCCCAAGCTGCCACCAAGCACAACCCCCACTCTCCCACTCCTGTTTTGCCATCAGCAGCTTGTCCTCTGCGTGCTTCTTCCTGGAGGCGCGATACCTGGAGCAGGGGGGTGACCGCCAGTGGTGCCAAGTGAGGATGTCAGTGGGCAGGGAACAGGCAATGGTAATGGCAGGATGGGGCTAGCATTTGTAAGGATACACGGCCCTGCAACGTAACAGGCATCTCTCCCTGGGGACTGCTCCTCGCACCAGTGTACCCCTCCTGCACGTGGCCCAAGCCCCAGTCCCAAGCACAGGCACGCTGCAGACCCAGTTGTTCCTCAAAGAGCTCCTGGACTAACAGGAAGAACCTGAGCAGCAACACCTGGTAGGCTTTTAAATGAGCATTTCTGACACCCTTTCACCTAGCCCTCCACTTGGCTGTACCGGCAACTTGTTTTGTGGCAGGGAAGCAAGACTGGCAAAGAGCCATGTCAAGGACAGAGGCACTGACAGGCTCCTGACTCAGCGGGCAGGCCAGGGGTGATCACATGGGAGTGATTTTAACTGAATGCTATGGTTAGAGCAGCATCGCATCTGGACCAGCACTATCCAGCTGCTGGGTCCCGGGGAGAACAGCCGCAGCCTTGTAGCCCGTAGCTGTGTCCCCCTGCCTCGAGAGACCTCCAACTGTAGCAGGGTTGCAAAATAATCTTGCGCTCTGCGGGAAGGCACTGGACCCCATGTCCCATGAACCACCTCCCAAGGTTATTCCTCTCCCTGACCTACAACACTGCACCTCCAGCCAGCTCCATGTGCGGCTGAACTACCCACTCAGCAAAGGTTTGGCAGACCCACCTCTATTAGGCACGGCACGACCAAACTTGTCCCGCCCTGCACTCAGCGTGCGCCGGTATCTCCCAGTATCGGCAAGCCCACCAGTGCCTCCGCTCCAACGTTCACCAAACCCCCACCGATCTGGAGCGGTTGGAACTCAGCCTGAAGCCCTGCTGCCTCCTTACTCAGCTCTGGGCCACAGCGAGGATGGCATCACCTCCTGCCGATCAGTCCTATCAGCACCTGTCCCTATTCACACCCGCGAGGCAGCACTGGGCATGTGCCGGTCTGTCCCTGCATGGGAGTGGGGCTGGGCATCTGAGCAGCACCACCAGCTTGGCCTCCAGAGACAGGCTCCCACCTTAGCATGACATTATGATTTTAGGGTCCTATGCGACCCCAGCTGGTGAAGACCTCCCCCCCGCTACATCCATGAAAAAGAGCAAAGCCCAGATTTTGGCCCTCAGATGAGCAATGAGGGATGTGATCGCAGCTGTGCTTGTGGCCTCCCCAAGAGGACAAGCTGCCTACCTGTTACCCTGTGCCAGCTGGAGGGCAACAGGCTCCCTGAAGCACAATGGCTCTTCGCTGCCCCGAGTCACTTCACTGGGGTGGGAAGAAGGTGTCCCACACCTTGGCCCTGTCCAGGAAGATGTGGTGGTGCCTCAGCACAGGAGCTTGGTGCCAGCACGGGGCTCTCCCTGCGCCTGCTCCGCAGATGCCCTGAGACCAGCTGGCAGGGCATCAGGACAGGTTGGACAGACAGCCACAGCAAGGCAATCAGGCTAGAGGTTCTGCTGCAAGCAGCAAGCCTCCCCACAGCAGGTTTTTGGCACTTGCAGTCTGCACCCCAGCAGGCAACAGGACCAGACAAATGGGTTCCGCTGCCTCCGCAGACTCACGTTCCCTCTGAGGCTGAGGGGCAAAGCTCGCATCAGGACTCAGCCCACCCTAGACCATTTCAGAACAACTGCTGTGAATCCCCAGAGCCGGTAGAGCCTGGTGGTGCACAGGCAGCTCTCAGAGAACGATAGCACTAGGTCCTTTTGCACGATGGCCATGCAGGGTGGCCAAGCAGGGTTGGGCTGCAAAGGTGCAGTCAGAAGCAGGAGATGAGCAAGGCCACTGTGCCACTTCTCTCCAGCTGCAGTTCGGGATGCAAGGACTGGTCTGGGTATCCATGCATTTGCCAGGGGTTCCTTAGTACCCACTGAGTGTAAGTACCTCCCCAGGGCACCCCAATGCCCACTGTGTGCCCACAGGCACTTGAACTTGAAGGGGAGGGTACTGCACCCAGGAGCTTTGCATTCAGGGCTGGCGTGGGACTCGGGCATGTTCCTCATGCCACCATAGCGTCCTTGCATGGTCCCACCGGGACCATGGCGGGGTGTCACAGGGTCAGAGGAGACAGGGGAGCTGCGCTGCTCCAGTGCCACTGAGGGCAGAAGGAGCCAAGCTCCAGCCTGACCACGACCACCACGCTCCCCTTGACCAGAAGGTTTATAAGTGAACATGATGGAGAAGTGAAACCTCTAAATATGTGTTGTATCCCACTCTGCCTGTCAGTCTCACCTTGGACACAACATGCTGTCTCCAGCCTCCCCAGCTGCTGGAGATCAGAGGAAAGAGGCACTACCACAGAGAAGACAAGGATTTTTTGAAAGGACCATTTCCACAGCCATGAATGATCTCTTGGGGCCATGTCTGGATACAGCTTCCCTCAATCCCATCCCCAGGCTGCTGAAAAGACCAAGCAGAGAACAGGGACTTCCTGACTTCCCAGCATGGAAAAAGGTTCAGCCTTATCCTTCTGAGCAGTGAAAGCTCTGACATAAAGCAAAGCCAGGGGTAGAGAAACATCCCAACACAGCCTCTCAGCCGCGCTCTTCAGCCACCAGCAGCAGAAACCCTGCCGAGTCCCCCGAGACAGTTCCTTCGAGGAATGCTTTCAAGTAGCTCCAATATAAACACCGCAACCCAGCACTGGCTTTCCCAGCCTGCACCCAGCTCCAGCAGGCCCAGTGTATCCGGCAGCATTTCCCAGGCTCCAGAGCTCCATTGTTTCCTCTTCCCTCCCAGAAGCCTAGAGAAAAAGCCCCACACCTCAGCCCGGCCCTTTCCAACAGTTGTTTTCCTGGTGCTTTGACAGAGGCAACTGAACAGGGATGTTTGTATTTCAGCAGCACTGCTACTGGTGCCCACGCCAGAGGTGGCTATGGAGACCCTGCGGAGGTGACCCCCCTGAAGCCAGGTCTGCAAGGCCCCAAGAAGAGCTCTGCGGACACATGCAAAGCATGTTGTGTTTGCACACCCTGCCCTAAGGCCAGCGGCATAAGAAGGAAACAAGCCTGTATTAGGAATCCTGATGGTGTTTCTTGCCTGATTATGAAGAACTTAATACTGTCATTGCTTACACTGGGCCTTGAGAGACGTAAGCCCGTGATGAGGCAAATCAGACTTGGAAGAGGCAGAGGTACCCTCATAGCCACCTTCACGGGCTTCATGTCACGTGTCCCCCCTAACTCCCCTCCCAGCACAGCTTCCTGGTGTGGTAAGACCAAGCCCCTTCTCTCTCCCAGCCCAGGATGCTGAGCCATGGGGAAGGTGGGGACAGGCAGCATGACCTGCTGCCCACACAGAAGGGACCCACACCTCTCCTGTGCTGGGGGAGGAGATGTTGCTGGGGATAGCAGATTTCTACCTGGAAGACTTTGAGATGCATTGCTATCACAAGGGGAACCTTGGAAACTCCACTCTGAAACAAGTCCCTGGCCCTGTGAGAACCATGGGCTGGTCTGCATGGACAGCAGGGCTGGGGATGGCAGAGCCCACTCGCAGCCCTAACAAGCGGTGTGCCTAAATGCTGCAGACCAGCATAAAGGCTCTGCTCCCAGCAAGACTGTCGTCTTCAGGCCTCGGCCCTCTGCCATGCCCAGCCCCTTCTCACCCATGAGGCCTAGGGAGCTCCGGCAAACCCCAGCACGGCTGCAGCAGCTCACAAGACGATTCCAAAATACTACTGGTTGCTTTCAGACCCAGGCTGGTCTCACAGTCCCCAAGGGAACACATCCATCCTTTGCAGAGCTTTCCAGATCATTTGGCCCCCCATCTCCCCTGAAGAGAATCCATCTTCCTTCCAATTAGTATCCTAAGTGCTCAGGAGGGGGCTGGAACTGTAAGGCAAGTGCTGTCCACTGTCCTTGCTCCAGCGAGGGAGGAGCAGAACCGGCGCTGGGCTGGGCAGCCCTGGGAAAGGCAGCAAAAAACAACATGGGACCAAGAGCATGTGCAGAAGAGCTTCCCCAGGAGGCTCCGGGGATCACAGCAGCGTCTCCCCCTCAGCATGCAGCTACCATGCCACCTGGGAAAGCCAAGGGCCAGTGTCTAGAGAAGGCTGCTCCAAGCTGGTACACGTCAGAGAGCTGGAAGGGCAGCAGTGAGCGATGGGGCAGCAAGGGAGAGGGTGGGATCGGCGTGTAGATGGAGAGAACTGGCAGCAGGGAGCAGGCGGTCCCTGTCCGGGGAGCATCTCTGCTTCGTTTGAGAGCAGAGTGCAGCTGCAGTTTGGCAGCACCAAGACATGGTAGCGGGCACAGCAGATTTAGCAGTGCTGACAGAAGGCATGAGAGAGGAAGGGTGGGAAAAACCAGTCTGCTAAAAGAAAAAACCCCAACCACAAAGTATTACTGAAAAAAAAGGATGAAATCCCTCCCCCCAGCAGTCTGCGGCATGTGCTTGCAGGAGGCCCCTCTTGGGGACCATGCTGGTCTCTTCTGGCCTCTCCATCTATCACGGGATGACAAACACGAAGGGAAGAAAAACAAATCTTTTGCACTGCCATTAGAGACAAAAGCGAAACAGTCTTGAGCGCGGGTACCTATAAAGATGTCAAATATTACCAACAGCACTCAACCTATTTGTCCTCTGTTTATACAGCTGTATCGCTGCCGAGGGAAGGAAGAAGACACACTTATGTTTGTCTTTAGAGAACAACACAGACAACAGAGCTGACAAGCTTGGTGTGCTTTTGCTGTTAGTAGACCAGACATCCCATTAGACCCGACCTGGGAATGCTGTCTTTGGGCTCAGCTTTTTGCTCATCATTTTATGAGCTAGGAAAAGGCAAGAAATCTCTCCTCTGGTGTCAGACTTGGGTAGGGAAATTGTTCTCTGCGCCGTAACTGGACATGCAACCCCCTACTCACAAACAGCAATGACGACACATAATGGACGTGCAAGGAAACAGTGCTCAGTCTCCTGCTTCCAAGAAAGCAGCTTCCACAGGCAAATGCTGTTGACTTACTGGTGTGAGGATCTGCAAGAGCCTCACATGTCCAAGCAGCCTGTTAGCTCCCAAGTGAACTGCCATTCACATCTTTCCCAGCTGTTGCCCATCAGTGGAGTTCACTGCAGGCTCAAAGTGCCCCAAGGCTGCTGCAAAAACTTGCCCTTGGGATGGAGCAAGGGAGGACCCCTTCCCACTCCCTTTCCTTGCATGAGAACCAGCAGTGACGCCTGACAGAATCATAGAATGGTTCAGGTTGGAAAGGACCTTAAAGGTCATCAAGTTCCAACCCCCCTGCCCTGGGCAGGAACATCTCCCACTAGACCAGGTTGCTCAAAGTCCCATCCAGCCCGGCCTTGGACACTTCCAGGGATGGGGCATCCACAACCTCCCTGGGCAACCTGTTCCAGTGCCTCACCACTCTCACAGTAAAGAACTTCTTTCTCATATCCAATCTAAATCTACCCTCCTTCAGTTTGAAACTCTTACCCCTTGCCCTATCATTACACTCCCTGATGAAGAGTCCCTCCCCATTCTTCCTGTAGGCCCCCTTCAGGTACTGGAAGGCT
This sequence comes from Stercorarius parasiticus, assembly GCA_013396915.1. Lineage (NCBI taxonomy): Eukaryota > Metazoa > Chordata > Aves > Charadriiformes > Stercorariidae > Stercorarius > Stercorarius parasiticus. The sequence goes on from VWZL01003845.1 coordinate 146,645, forward strand.
GCTATAAGGTCTCCCCGGAGCCTTCTCTTCTCCAGGCTGAACAACCCCAACTCTCCCAAGCTTGTCCTCATAGCAGAGGGGCTCCAGCCCCCTGATCATCTTCATGGCCCTCCGCTGGACCTGTTCCAATAGGTCCATGACCTTTTTGTGCTGAGGACTCCAGAGCTGGACGCAGTACTCCAGGTGGACATGCTGCCTGGCTGGCAAGGAAAGGTAAAGCAAACCCCTGCCCACATCACATCGCCCCCCTTCCTCCTATATGAGGAGCTCAGGGTATTTTATGCCCTGTGCAAGGCTCTTGCCCTCACTCCTCTGGAGAGCATAGTTTGTCAATGCCTATCCCGGCTGCCCCAGAGTGCTGGGGTGCAGAGTGACAAGGAAGGCAAGCCAGTTAGCTCATCGCAAATCTCACATGCCTGTGGCTCACCTGTGGTCCCTCACCAGGGAGGGACCAGAGGGAACTGGCAGCTACTGGGGTTCAGCTTAAGGCATTTCTCACTGTTCAGGTTTCTCCTGGTAGGGCAGGGATCATCCTCTGGAAGGGTCTGAAGCTCAGAGGGGCTGCTCATGGGGCAGGAGGCACTGAAACCATTGCAAGCGCCAGTAAAGCTCCGGGCTCTTTCTGGTGCACTGCATGTGCATCACCAGCGTCTCCCAGTCATGCAGCTCTGAAGTGAATACAGAAGCATCTCACATGGGGCAGGAAACAAGAGATAAACCTCAGTTTAGGGTGCTCTAAAGCATATATTTTCCGGAATCACCATCCTACATGGTTATCGTCATCTTGACTTTTTTCTTCTCTCCTCACCAGCACCAGGCACACAGAGAGGCAATCTCGATCCAAAACCCAAGCTGTTAAAGAAGCCTGGCTTGCTGCATTGCCCAGAAGTGGGGACAAGGAGCACTGGCATAGATGGCAAGAGTGCCAGGCTCACCCGAGCTCTGCTCTAGCCCTTGGGTGAGTCACTTCTCCTCAGCATGACTCAACTCCACTCGCTGCACAGCCTCCCTGGTTGTTGGTACCACATTCTCCAGGGCAGGATGATGCCCAGACAGGGCAGGAGGGAGACAGGGCAGCCCGGGGCAGTGCTCCGGGCAGAGGGGTCATCCCCACAGAGACTGGGGAGGGGATGCTTTTGTGCAGCTGAGGCTGGCAAAGTTTCAATAGAAAAAAAATCCCTCAATTGTTGTCAGACTGGTTTGAGTGTAAGAAAATCTCTTAGCCAAACAAAATAGCATCCCGTTATTGTTCTTTCATTTCTGGCTTGATGTGAGCAAATAACTGTGCCCAGGAGCTCTGTCCCTGCTGCGCCACCTCCCACCTTGGCTGAAGCTGCAAGCACATGCAAGCAGCCAAGCCAGTGGGGACGGAAAGAGTCAGAGCAGGTGGGCTCACTCGCACCCTGCAGCAGCCCTTGCATGGCAGCTCAGCCATCCCAGCAAACCCTGCCACGAGCATCTGACAGAGCTCTCATCAGTGCTTGATATTCCTGCCTGTCCCCTGTTTAGGTTTCTGTTTAGCACAAAGGGTTCTGGAGCAATGATTATCTTTTAATTGTATTTTTATGGTGCCTCACACAAACAAGGCCTGGCCCAGACTGAGGACGTTCAAGTGGTATTGCAGTGGTGAAAGTGGACAGCTGTACCCTGGGAAGACGAGGGCAGGAGGTGGCGATCACTCACCTGGCAGCACTTTGCCCCAGCGCTGCGCCCTCTCAAGGCAACACAGCTTCCCAGCCCATTTGCCAGGCAGCTAGTGCCTGCCTAGCAACTGAAGCCACCCATTAAAAAGAGTAGGCCAAAGCTCTCCCTACCTGCCAGGGTCTTTCCTCTTCTCTGCAGCACAGTCCCCCTTGCCCTTCTCCATCTCCTCTAGGAGGGCCATTTGGATGGGGGTGCTTCTGCCATCGCTGCTGGTGCTGCCCCGGTGTTGCTGTCCCCGGGAGTCAGGCTGGGAGCTGCGTTTCATGGCCTGGAGCTGTGCCAAGGGCACGATGTCACAGCCTTGGGGCCGGTGCCACACCGTCTGCCGTGTGATGGCATTGTAGTAGTAGAAGCGGTTGTTGTTCTGGTCAAAGAGCTCCCACCACTGCTTCTGGTCTGACTGGCGCACCTTCAGGTTGGGAGGGGGCTCCCATCCACACTCGCCAGTAGTCAGGTTGACATACATCCGCTCCTGGGAGCGGGGCTCGATGATCTCCACCCAGTCTGAGCTGCAAGGACAGGAGAATCACATTAGTCTGGGCAAGAGGCTTGAGGAAAATGGGTTGTCTGGGAGTCCTACAGAGCTGCTGCCTCCAGGCCAGGCAGCTGTGCTGCAGATCAAAGCACTGCTTGGGGCCATTCAGCAATCTAAGCATCTCAGGGGAAGACAAAGGGAAGAGTTTGAGATGAGGCTGTGCCAAATCAGCAGCTCCCTGGCACAGGGAAGGGGAGGTCACCTCCCCAGCCTGGCCCCAATGTCAGCTCACAGCACTCACCAGCTCGGGACAAAGCAGCATAGGGTGGGAGAGCATCGTCTGCTGATGCTCTGATAACTCACATCAGTGGCAGGAGTGCAGGCGCCTGGCAAGACGCACAGGGGAACTTGCTCTCAAGAGTGGGGAGGATCTGCAAAGCAGGATCTGCTCCTTTTGGGAGCTGCACCCTGTTGTTAATGCCACCTCGGGAGACCAAACCCCTGGCTCCCGACACTGTGAGCAGCCTGACTGTATGAGTGCCTGCCTGCAGGGCTCACATGCTGTGGGACTGGGGGAGGACCTCTGGGTCAACCGGCCCTTGCTCAAAACCCACACTTGCTTGCCAAAAAGACAGAAGTGGGGAGTGACTGGTGGAGTCCATCTCCATTGCAACCTCTTCTCCTCCTCCCTTGGCTGACGGGACAAAGCCCTCGGTGGCCCTCTGGGTGTAAGGTGACCCAAAGGGCAGGCACACCCTCCCATTGATCCATAACCCCTCTGCCACCCAGAGGAGCCCCTCCAGCCCCAGGGTCCCTTGCCAGCACCCATGTTGACCTACTCTAGGGCTCAGTGAGAGCGCAACATGGCCAGTGCTGTAGGCAGATCAGTGCAATGGGTTTGTAGCAACAGAGGTGTTGAGTTTTGCAGTCCTCATACATGCTACGTCAGCCTTTAATGCTGACCCACTTACCCCAAAAAGCTGGCCCAGGTGACAGCAGAGGAACTCAGCAAAGCCAATACCTCCAGGATGCTGTAGCCAGAATGTTTTGGCTGGCCCAGACAAACAGAAGGGGGTGCAAACACCAGCAAGGTCTCCTCCCACACAGGAAAGATGCTGCGACTAAAACAATCCCACCCCTTGCAGCATGCTCAAGCGTGCAGCTGAAAACAGACAAAACCTACATGTGGCCCCAGTTCCTCCTCACACCCCTGAGTCCTGGCCCTTCACCCTCCTCTTCCACTCTCTGTCGGTGGGAGCCGCAGGAAGGAGGCACTATTTAACCCAAGTTATTTTTGTTATTAATAAGAGTCATATGAAAAGGACATGTCCAGGGCCACCCTTGAAACCTGCTCCTGCCCTAGTGCCTTGAGAGCTCACACCAGCACTACCTCCAGCTGCACCCCGGGGTGGTTGAGGAAGCTGATCGGGGTGAAAGACACTTTTTTTGTGGCATGGGTCTGTTTTCAGCCAGATCAGCTGACCTGGCCCATGCTATCACCACCATGACTGTTTGCACTGGTCCAAAAAGCAACTGGGAGCTGAGCACGCCGCCTTTCCCCATGGTGCCGATTCCTGCTGGGCTTCCACCACTGCCAGAGTAGGGCAAGGCACTGCCAAGAGCGTGCCTGCAGTGGATCCCACTTGGAAAACCCCGTGTCCAGAAAACATCTGGTGTGTTGTTTGGTATTTTTTGGCCAGAACTACATCAGTTCCTTTATTTGATTTAAAGTGCAGCGTGAACAGTCATACCAGAACCCCATACCATGGCTCAGGGTAGGAATCCCAGAACCAGCCTTATTATTTCCATGCAGCTGCAATGTCAAACCATAGGCACAGGAACAAATCAGCAAGTCACGGCCATTACCAAGGGCATCGTCAACTGCAAAGAGGTGTCATCCATAAACAGGGCATAAAAAGGGAAAACAAGGGCAGCAGCAGAGCCCACAGTGCTGGGAGGATAGTGCAATGCTGCCCTGGGGAGGGGAGGGGAAGGGCAGGGGAGGAGCGCATTGGAAGGGCTGGAAAAGGAAAGCAGGCATGGCATGGCACCTTCCCCCCCTGCCAAAGCAACACAGAAACGCACACATGGAGGAGCCTGGGAGAGAGACACAGAAGGTGGTTATGGAATATTTGCTTGGCAAGGAAAAAAACCCAAAACAACAACCCTGCAAGACCCAGCTGAGTGATGAAGACACAGTTGAGTGATCAACCTTTTTCATGTTCAAGAGCATGCTGGTTTTGATCTGTTTTGCCAGCAACTGGATTAGCAAAGCTCTGAAACACTGACTGCTCTACCAGCGCTGTTGCTCCTCAGGAGAGAGGAGAGGTCAGCTATTTTCTGTTAAGTGCAGGCTATTGAAAATAATGAATTCTTCTCATGGCACCTGGCCACAACCGAGCATGTGTTGCTAACTATAGTCTTCCGCTTCAACAAGCTTAAATTTATCTTTGCATGCAAAGACACATAAGTGGATGACTTGGGTTGGTGACCTCTTTGCTCCCCTCAATTTTGAGGGGCTGACTGAGGTGGAGTTAACCAAGGAAAAAAATCTGCACAGAACACATTGAAATACCAAAGAGTTTAGTACAATCACATTCATACATTAAGACAGAAAAGGAAAAGCAAGGAGCACATTCTTGGAGCAGGGCCAGCCCCAGGCTGCCACACAAACCTTGAACATAACATCAGGAACTCTGGAAAGACGTGATAAACCCAGGATTGCAGAGAGATAAGGCCATAACTTGGACATAAAAAAAAAATTCCAATTCCCCTTCACAGGGTTAAAGAAGAAGTTTCCTGGGAATGGCCAGAATAACACTTTTCCCCATTCTCTGTCCTCTCAGCTCCAAGTGCTGGGTGAGCAGCAGCCACGGAGCACGCGCCTGCTCCCGCTGGCACAGCAGCACCTGGTCGGTCACACCAGCAGATCACCGTGGTCATTTCAGTCCATCTTACCTCTTGGGATTCAACATCCCCAGGTGCAGGACTTCTCTGCAAGCCCAGTTTGCAAACCGTAACCGAACCCCCTCTGCAGCCTGAGCGTGGGGACACGCAGCCTGCAGAGCCCACTGGCATTGCAGCAGCACCGGGGAACTAACCCAGGCACCAGAGCCTGCAACATGGGGGAATTTCAACAAAATCCCCCGTTGTTTCCAAGAAAACAAACCCACGTTCCCAGCGTGCATCCTCCTGTATTCTTAAAGAGATTTTAGGAGTCTCCTCTGTGTCCTGAGCAAATACACAAGTACTTTCCACACCTCGTAGCCACAGCTCCAGCTGCTTGCTTTAAGCGGCCTGAGCCCCACCTAACTTCAAAGGCACTTGCCTTGGGCACCCTGATTTTTTGAGGGGTAGCAGAGCCATGGGGGGAACTCAGTCCCCAAGCAGTGAGGTGCCATGAGGGTTGGAAATGGTGCACCAGGCATGCAAAAAGCAGGAGGAAGCATAGGGCTTTTTGTGTGCTATTGCATCCCACATGGGCAGACAGGTTTGTTCCCACCTGAAGGCTTAGCCCTCGCAGGCCAGCAGCTTGTTTTTTATCAAGTGTTGTATAGACAGAGCAGGCAAGAGGCTGAGCTTCTGCGCTCTGTCCTGCCAGCCTCTGGGACAGAGGTGATGGACACTTGCAAGCTTTGCTCCTTCAAAAACAGCTTGCGTCCCTCCTGGCTGCCACTCCTGCTTGGCAAAGCCTGGGAATTAAAAATAAAAATAATTTTTTTAAAAGGGTATTTCAGCCCAAAAGAGCACCCTGCTAGTATCTCCTGATTATATCTTCTCACAAAGACTATAAATGTTAGTGCAAGGTCCAGGAAAGAAAAAAATTGTTTTAACTAAAGAGAAGGGAGCAGGACTAGAAATGAAGGGACCAGATACATGAGAAGAGTCACTTGCAGGACAAACTGAGAAACCCCAAGAAGTTGAGCAGCCACTACTCCACAGGAGAGCTGGTTTTCTTGCCACCATCACCCAAGTGACACCACAGCTCAGGCAGACAAGCACAGCCCTTGGACACCACAAGTTCTTCGCAAGGCCGTCCAAAGATAAGACTAGTAGAGAGATGTTTTCTCAGCTAGAGCTGTCAGCTTGAAACCAGCACGACGTGACCATCCAGCCCTCTGCATGAAGCCTTCCCTCCACTCATTACCTGTGCACACTGCTCAGCACCCACTCAAGGAGGCATTCACCTGCCAAGGGCAAGAGAGCCAAGGAAAGCCACAGGAAACCCCTGCCTTGGGGAGCTTCACACCAGGCTGCGAGCAAACCCCTCTACATGGCTACACAAGAGCCCTTACGGCTTGATCCCACATTTTGCTTTCGTTTTCTGTAATTTTTGGACTTCTGTGCTCCAAGCCGAGATCCCACCTCCTTCCCCCACTTCCCTTCTTTGGGATGAGCCCTGCAGAGAGCTGGGCAGTACTAAGTCCTTCTTGGCCAAACATGAATCCATACCAAGTGGGATTTTTGAAGACTAATGCCTTCAAAGGGAGCCTACGGCATGCTCAAAGGTGGCCTCAAGACAAAGGAAAGCAACTGGGAAATTAAGCTCTTCCTCCAGGAAGCAGGAGTTTGAACGCAGTCCGTGTATGGTCTCGTATTTAATATCATAGAAGGATGATGACTCAGAGGACAGGGGATCCTCCTGGATAGCAGGAGACTGAAGAACTACTATATGAATGTTGACCTTTACATTATCTCCGCACCTTGCATGGACAAGGTGTTGCTACCATGCCCTGCGAGGGTCAACCACCTTGCTGCGTCCTGGCACCGAGATCTGCAGTTCTTTGCCTATGGCTCCAAGCCAGGGCTGTTGAAGCCTCTGTGAAGCCCCAGGAGGCAGTGGGGCCCCAAGACCACACAGATCCCAGCATGAGAGGTCATCTAACAGAGGGTGTGTCAATGCCGAGACTAAGTGCCTAATAAGTGGTCCTCCTTGAGGATGATGAATGAAGAGTTCAGCCATCAGACACGCACAGAGATTGAAGTATAACTCTCAGAGGCTGGTCACGCTGTGACACTGGCTGGAGGCAGGGACACACGCGTGCGGTCCAGGGCTCCTTGCTGCAGTAAGTGGCTGGGGTGATGGAGACAGGCATCTGAAGTGACCTGTCCTACAGAAATAGGGAGTTCAGAGCCCCGTTTGTTTGCTACTAACAGAGTGTATGACAAGGGGCCCATGAGAGCATACAGGAGTAGCCTTATGGAGAGCGCAGCCATGTTTACAACGCCGAGTGGCCAAAGGGACCAGACCAAGGCAAACTGGTTAAGAAATGGGGAGCGGGTACCACCCCAGAGGCACCGAAGCTGCTGACATCGCTGCTTCTCTGCAGGTCCAGGCTCCCAGACCCGGCTGTGCTCAAGCACCTCAACATGACCATAGCTTTTTAAAGGGATCGTGCTTGCCTTTTCACCTCCTGCATGACAGGCAAAGCCACGCCAGCACACTGGGTGGATTGTCAGACAGACTCCCCTTAGAAAAACGTCACTCATTGCAGACACTGAGCAATAAAGTGCAACCCCAGGGTGCCTCCAAGTCACTCAGATTTGCACATCAAAGCTAGGACAAGGCTGTAAAACTCATCTATATTCTGGAGCTGCAGACGGCCTCCATGAAGGTCTCTAGCACCAGCTCCTTGCAGTGATGTTCCACCATCTGACACAGTCAGGCTTTATTCACTGCCTTCTCTCAGCCAGATCCAGAAAAGTTGTAATTTAGATTTTAGGGAAAAAAAAAAAACAACAACAAAACAGAACACGTACCTAAAACAATCCTCTCCCCACACACACACACACATATATCTGAACTCCTTTTGAATACACATGATGCATCCTTCTAACAAAAATTATAGAGGAACTAAAATAAACATAATGTCAGCCTGTTCCTAAAACTCTCCTGCTTCCGAAAATACACATTATGCAAACAAACCAACCTCTGCTTCGCAGGAGACAGACCAGACTGTGAAAATATAGAACAAATGGCTGCAATTGCTCAAAGCCTGAGCATGTATGATGAGCTCCAGCAAGAGCAGAGCAGGGGCAGCTCTCTGAAAGCAGAGCCCAGCCTAGCAACACATTACAGAGAGGAGAACAGAGCACAGCACCATGACTTGGGTGGGTCAGAGGGAGGAGAGAGCCTGGAAAAGGTCCTATCACACAAAGCGTTCATTACTTTGTGGTGTTTTTAATTAAAAAACAACCCCCAAACAAAACAAACAAAAAAAACAACCACCAAACAACCAAAGCCCCAAGCCTTCTGTTAAGTGCTGTTTTCAAAGATAGAGACATCAGATGAGAAACTTGGTGGCCTTTTCGTTGCTCAGACTCTGCTGGTTCTTGCTTCTTCCCCAGCCATTCCCAAGCTTCCCTCCAACCCTGGTGCCAGCACTGCTGGCTCTCATCTTGCTGCCATTAATCTCCTGATTCACCTCAGCTCCAGAACAGAACCGAGGGCAACAGGGCAGCTCATCCCACTGGAGCGAGTCAGGGCAGCACCAAAATTAACAGCAGATTCCTCCAAGATTCTGTCTCAGAGAGAAAGAAGAAACAAGGACTTTCCAGACACAGCTGAGAGTTCCTGGGGTCTCCACAAGAGGCAGGGGGGAGGCAGAGGGGAATGCTCCCTAAGGGAGGACAGACATCATGCCAACTTGCACTACAAAGATAATCAACTTAAAATAAAGCCCATAAGAGCCCCAAAGGCATAAGATCTTACAGCCCGGCATCAGCACCTGAATGTTGTGTGGGATGCGTGCACAGGCATCTCAGAGCACTGTACCTCAGCAGGGAGAAGGGAGGGCAGCACAGAAACTTCCACCACACCAACCTTCACTCTCTCCAACAACCACTCTGCGCTTACCATGGTCCACCAGGACTTGTGCAGCCCGACCGACAGCACCAGGCTCATACTGATCCGGACCCTGAAATCACCCCCAGGCAAGCCCTGGAGCCAGGCAGAGCGCACCCCATGGGGAGGGAAAGACAGAGGGACTTGAAGTGCTCCTCACCCCCACCCCATCCTCCATCCCACTGGATGGGGGTTCTGCAACAGAGGGAAGAACAGGGAGCAGGAAACATTTTCATGGCTTCAGGACAGAGCATAAAGCACCTGATGGGCGCTAACAGAGCAGGAGTTCAGGTACTGGAGATGTGGGCATGGTCACCAGGGGACTGCACAGACCAACACTAAAGGAAATTGTACCTGAGGGCAGGAGGAGAAATAAAATCCACTCCCATTAAAAAAATCTTAGCAATGTAGACGAGGCATAGCTCTGCCTGTGCCTATACAGCTGGGGTAAGCACAGGCTCTTGCTGCGGTTCCTCTGTCAGAGGCACAGAGTGGAGCTGACTGCTGCACCCGGGCAAAGGACCTGCTGCTCCTTTGAAGACCAAGGGCCTCTCCCTTCTCTCTGTCCCCAAATCATTGGTGAGGGCGAGCACCTGGGACTGCATTATGGATAGAGATCAACTATGGCCACTGCAGCCTGGGCAGAAGGTGAAAGACATTCAAGCATTCAGTATCACAATGGTTACAGGTGCTTCCCTCTTTGTAAGGATCCCCAAGCTGTCCAGGGACACAGATCCAGCTGGACAGCCTCTCCTGCGAATACGTCCCAGCCAACCCGGGGGTTTTACATGACTGAGGAACAAATCCCTTGTAGAGCTTGAGGCACAGGTCACAACAGAGCAGCGATCCAGTTTCCTTGCTTGGGCTACAGGATCTGCCTGGACAACCCATTCAGCCCTTGAGCTCCACCACGGCATCCCCTGGATCTCTCCTGCCACCATGGCTGGAGTTCCCATTTTGCATCAGAGCACGGCTCAAACCCCCAATCCTCACACAGCTTCCCTAAAGCTCTGCTTTGCCCCAGACACAGCGGCACCTCCTAAGCTCAGTGAAGGCTTCAGCAAAGTCGTTTTTCCTTTTAAGGGCTGAGCATTTGAGAATGAGTTTCAGAAGAAAAGAAAAAAATTAAAAAAAAAAATGTACTGGCAGTTTTCATTCCCCCTCTCTCCTTCCAAAACGTGCTGCATGGATCCACAGCCCCATCCAAAACCCAGCTGCTTGGAGGGGAGGCAGCTGCGGGGAGGCTTGCTGCCAGCCGGACAGTCCCTGCCCAGGGGAACAGTGTGCCCTGGAGGAAAGCTGAGGCCTGGCACAGCTCAGTGCTGTCCTCCCATCTGCACAGTGATGGGCTGCATCAATCACAGGACATGCGGTCAGGTTTGTTGCTGCCAGGACTCGGAGCGACACCAGCAACGCCACACTCTGATGGTGACTGCATCCCACCTCAACATACTCATAACCAGACTTTGTCCCCAACAAAAACGATTTACATGGGGAAACCTCAATTTTAGCAATATCCTAGAGAGGAAATACTTCACAGGTGCTTAGGCGAAAGCATTGTGGGACAACCTGTGAGTTCAGCAACAACTGACCACCCCGGCTGGGACATACGCTGCCCTCCCTCCATCCCCTGGTGCTGCCCCACCAAGGCATCCGGAGCTCAGCCCCAGGGCAGCAGCCTGACACCTTCCCATCACCCCCAGAGGTGATGCCTCCAGCTTCAGGGAGGATTTGTACAGGCACATACACTGTAAGCACAGCTCAGTGAGCGTCATTGCAGCTATACCATCTGTACACAGCTCCAGCGAAGGGGCATCGGGTACTCACGAGAGGCCATGGCCAGCTGCACCACCTGGATCCTTTCAGGCATGCAAATCTCCGCAGTGAGGTACCCAAGGTCACACATCTGCTGTCTCCTTTTGTCTTCTTGGGACACACCAAGCTAAGACAGATGCTTCCAGCCAGAGAAGAGCTGGGCTTTATCCACCGCTGGGAGCGTGTGCTGGCACTGAGTCATACAGGTTCTGCCCAAGATGGGACTTAAGGCACAAAAGAGCCTCCCAGCGTGAACGTAACCCTAAAAAAAGGGAACAGCCCAGGCCTAATTTATCAGGGGGATGGATACATGGCAAGAGGAAGAGACAGAGCTGGAACCTGCGCATGAGTCTCCTGCCAAGCACCACAGAGCTACTCACTGATTGAAACCCTGGTCAGTGACCAGAAAGCTGAATGTGGATTGTTCCTGTTTCCATGGTCCTCTAAGCCCTCCACACCTCTCGCCAGCCACCGAACAGAAGTAAATCAGACCTACACAGGGTGGCATTTCCCAACACTGACAAGGCTGTGTCCGGGGCCAAGAGCGTCATGCTGATATGGTTGCAGGAACGAGGTGAAGAAGATTCACCTACCAAAACAATGAAGGGCAAAAGCCCAGAGCCCTGGAGAGGCAGGACACACCAAGTACTCTCCCTGTGCCAAAGCAAGTAATGTCACACAGATGATATCCCTGCTATTTCAAGGACATGGCAGCACCCACTGCCCTCTCTGTCATTCTAGGAATTACTGACAAAGGTCCCGATTTATCTAGCTTGCTGCCCAGCTGCTTCAGGACTGAGATTTACTCTTCACAGCCTCCTATATCACTGCTGCCGATTTCAGGGATTCCTCTCAGCATTGCCACAAAGCCCTTGCAGCCAGGGATCCTGCAGTTGCTGCCTCTGCCAGTAGATACCAAGGAGAGCAGCCCAAGAACAGTAGGCTCCACAATCAGGAGGTGCTCTGGAAAAGCAACCACACCACATAAACCCAGCAACTGCTGCACCACCCCGGCAGCAGCCCACATCACTTGCACTGGGCAAGGAACATGACACCGCAGCATTAACTCTGCAGCCAACTGATTTTCATCATTTCTGTGCGCGAATAGATCATCCTGGGCTTAGTGAAACCATGCAAGGCGTTGCACCGCCACAAACATGCCACAGTGCTACAGGGTGTATAGTTTCCCCATACAGGAGGGGAAAAAAAAAACAAAACATCTTCATCGAAGAGAAGAGAGATCCCATAGTAGCCATGACGGAGCAAAGCAAACGGCCAAGTACCAGAGGCTCGTTTACACCAGGCACAGAGACATGCGTTTGCTACACAAAGGAACACTGAGCAACAAGAAGAAAATGTTTACAGAGGTTTCTGAATGATGTCGGTGAGTGAAGAGTGGGAGATAAGGACAGAAAAGAAAGCTACAAAACCAGAAAAGGGAAACCCATCAGCTGGTACCTTGGGACCAAGCAGCTGCCTTAGCAAGAGCGTGCAGGGACAGGGACCTCTTGAGACACCCACCTCAGGCCTAAAACAACTCCACCAGACCAAAAAAAACCCACCACAACTTCAGGTTTTCTGAAGGAGGCGCAGGAGCCAGCAGTGGTGGGGGCAGGAGCAGACCAAGGTTGTAATTACAGGGTGGAGCACCTGCAAGGCAAGGCCATACACAAACAGCCCGGTGTCACCAAGGGTGCCAGCTGTGGACTCCCTACACAGCCTGATCGCAGAGCTTAAGGCATTCAAGCACCAGTCTGCAAAGCTACGTATTTGAAGCAGCAACACTCCCAAATGCGTGGCATGAGCACAACAATGGCCCTCTGTCTCTCTTCATTTAAAGGCCTGCCAGTCATTTATTAGCTGAAACACAGAGTCCCTTGAAAACCCATCCACAACACAGATGCAGTTTGCAAGGGACTGGGTTATTTCTCAGCTAGCAGAGCCCACAAGGCACTGGTGGCTAAAAGCATAAAACAAAGATAACAGTGTTTCATCACAACTTTTTTAGGCCATTTCATTCTTCAGCAAATCTCTCCAGCTGCAGCTGTCTCTGCCGACTGTTGAAAAAATAAGCAGGAACAAATGCAGAGAAGCTCTTGAAAGTATGAGCTGCCCTAGCTTGTTAAACATGACTCAAGTTAACTGCTGCAATGCTGGGATGGCAGAGGAATTTGGCAGCAAATCAAAGGCAATAGGAAACACAGAGTCTGCAAACGAATAACTCTCCCCTCCGCCCCGAGCTGCCATCAGGAAACTCATCCCAACGGGACTCCGTGCAGAAGAGCTGCTTCAGAGTCATCATTTTTCCCAGCCCAAAGCACACTAATTTCCTCTGGCAAGGGAAGAGAGGCAGTAAATAAATAGCCGAAAACCTCAGCCACAGAGTTCATAAACCCTTAATAAAACAATAAGCAAGAAATCCTCTTTTCCACGAGAAATTAATTTCTTACATTTGTTTTGCCTACAGGAATCACTGAACGAAAAGCGCATTGGACATGACAGAGTAAGGATGCTGCAAATAAACCAATTAACCAGGCCGCACAGCCCCGGAGCAGCGCAAAGTTCCCTGCTCCATGCACACCTTGATCTCTGAAAAGCTCATCTATGAGTGAATTAGCAGTTTGGGATGAAAAATACAGCTCATGTTTGATTTTTTCCCGTTGTTTTTAGTTCTGATATAATAAACCATAAAAAAAAGCTTCCTCTGAAAGGAAAGGCATGTTTAAGTGTTGCCCCGAACTAGCATTCTTTTAATGATCATTTCCAAAATGTTACAGTGTGGGTAGGAGTCACATCCTGTGAGCTGTATTTCAACCTCTGCTTTGTGTGCTACACACTTGAGTCTATCAAGATTAGCAGTGACTATAGTAACACCTTCAAACTCCAAATAAACAAAAATCTAGTTATCTATATTTCTCATGCTTCGTCATTAACAAGATCTTGCTTGATTTAATGAGAAACAAAGACTGAGTTGCTCAACCCTGCCTTAGAACAGTCACAACCTTTTTAAAACTGACCATCTCTGCAATCTCACACGTCAGAACAAAGTCCGATTAGCTGAAGCCCAAAATCTGCCTTTGCACCCACCATGTCATAGAAAGAAAGGTGGGATTAGCCTTCCTAAGAGTCAGCAAGAAGCCAGTTATTGGTGAATAACTGTCAGTCACCAAAGGCTTTTGAAAAGGGTCTCCGTTGTTTCTTGAAGATGTCCAGGAGAAAAAAAACCATCTGGGCTGGGTGAGCCAGAACCATCCCAGCAAGGCTCACTCAGCTGAACTCCCATGTGGCGTGTGCTGCCTCCCCAGGAAGCCGCAGCCCATGGGCACCACCAGCGGTACCACATTCAACGGACCCTCCCAAGAAACAGGGAGGGAGCAATAAAAGAAGGATGCAGCTGCTCCCTGTGGACACAACTGAATTATTTCTTGACTTGGACCAACTTTTTGCAGGGCACACGCTCATTTCTTCAGCTCCTCCAGGGAGCTTGGTAGGATGAAAGATTCCATGCTTTCACTAAATCTTTTTCTCTTGGTTATGATGGTAGGTTGTCAATCCAGCAGGTCAGGGAGATCCAGGGAAGGATGATGTCAAAGACAGTGACATCAGAAGAAGCTGCAAAACTTGAGAGCACCAGAAAATAAGGAAAGCCAGGGTGCTCATAGAGCGTCTTCCTTTTAACTCTCAAGTTGGTGAGGAAAGAGGGCAGGGAGGCTTCTACAGTTAATAGCTACACTTCTGCAGAAGAAAAGCAAACTGCCTGAAGGAAAAGAGATTGGCCTGGCAAAACAACTTGTTACTCCGGACAACTGCATGGTTGTGACTTGTGTCCAACCAGAATCAGAGCTAGGGACAGACCCATGACCCCTGTCCTCACCCATCACAGTTCATCACAGATGCTCAGGCTCGAGAGGAACCACCAGCATGAACAAAAGCCCGAGTCCCACCTTTTCCACTGCTCCTCAGCAGGTACCAAAAGATCCGGTGATGGTATTTCTGAGATGTTTCCAACTTAAAGGAGATTCATACAGGCATGCTTATGTGACTGGGAAAAGTTGCATGTGCACTTGGGGTTTTTAAACATAGCTTAATTCAACTACTGCAAAAACAGTTGAACAGCAAATTTGAATACACAGAGTTTATCTTGTTTAAATGACCATGAGATAAGTAAAGAACTCATGCCAACCAGAGCCTGGCCCAGACCATGTTTAGTTGTCAGCAGGTTCTCCCCTTGACCAAGTCAGCCTGAAAAAAAACCCTTAAGCTGCTGTGCATAGTTGGAAGAGTAGATGTGTGTCATTTGTTTGCCCTTGTTTAAGGTGGGGGGGGGNTTCAGACCGGGCTTTCTTATAAATAGCACAAGAGAGACAGCTCAGCTCAGGAGGTGGCTGCAGAGCTGGCAGCACTAGACAGGATCTCCAGAACAAAAAAAATCCAGGAAATCCCCAGTGTCACTTCTCCCCACAATTGATTTAAAATGAGCTTATCCCTTGCACTTGGTACATGAGGAAGAAGAAACTTCCTGGCTGTGAGGGGGGGAAACACAGTTATTAATAGCAGCACAATGAGCAAGTATCAGAAGTTATGTTGCTGCCCTGGAAGATCTTGGCTGGATCATGAAAATATCTGTTGCTATGGCAGTAATTGCTATACATGGTAACAGTGAACAGTGGTGTGAGAACAATTTACTTTTTGATTTTGTGCCCAAAACAAGTTCCTTTTGTTTTCTCTCACCAAACCCCCAAGCATTTATTAGCTTGTGTTCAGTCCAAAACTGAGGTTTTCACTTTCAGCAGTGGCAAGGAAGGCAGCAAAAAAAGGGGCAAATTCAGAAAGACATCAAAGTGGGCAGTGCTCTCTCCTTCTTTTACAGCATAGCCGATGGACTAGGGCAAAGATTTGGACCACATTCAACTTCCCTTTATATTTGATGTCCACCTAGACAGTCCTGCCTCCAGTACATAGTATTTGCCACTGATAAAAGAAAAAAAGAGCAAAAAACTGCAGAGGCACTTACTCCACTTTCAGCAGTTAGAAGCAAGGACTTTTATGAGATGGGATGACCTGACACTCACTTAATATTCAACGTGACAGCAGACCACAGTGTTGCAACTTTCTCATTCTGTCCTCTGCTCCCCTCTTTCCTGTCCACAACCTCCTCTTACCTTCCTGCAGCGCTGCCAAACTCTGGCCAACAGTTTCGCAGAAATACCCATTACCCCCAACCTCATTCCTGAATTTCAGCATTCAGGATTTCTGACACCATTTGCTCAGAACCCATCACTGCGCATGTGAACCACAGCATGCTCTGCCCCAGCCATTGCTTTCACCCCTTTTCTAGGTCACATACAAATGCTGTGAGCAGCGGAGATCCCAGCCTGGCTCCCCATGGGATTTCCCCCCACTGTGAGGTCTGACAGTCTACTCCTTATCTTTGTAGCCTGTCCTTTAACCATTTATTCACCCACACATCCCATGATGGACTTTTCTTGGATATCCAGTGCTGAAACCTTTCAGAGAGGTCCACCAGGCCACTCCACTGGATCACCCCTGCCATGTGCTTGTAAACACCTTCCAAGTACGATGGAGTCATGTGGCTCAATTTTGGTCTACAAAAGCCATGCTGGCTCTTCCGCAACATGTCATATCTATCTACGTTCCTACTTAATGTTGGTTTCTGGAAACTTTCAAGAATGTAAGATACACATCTTGGGTGAAACCAACTGCCCCTCCATCCTGTCTACAGCCAGGACAACAGGAGAGGTTTGTTAGGCAGAGCATGTGAGCCTGGTCATATCCTCTCTCCATCTTCTTCCTTTTTCCCTCAGAATCCACACTTGCATATGGATGCTAAAGGCACATCCCTGGCTGTTCTTCCTAGTATCTGTTTCAGACCAGCTGTCTGTAAGTTTACCCAAACGCTTTTGGAACCTGCTGATGCCTTTTGCATCCACAACCACCCAGGACAGTGAATTCAGAAGCTCATCATACATTGTATAAAATAAGAGTACTTCCTTCTACCTGCTTTAAGACAATCTGCTAGAAGTTTCATTAAATGTCCCTGGTTCTAGTGCCACAAGACTTAGTAGATATAATTCAACTTAATCAGTTCCTTCACAATTTTGTATACCTTGATCATACACTACACCAGACTTCTGTTCCAAACCAAGGAGTCACATTTTTTTTTTTCCTCTCCCCTCATAAGGCAGCTGCTGTGTCCCTCAGTCATTTTGTCTTCTCTGCAGCCTCTCCAACACCACTGTCCTTCTCAAGATGCAGAAACCATAACTGCATGCCCCCAGGATATGCACCAAGAATGATGCCCTCTGCTTTGTTATTATCACCCTTGCTGACAGTGGCCAACATTCACTGAATTTTTTAGCTGTGACTGCACACTGAGCTGATGATTTCAGAGACCTGCCGATGATGACTCCAAGCTCCTTCCTGAGCTGTAACCACCAGTTCCAAGCTTAGCATCATAGAGGCCCACTACAGATAATTTTCCCCTATGAGTACCCCACATTTTCCTACACTGAAGTTCGTCTGCCACATATTTGTCCACTTGCTCAGTTCTGTGAGGTCCTTCTGAATTTCCTCACCCTGAATGAGGTAATCCAACCACCTGAAGGAACTGAGGATCCTCTGCAAACCTGGGGATTTCACTACACCCCTCCAAGCCTGAGGTCACCCACAGGATGGAAGCCAGTCCCAAGAACAGTCTCTGGGGCCTTGCTGCTGTCTCTTACTCACACTGGAAAATGACTAATAAGCTCTACCCTTTGCATTCTATGCTTTCACCAGCTCTCGGTCTATAACAAGACCCTTCCTCCATGCCCATGGTGACTTAGTTTCTTGAAAGCCTTTGGTGAGGAATCTTGTAAAAGGCCGTTTGAAAACCCAGATATATGAAATCTACTTGTCCTGCTACCCACGTGCTAACCAAGCTCCAGCAGGCCCATGAGGCAGGGCTTGCCTTTACATTAGCCCTGTTAACTCTTTTCCAAGAAGCCCTGTTTGGCCATGCCTTCAGTGATCTTGTTCTTCATTGCAGAGGCCTGGGCACCGAGGTCAGACCAACTGGTCTGTGGTCACCAGGATCCACTCTACAGCCCCTCCCTAGCAGCGCGCCCACCACAGATATTGAGCCACCTGATACATACCTCCCTGATTTCCCCAAGATCCCCCTCTTTTAAAAAATGCCATTGCATTTGCCACCATCAATTTCTGCGATACCAAGGGCACTTAAGCAACAGGATACATACAAAAGTATCCCAGTAATTTCAGATTTAAGATCCTACAGCACTCTCAAGTAAATGCTATCTGTTCCTTACAGTTTCTTATCAGTTCCTCTGTTTGCTGGAAAGCTATTTCTACTGACATTCAATGTGAGACAACTTCTCAGACAGCTCTTTTGTAGCAAGCTTTGTAGCTTTGCAAACTACAAAGCTCCTCCACAGGAGTCAAGATGTCCAAGAAATGGTTCAGATTTTTCTGTGATGGCTTTATCTTCTGTGCCTCTCACACCTTTATCTCTTCTGCTGCCTGCCTCCAAAAGGTTTCTGATGCTTTTGAAAATTAATCATATTTGACAAATTCACTCTTCAAAAGTCTTACTCTGGCCTGCCTTATTTTGATTTTACATGTAATCTGCTGAAATACGTACTTTTTTTGGTCGTCTTGTATGGATACAGTTTCCCCTTTTTGAGCAACATCTTTCTCACTGCACCAGCCTTTTTTCTCCTGCACATTTCCTTTTGTTTTCTGTCTCTCTCTAACCGGGGAGCAGGGGGGGAAGGGAGCTTTTGATCTCTTCTTGGTGAAGGTATCCATTTCTTCTGAGCTGTCAATGTCATCATCAAATAACTACCACACCACCTCTGGTTCTATCAGCTACTCTTAGCTGACAGCCGTACAAGGCAGACAAATATCAGGGCTCTTACACGACTGCAACAGACAGCCCCTTTTTAGCAGGGTCATGAGTGAACACCAGCTCTATGGCAGGGCAGACGTCAGTCTCATTAATAAAATTAATGCTGCCAGTTATAAAGAGCCCATCATACCACAGGCTCAGAGTTATCATGACTGTTCCTGGGGCACATATGTACCAAGTTTTTGCAGGTAACAGCGTATTCTCAGTTTCCAGATGTCAAAACTAAGATGTGTTTCCAGCTGGAAACAGGTTCTGTGATGAAAGCACCTCCTGAGGGGCCCACCAAATGAGAGGCAGAGGGGTCAAGGCTCCTCCTTCCTGTGGGAATACAGGACCACAAGATCCCAGGAGAGCCGAGCCCTGTGGCAGCTTCTCCCTTCGAGGGAGCAGCCACAGCCTGGACCTTCTCCCTTGTTTTCAGCACTGTTGAGCACACAGAGCCGCAGTCAAGGTCGAGGCCCATACGGCTCCTGCCAGAGACAAGCGGCAGGCCCTGATTGCTAACAAATTGCAAGACAGGTTTAGTCAGCAACAGGTTTTAATTTCAAAAAATAAGAAATTCACTGATCAATTTTTGCCTGAAGCACAAGAAAAACAAAAGTTTACATCTGCCAGCTGTTCATTACTCTTCTTGACATCTTCTGTCACAGCTTAGCAGGTGTGAAGTTGAAAGAAATGAAGCCTGATACTCCTCTGCCTCTTGAGCAGCAAGGAAAGCTCTGACATGACAGGGCTGCACCCCGGAAAGGGGCTGGCTGAACATCCCCCCAACAGCACCCAATTTTCACAGCCACCCACACTGACATTGCTCTCTGTCCATGGGACCACGTACCGCCTGTCCTAATGAAAGGCTGCACTTCCATGAGGACCAACAGAGCAGTCCAAGCTCTAGTACAGACACATCTCATCATTAAAGCTGTTTATGCTCACAGATGTCATTTGCCTTTCCCAGGGGAAACAGCTATAGCCCTATAAGCAAAGCAGCACAAGCCCCTACCACAGGTAACAGCCCCAAAATGGTAATTTCGGGGGAATACTGTTAATTCATGTAAAGCCCCTCAAATCCTCTTTGCAGTCCACAGAATCTCTGGGTTTAACCCTGGTCTGTCTGGGACATGGAGGGCAAGAAAGCAGCACCGCAGGCAGCCCCATGAGAAATTTGTCTGTTCTCTGACCATCCCCACAAATTCACTTGAAGAAATGGCAACGGCTGCAAAGAGTAGAGGTTTTAGCAAGGTAACAGGAATTAAACGCATGCCCTCCCCTGCCCACACCATTCCTGGGGGCCAAACTCTGCTGTGGGCAGGCGCCACAGGAGCTGCCAGGACAGTGGTAATGGAGCCGCTGCAGCCAGCTGCAGGGGCTATTTTATTTCAGCACCCAGAGTACAAGATGTACGTGGTATCAGGAGATACTCTCAAATAGGAAACTGTTCTCTTCCCCAAAGAGCCTCTGGTGCAGGATGCAGCCCAAAAATCAACATGCCCCACGCACAGCTCACCATCCAGGCCAGGCAGGACCGAGCACATCAACCACTGGAAGTCACCCGTTTCTACATTTCAAGCTCAACTCTGAACTATTTCATTGAGCTATCTGGTGATCACCACGCTGCCCACCATTTCCCATTTTCATGCTCCAGAGACAGCGTGGTGGACAGAAAAATACCCCAAGATGAAGGTTCCCTATAGCCCAGCAGCAAGTATGCCTTGCACCAAACATGCTGGGTTATCAACAAACCTCTCCTCCCACACATACAGACAGCCCTTGCAGCTCAGCAGAAGCTTTTCTTATCCAAACAGAGACAAAAGCAAGTGATTTCATCCCTCCAAGACCAAATAAAGTTTAAGCACACATGTGCTCAGCCATTAGAGGCAGCGCTGGGTGGCCAATGGGGGACTCTGCCATGACACCTAGAGAGGCCACCTTGCTGGGGAGAAGTTACAGGGAGCCAGAGAGGCTGAAATCACTGCTATCTCGCCTTTTGCCAGACTCATTCAGCCCTCCTTGTCTCAACAACAAGAGCAATCTGAACAACTGCCCCCCCACAAAGGGAGCTCTGCCCCACAGCGGCTCTCTGCCAGCCTCCCTCCCTTGCAGCTGGGTTTTGGCATTGAAGGCCAAAGTCTCAACAACATGGCCAAAGTCACCCCTGCAGCACAGCGTCCAAAGCTGGCCCGATGGACCATGGGAGAGGGCACTGGATGATAACGTCATGGTACACTGAAAGCAGAGCGGATCCAATGACTTGCTGCTGCTGGAAGGAGGGGGTCCCCTCTGCTTTCCCCCCCCAGCTCTTTCCCTACGGTGCATCCTCAGAGCTCATCACAAGGGCACCGGAGCTCCTCAAATCCCACACAGCTAATTCAGCTTGCTAACTAAAAAGCAGCCAGTTTACCCTTGCTTTAATCACTTCATCCATTCTGGTGACAGGACCCAGGGTCAGAAGAAACAAGGGTGGCTTCACCACTGGTACACAGCTTCACCCCCAGGAGATCATTGCTGTCTTTATTATCTTTTATGCTTATTGCCACCCCGAAACAGACTCCTGCTTTGGAAAAGCCTTCAGTCTCCAGAACCTCAAACCCATGTTTTAGACTAAATTCAAATTACAGCTTAAGTGAATTTAGGCTGAGTTGTCATACCACCATCTTCTCACCAGGCATTTCCTCAGCAGCTTCTAAACCCACAGTGCAGAAAGGACCACAGCACTTGCTTTTCACCCTCATTTTCAGTGATTTCAAAACTAATTTCATGAGAATTGGAGTAGCTTGTTTCAGGGGCAAGCTTTCTAAGGAGTTTCCAAGCCAGAACTGTAACTCTTCTGCTCTTTGTGCTCTAACACAGGACTGCAGGCCAGCAGGAGCAGCACTGACCCAAGTACAAAGCTGCCCTCCAAGCCCTAACACTACTTGCTTCACACTCATTTTACTGTACTGACTAAGTGCAACTCAGCCATATCCCAGCCAGACTATCCATTGTATTACAACAGTATAAATTGCTAAGAAAATATACCTCCTTACTACAACTTGCTTAGCATTTATCCTTAGGCATACACTAAGTGCTCCTCATGCCGGCCACACTCCAGGCTCTGCACCTCAGCTCACAGCCCTTTTTCCTTGTCTCCCTTTGCTTCACTTGATGTTGATTCATCACCAAGAATGCATAGAACACTTGGAGCTTCTCCTCTCACCAAAGCTTAGACAATGCTTGGAAGGCCTAATAAAAAAAATGCCCCAAACCTGTAGCTAGGGAGAAGAGTTAGAGAGTGTGGCTGATAGCTGCAAATATCCAGCTGTGTATCGGGGGACTATCAAAGAACTACAATATACATGAGGAGGAAACAGCCGCCAGGCCAGAAGAGGACCAAATATGGCATTTACAGTTTTACGACAAACTGAACATGTTGAAACTGACAGATGGACCTTGAGTTACTGTTTAACACATATAAGGGAGGTTCAGAGCCTGGATTACAGGGTGTGACCACCCGCTGCTTACCCCATGTCTAGAAACAGCCCTGCACTTGCTATTTCCCATGCAGCACCAAAAGCACATGTGGAACAAGCCCGGAGTACATAAGGCTGCATGGGGGAGTGCATAACTGCATGAGCAGATTAGCAGGGGGGTGAGGACCAGGCGCGGGAGCAGGTGGCATGGTCAGGATCAGTCGGCTGGAGCAGGTTGGGGTCCCAACAATAAAACCCAGCCACCCACTCCACGGGCCCGGCAGACAGTGCAGAGACACCGAAAACTGCAGCCTGCGTTTGGTCTGGCCACAGCCTCTGGAGGGGCATCTTTCCAGGCAACACTACACAGCACTGCTCACCCATTGCAACCCCTGGGTCTATATTTAATTATTCATCTATAAAGTCTCCTATGATAAAATATTTTCAGTAACAAAGTGAAGTCAGAGAAAAAGTTAATGCCAATTCATCCTTCTCCTAAACTGAGCCCGGGCTGCTGCTACACATGAAAACCCACGGACAAGACACTGCACTGCCTCAGAATCAAAAAAACCCCAAGATGGCTGAACTCCATGTGGTTAAAGGGGACTTGCTGAGCTTGGTCTCAACTCGTCAGGCAGCATTGTGCAGGGCTTTTCTTGGTATCACTGGTGATGGAGACAGTAAGCCTCTTTGTCATTCTTCTGGGAAAAAAATAAACACAAGGCAAAACCAAACAGAAAAACCAGCTCTACAGAACAAAGAAGTTATCCCTGCTACACTGCACCTGGCCCCGGGCCACCAGTTCATGATGTCCAAGATGACACAAAATCCCACTACACTGAGTCTTTTCTGCCTCTGTAACAGGTCTCCAGACAGAAAGCAGTAACCTTGTTTGCCCAGGTAGGAAACAGCCCCATCTGCCAAAGCAAAGTGCCTTATGGCAGCGTCCCATGTCTGCCAAGTTACACACACAAGTGAGCCCAGCGCAGGTTTGGTTCCCCC
Organism: Stercorarius parasiticus; assembly: GCA_013396915.1. Classification (NCBI taxonomy): domain Eukaryota; kingdom Metazoa; phylum Chordata; class Aves; order Charadriiformes; family Stercorariidae; genus Stercorarius; species Stercorarius parasiticus. The sequence goes on from VWZL01003845.1 coordinate 169,855, forward strand.
CACCCCCTCTCGCTCTGCTTGGCTTGTTTGTTTTTGGTAGATCATAAACCCTGTGGCTAAGAAAAAGTTCGGTTTACAGAGGCCCGGGACTGCTCTGCTCCAGGCTGAAACAGGAATGCACAGCAAGCCCAGGGAACATGGGGTGCTCACTGTCACCTCCCTTTCATCCCACACCAGAGCAGCTTCCCCCAAGGAAGGCAAAGTGCAGTGACAGCTTGGCTTGGGGAGCTGGGCACAAGCAGAAAATGAGAGGAGTAAGAAAATACATCCTCTCTGTAGAACCAGCCTTCTATTTGCCTCTGGTGGTTGATGGAGATGACAATATATAATTTTATTTAGATCTCTCTATTTCAGAAATTCCCCAGCATTCTGCAGCATAAAGCCCTCAGTGGAATTTCACATAAGACCTTAAGTCCAAAAAGACAAAAGAACCTGGAAAAAAAAAAAAAATCTCAGCATCCCCAGTGCTTTGGTTCTTCAGCTTGGTTTTTTTCAGGGGGAATTTTCAAAAGTTGGTATTGTCCAACCAGAGTCCCTTCTTTTCACCTGAAGCATGTAACTGCAGGAGGCCAGACACACTCCTCGAGCTGCTATACCAGCCGTACCAACGCTCCCCCGAGGGATCAGGGAGTCCTTTCTATCTCCCATACTTCGCTGCAAACAAGCAATCTGGATCTTCAGCATCCTCATTATAAGCTTCCCAAACTCTTTTGGCTCTGTGCATTGCGTAACCGAAAAATGGCAACTGACAACACACAAAGAAAAAAGCTTGGGAGAGTAGCTGGAGGATCATTGACAACAGCTACACTGGAACTTGATGGTCAATATTCAACTGGAAATAGAAAACACTGTTACTCCTTACAACAGTAACCTCAAACACTTGGAACAGTAAATTAGGATGAGAGAATGTATCCCAAATAATGGTATTTTTTCCATTCTCCCACGAGACAAAGACCAAGTGCAAAAAAATTTTCTCTTGACCTACAGTGTCTTGTTCCAGATGTACGAGCCAGATGGACCTCACGTCTGCTGCTTTAGTTAATATTTTCCTGCCACTCCAAAAACCGACTGCTTTAAAAAACTGCCCGAAGTAGAAGACTAGTCTTCCCCATGAAAGTATAGAAACAATCAGACAGCTAGCTTGCTTCAGTGGACACTCACGACTGAGATACCAAACAACGCGATAAATTGCTTGATCCGCCGTCTTTCCTCCAAGTGCCTTTCTGCACACCTTGACAAAGGCAGGAAATAACATCAAATCTGTAAGTAATGACAGCAGAGCTCAGAAGCCCTCTATGAATCCAGCTAAAACCAAATCCCAGTCTCTGCTCCAGAATTTATTTTTATTACAAACAAGAGGCACTTCACTAACTATTCAAATCTGCCCAGAGGGCTTTTTAAAGAAACACAAGCATATACATGTCACAACAAGGCACAAATAATTGCACTCCACCTGGGAAGGATTGATGGAGCCTAAATGGAGCATTTCAAATTCTGCCGTATTTATTTGCTGATAGCTTGCAAGCATCTCCTCCTAATTGCATCATCCACTGAGAAAGCCATCTAGGTAGTACAACAGGAATGGAAACACTGGGAAAGGAGGCCACAGGGAAGGAGGAAACACTGCTTCTTTCCTTTGAACTTCTGATTACTTTCCATCAGAAGATTCTGGTGTGTCTGAAGGCGTTTCACAAGGACCAGGCTTTATCTGCGTAGTCAAACACTGTAACTGAACGCATGACTCCACCTGAGGAGCCAGCTCCAGGCCATGCTGGGCCTGCTGATGGGAGCAGCTTAGAAAGGACGCAGCAGCGATGGTGGACAAGATGACTACCTTGTCCTCCACAGCTTATCACCCCTCTTCTGCCTCTGCCAGCAGAATTACTGGAGCAAAACCACACTCCTGGTTACACTTAAAGCCAGTTGGTCTTTCACTCCTATATCATTTAACCCCAAGGAAACTGCCCTGGCAAGCTCAGCAATAACTCCAGCAACACGTTCAGAGGAGCAGGGATGACACCAGGAGTGCACGGCAGAGGTCGGGGCTGCCGATAACCTCTCCTGTCTGCACTTATCTCCACTGATGTCAGAGAAGAAACAGAGACCTTCATCACCCCAGCTCATTTACTGTGAAGGGAGTTACCACAATGGTCATCCAGTAGACGAGAGCTAGACAACCTGCTGGGAGCAGAAGCTTGTCCTGCAGTCACAGCTAGCTACAGAGAGGATGTTTATACATGGCCTTATTTAAGCCAACGACGAAGAGGGTAAACCAGAACAGGGCAGGTGGACCGAGTTCAGAGGATGTGGGGGACTCTGCGCTGAATAACAGCAGGAGGTTCAGATGCCTTGCCAAAACCAGAAGACACCTTTGCTACAAAGCCACAGCTGAGTTCAGACACAAGGAGTCCATCAACAGCTCCAGGGCAGGCTGATGATGCATGAAGTTTTCACTCGTTCCTTAAATTAAAGCTTTTGAAAAAAAACACTAACTAGTATTCAGGCGAACACAAATTAAAGCCTGAATTAACTATACGCAACAAACTCATACTGAAGATACTGAGATTCCATAACAAAATTAAGAGTCTTCATCGTAATCAGAACATAAAGCATGCAAGTCCTTTATATTTTGTATTAATCAAATTAAAATGGCCAGCCAGACCAGCAGGTTTCCCACTGAACAAGTACACTCAGTACCATTCCCAGTCGTTCTTCCCACCCAGCTAACAGGACTTCAACAATCCCCAGTGCTTCCGGCACAGGCTACAAGATTTCCCTCTGCTCACGTCCAAGACTGTTTAATTCAAACAGCCAAAAACATGCTGCTAAAACAGCAAGTCCAAACTGAAAAGCTTTCTTCTCCATAGGTAAAATGGCAACCAAGTAGTATTTTTACTAACACACTTACCTATCAAGAAATATAGATATGACACATTCTTGTCCGACTTCAAAGAAAGGGTTCATGAATATGAATATTTAAACTGCACTGGCAGGGGTAAAATAAAAAAAATAAAAAACAAAACACCCTCCTGGGCCAAAAAGTCAGAATCCTATGGCAATTTATACTTTGTTACCTTTAATTACAGAAGCAATTCCGTTAAAGCTGATTTGGATCTTACAGTCCTTCCCACAGTCCCTCAACGATGCCAATGGTTCTTCCTCCGTGGCTGTATGGGGGGAAAAAAAAAACCCATCCTGTTCCCTGGTTTACAAAACTTTACCTGGTCGCCAGCAGGCAGTTGCCCCAATCTTATGAAGCCAACACCAAAAGAACCATTAAAACAGCGCCTCAAAGCTCAAGCACAAATATATTGTAATCTGCAAGATTTTCTTGCCCATTAGGCAGTTCACTATAAGAGTCTCTCCTCCTTTCGTGTTTGCACCATGGCACATCACATTTTTCTAGATATCAAGTAAATCATTTGAATGGGAGTCATTTGCCTTTTGTGCCCCTAAACCAGGCAGTGTCCAGTGAACCAGATTCTGCATGTCTTCTTGGCACATTAAACGTGCAAGTCTCTCATGAGGTTTCCAGCTGCAGATCCAGTATCAGTCAGGCTGAAAGCAGCCTTTTGCATCACAAGGATGACCATAAAATTCTTCTGGTTACAAAATGCACCAGGCCAGTATACTTAGATCTCCCCATAGCTTATGTGCTCCCAGCTAAGGCCAAAACATCTGTTTCAGCTAAGCAAACCTGTTGCAAATGCAGAAGGCATATGAACTATCTCACCAAAAAGCTGGTTTCAAAATCCACATTCCTATAATCCACTGTGATCTCAGCATCATTCCAAATAGCTGCCTCATCAACACTGCAAACACCAAACTCAAAAAGCACCAAAGAGATAGTCAGTGGGGATACGCTGGAAAAATTATGCAGAAATCCAGTGCAAGAAGCCCTGTACTCCTCCGCACTGGCTAGCGGAATGATAGCCCCAAATCTACATAGCTTTGTCAGGTTTTCCAGTTCACCCCCTGAAGCGAACAACCTGCAACTTCGATCCCCAAGCACCCTTGGCTGTCACAAGCAGGGAGGCAGAAGAAACCACTATGAGTTGTTGCTGCTGGCAGACTAAGAGCATGCTGCTATGCTAATCATTTTGCTCTGGACGAATTCTGGTATTCTACATCCACTCTCAAAGGGATTTGCTATCCCTTCCCAAGACACTCCTTACGGACTAACTCAAATTGTGTTCTGCTGGAGAAGATGCAGAAGAGAAAGGAGAAAAGCAACTTCAAACGCAAGAGAAATAAAAAGTTATTCCAAACACCTTGCACCATCATTGAGGTACCGGGAAAGACGCCAGCACAGCCCTCCCTCCTCTCCCCCAGACAAAGAGAATGCGAGAAGCCAGCTGAAATCTGGTGCCCCTGGGGACAGCCGTGCTCGCAGGAATGTTAAATCGTTCTGAGCTTTTCATCTAGGAAGAAAAAAAAATGATGGCAAAACAGCGCAACAGCGACTGGCATCAGCCACAGGGAGGACAGTGCTTCTGCTAGGCTCTGTATCTTCCTCCCAGCAGAGACAAACTTCATTCAACCACTTCTGGCTGACAAGCTGAGGTGCACAGTGACCAGGAGGAATTCTCCCTGAATAGGGTTATTCAGAGGAGCCATAAAATCCACCCGTGTTTATCGGAAGCAGGATGCAGCCTGGGAAACAGGCCTGGCTACCAGGCCCTCCATTTTCACTGCCAACAGGTGATCCTAGCTCCCTACCCACTTCCAGGTGAGAAGTGAACAATCTCAGGGTCACCCCTCTCCAGCAAACCAACTGCAACAGCCATTCCTGTCCTTGACCACGAAAACATTGTCAATTTGTAATTCTGTTTGGTTTGATAAGTGACAGAGAGCAACCTATGCATGCAACCCACCCAAGAGCCTGCAAGCCTGGTCCAAAATTGGTCAAAAATCAGAGGGTGCTTCTGATCAACCGCTCGTCTTCAGAGGTGCAAGAGCGCCCAGCAGAGCCCGGCCACAGCCTCCGGGAAAGGCAACGCTGCCGCTGCTGGACGCCCAAGGCCCAGGCAGGACGGGGAGCTGCAGGTCAGGGCCGGGCCAGCTCACCCCTTGGAAGCCGGGGCCACCCGTCTCGCTCGGAGGCTGCAAACATCCCGGTCCTGGCAATGGCCGCCGTGTCCCGCCGGGAGCGGGGCCTTACAAGGAGCCCTCTGGTGGGGCCAAGCAGGTGCGGGCGGGAACGGGCAGGGAGCGGCTGTGGGGGAGCAGCTCCTCGCACAAGTTGGACGCCGGGCTCGACCGAGCGCGGGCCCGCACCCGGGCCCTGCCGCCGCCGTTGCCACCACAGGGCAGGACCGGACCCGGCCCGGCGCCGGCAGTCCCTCACCTGCCCACCGGGGTCCGCGGCTCGCCCGGCCCCGTGCCCACCGCCCCGGCGCCTCTCGCCTGCCTCAACAGGTGCGCGGCGGCTGCACTCACCTCTCCGCCATGGCCCGCTCGGCCGCACCACCCACTCTGCCCACAAGCGGGGCAGGATGTGAAACCCGAGCCCGGGCCCCGCCCGGGGGCGGTGCAGCCCGGCCCGGCCCGGCCCGTCCNGCCGGGGCCCTCCCGAGCCCCAGCCCCAGGAGGGGAGAAGCGGAGCCGGGACCTCAGTTTTGGAGGAGCCGAAGCCTTGTATGACCGGCAGGTCAATGGCGACGGACAGCTGCCGTGACCAGGTTTGTGAGGAGAATCGCGGCAGGAACCGTGCCGTCCGTCACGGGCGGCGCGGGGCTCTCGGGAGCGCAGGCGGGTCGCAGCCTGCCCCCGGCTCCAGAGGCACCGGCGCCCCCGGAGACTCTGCCGGTCCCAGCGGTAACCTGTGCCCGCTCCTGGATCACAGCTGCCCCGGTAAATCGTCTGTCCCCGTGATGCGTGTCCCCAACGCTGCCGCCCGCCGCCCCCAGAGCTGGCGGGGGTCCCCAACCGGGCAGCTGCCCCCGGGCTCCAGCGGCTCTGCTCTGCCCCCTCCGACTCCTGACATCCTCCAGGAGCGGGGACCGGAAGCGGCACTTAGGAAAGTGGGACTTGAACCAACCCGCAGCGTCGAGAGAGGGAAATGTCTTCGTCTGTGCTGGGTGCCAGGCTGTCCCTGCAGGGTGACACACTGGGATGATAAGCCGCGGTGTAAAGCTGCCACGCATCTGGGTTTGCCCAGCCGTGCCCTCTTTTTTGCCCCTGGCAATTTTTTCTGGTCAGATTTTGGGGACTTGCTGTGTTCATCGGTGTCCTGAGTGCACAGTACTCTGGTCAAGGCTGTGCAGGTGTGTCTCCCGCGCATGCAGGGATCAACCATCAGTGTACAAATGGCAATTCAGAGTCCTCAGGAAAAGGTAGAGCCCTGCTCCTCAACCAGCATGAGTAGTCTGAATAAACAAGCCGTGGACTAAAGGTCAGCCCCTCTAGATCACCTTCTGTCAGCCACCAGTTTGGAGTGTGTCCCTTGGCACAGTGGCACAGCAGAGCCTCTGTTATCTCAGTGACTACTGCAACGTGGCACTGCTCCCAACAAATTTGGTATGGGGTCCTGTTATTCTAGAATGGGAACAACTCCATGCAGAGGGAAATCCTGGGGGTTGAGCTGCCCAGATGGCTCAGACTTGGCTGATACTCTGTTGATTTTGCCACTAATGGAGTCATTTTTGGCCTGTGTCACACCATGAAGCAAATTTCTGATACAGTCAGAACTGAGTCTGTTCAGCTTATTAATCACCCTGGGCGAGCCACCAGACAGGGTCCCTGCACAGAGCGATACCGCATTCACGGTGCTCTCTTGCAGACGGCATTTTGGCACTACTGAAGAACTTCAGAGTAACTTAATCTGAAGATATTCATGTGAAAGTCCCACTGCAATTTTAAATAACAAATAGAGAGACAGTGAGATCATGGCCGTTCCGCTCGCTGGCTGGATGCACAGCTGCGTTGTGCTTACCAGGGGGGTCTGTGCAGTAGGGGCCAGTGGAGAGTGGGGCCCCCGCTGGGGCTGCAAAGCTGCTGGAGATGCCCGTGGTGCTGCAGGGCAGGGCAGGGGAGGCTGAGTTTTTGTGGGGCTGCAAAGCTTGGGGACTGAAGCACAGGGTAGCAGAGAAGGAAAGGAAGAGTTAAACCAGGTCTGCGTTGGAAACAAAAGTTTGCTAGTGCACCTCTAATGTGGTTAAATTGGCAGCTTTCCTTGTGGAGGTGCAGATATTATTTGCCTTTGCCAATAAAGGCTTTACCTGTCCTCTGAGGGAAACAGCGATACTGGGAAAATGCTTACAGCAGCCCGGCAGTCTCTGTTAAGGGCTCTTGTAGATATAGACTTGGTGTATAAAATCTTTAACAGCCTGATTGCCATTGCTGTGCTAGCAAGAGCCTTTGGAAAGACTGAAAATAGAAGCTGGGGAGATGGGAGGTTGCAAGAGCCCTGGCTTCAGTGGCCCCCCAAAATGTGTGACTCGATGGGGTACATGGGAAGTTGGCTGCAGGAGAGACCAGACAAGCATTCATTTTTCCTGCAATGTTCTCATTTTATTTTCCATATTTCAGGGTTTGAGGATGATGTGTAGGCTGTTTTCAACCTACACCTCTGGCAGGCTTGTTGGGGAACCTGTAAATTCATTGCTTAGCTGCTGCAGCTAAAATTCTTGGGATGTGATTCTGCACATAGCGCACTGAGAGATCCCTTGTCTCTTGAGGACAAAGTGGGAGAGCTGGAGGCACTCAAGGATGCAGAGGACACACTAAGATGACATCTCACACTCATGAGCTAGCAGCCATGTGCTGTCTTGCACAAAGTCATGCAGCAGGAGGGCATCAAAATGAAGAGCAAGGAAACCACCATGATGGCAGAACCTCCCTGCCAGAGGATGGTCACATACCCGCTGGCACCAACGACACTCTTGGGAGCAGAGATCCCCACTGCTGCAAGAGGAAAGCTGGGTGAAAGGGGGCCAGGCACGATGGATGGTTGTGAGGCCGTGACTTGCACACAGGTGCAAAGCTGCCACAGCAGGGTCCACCTCTTTGTGAGAGCCAGGGAGTGCTGGTGGATACGAGCTGTGTCGACACCACTGACTCAGGGAAGGGGGGGAGAAATCCCAGAGGGGAAAAATTAAGCAGCTAAGGGAAAAGCTTCTTTTGTGGGATCTCTGCAGTGAATTTTTCAGAGGCTTTCACTGCTCAGGCAGTCATGGGCTGAGGGAAACTTCTACTAGTGGTACCTGGTACAGGTCCTCCTCCAGAGATACAGGTGGGTCACTCTGTGACATGTACATGGGAGTTCAAGCCCACCAGTCATGATGTCTGCCATCAATACACCAAAGATGGCAGCAAGAGGTGAATATGAAGTGTCTGAACAGTCTTTGAGAGCATGCCAAAGACATCGCAGTGTCTCTGAGAACAGAGGATTATAAACTTTAGCTCTTTTGCTAGTAACAAAACTACACTGCCCACAAGAGGAAACAGCCTTCATGAATTGTGAGGCTGTGAACACTAGATCACTGTAAGATGAATTAAGAGATGTATGACCAATGTTTCCAGGCCAAAGTATCCCCTTGCTGCCTGTTCTTGGCTGAAGGATATTTCCTAAAACTGTCACTGAAGAACTGCAAAAGGAGCCAGCTCCCTGAGATCATGCTCGAATCATTTCTTCAGATGCTGCTCCCACGTGGAAGAAACTGTATCTGGAGTCGTACATTCACTCACCTTTCATGAAGCTGCTCAGCTGGTGGACATTCATACATGTGCACACACTCCACATCAGGAAATGGCAGGTGGAGGACCTTGCATGAAGGGTCTTCCTCATCTTGGTGTGTGGAAGAACTGGTGATACTAAAGTAAGGGAAGCTCAATATTGCACTGCTGCTGCCCTGTCTGCACATACCAGACTGGGGAGATGAGGCAATGCCCAGGCAGATGTGCTACAGCTGTGAGTGCTGACATCATGTTGCCCTGAAGGTTTGGGCCAGTGGGCACTGCCCTTGCTCTGCCTCTGTTAACAAACTGTTCTGTACTGCCTGGAACCAGCCCAGCCCTGTACCACCCCCACAGTAAGGGGCTACATATACAGCAAGGGGGGAATAACAGCTCCAGTCAGGTGTGAACAAACTCTGTGTTGAGGAGAGACTGGTGATACTGGGAGTAGACACCTAGAATGCTTGGCAAAGTTTGGGTGTCTGGACTTATGGCCAGTGCTGACCCAGTGTAGCTGCAACCTTGGATCAGGCTTCCAGGGCACTGGCAATGGTGGGAGGATAAGCTGGGAAATGCTTCATCAAGGGCTCCCTGCTCCACTACGGAGCTGCATTTAAGCTCAAGTCCTCACCCTCGGCCCCACCTGAGTTACATTCCGGTGAAGCTTGTGCCAGGCCTGGCACCTTGTTGACCCCTACCCACCAACTGGGACAGCAATCACTCAACAGTAGCTGACCATGGTTACCATCACCAAACCTGCTCTGCTCCTCTTGCATGGTCAGTATGGCACTGCCATGCTGTCACCTCATCTCCAGCTTGCCTGTCACCTCCTACCTACCCCCAGCACCACCAGCGCCCGTGACTGGGAGGCAGAGCAGGAGCAGGAACAGCTCTGTGCAATCTTGTGCTGAAGGAGCCAGAAAGCATTCTGTACTGTGAAAGCCATTTGTTAAATAGGTTGAACTACTACCAAGCTATTACTGTGAGTGCCTACACGTGGGCAAGATTTCTCACCATGGGCAGCTCTTTGTTGCAAAGGAAACAAGAGAAAGTGCTAGGTTGACCAGGGAGTATAGTTTGCCCACATGGGTGATGGGATCTCTGTCCTTGGAGATATTCAAGGTTTGGCTATGCAAAGCCATGGCTGACCTGATCTGGTGTTGGTGATGGTAAAGCCAGCATGGCTTTACTAAGGGCAAGTCCTGCCTGACCAACCTAGTGGAGTGGCTGCATCAGTGGGCAAGGGAAGAGCAACAGATATCATCTATCTGGACTTCTGCAAGGCCTTTGACACGGTCCCCCACAACATCCTTCCCTCTGAGTTGGACAGATACAGATTTGATGGGTGGACTGTTCGGTGGATAAGGAACTGGCTGGCTGGTTGCATCCAGAGGATGGTGGTCAATGGCTCAATGTCCAGATGGAGAAGGATGACAAGTGGTGTCCCTCAGGGATTCATACTGGGACCAGTGCTGTTTAATATCTTCATCAGTGACATGGACAGTGGGATCAAGTGCAGTCTCAGCAAGTTTGCAGATGACACCAAGCTGAGTGGTGCGGTCGATGTGCCAGAGGGACAGGATGTCATCCAGAGGGACCTGGACGAGCTAGAGAGGTGGGCCCGAGCAAACCTTATGAAGTTCAACAAGGCCAAGTGCAAGGTCCTACACTTGGGTCGGGACAATCCGCGTTATCAATGCAGGCTGGGGGATGATGTGATAGAGAGCAGCCCTGTGGAAAAGGACTTGTGGGTACTTGTGGACGAAAAGCCGGACATGAGCCAACAATGTGCACTTGCAGCCCAGAAGGCCAATCGCATCCTGGGCTGCATCAAAAGAACCGTGGCCAGCAAATCCAGAGAGGTGATTCTCCCCCTCTCCTCTGCTCTGGTGAGACCCCACCTGGAGTACTGTGTCCAGCTCTGGAGCCCTCAGCACAAGAAGGACATGGACCTGTTGGAGTGGGTCCAGAGGAGGGCCACAAAGATGATCAGAGGGCTGGAGCACCTCTGATATGAGGACAGGCTGAGAGAGTTGGGGTTGTTCAGCCTGGAGAAGAGAAGGCTCTGGGGAGACCTTATAGCAGCCTTCCAGTACCTGGAGGGGGCCTACAAGAAAGCTGGGGAGGGGCTGTTTGCAAGGGCATGTAGCAATAGGATGAGGGGCAGTGGTTTTAAACTAGAGCAGGGTAGGTTTAGATTACATGTTAGGAAGAAATTCTTTACAATGAGGGTGGTGAGAGACTCGCACAGGTTGCCCAGAGAGGTGGTGGAGGCCCCATCCCTGGAGACATTCAAGGCCAGGCTTGATGAGGCTCTGAGCAACCTGATCTAGTTGAAGATGTCCCTGCTTACTGCAGGGGGGTTGGACTAGATGACCTTTAAAGGTCCCTTCCAACCCAACACGTTCTATGTTCTGTGATCTCACTTCAAGCAAGAATTTGGGCTAACACCCTCCAAAGGTCCCTTCCAATCAACACATCTATAATTCTATGTCAAGTGGCTTGAGGTTCGAGCTGGGCAGGCAGATGTGGTGAATTCTGCATTCTTTCAGAGCACAGTCATCTTGTATCAAGTGTCTCAAATATCGTATTGAACAGGACCAGGTTGACCTGGATGCAGGAGCTGCTGGCTGAGCTTCTCTGGATTGTGCACTGTGAGAGTCCTCTTCAACAAATGGTCTTAGCATGTATGAGGCAAAGAAAAAACATCCCTGTTCTTAATTAATGCTGTCTGTGTTTTGAAGCTGACTGAAGAGGTCAAATAGCCTAAGACTGTCCTTTGGAAAGAGCTAGCTGGAGATATTTGGCCATTTGTAAAAATACGTGTTTTTAAGCAGCAATCAGCAGGTTTTTTTATAGTGGGCATGATGTAAATTTATATAACAAGCCAGATGTTCTGCAATGGGGCTTTTTTAAAATCATCCTGTCCCGATTTTTTCCATCTTACCATCTTTAGCTCCCTTGCAAAGTAAGCAGTCATGCTATCGCATTACCAGTTGGCAATGGCAGCAGCTGGCTGTAACCCAAACTTAGCAGCATGGGACGCGGAAACAGATGGAGCAGCAAATGCTCTTTGTTTCCTCTCCTACTTTCTAAAACAGATTGTGACAAAAAACATACAGGAGAGGTTTCTGCAATCTTCCCTGCTACCGTGTCTCCCTGGCTGCTGACAAAGCTATGGGATGAGGTCTAGCAGGAGTTACTGCTCCCCACAGCAGAGGAGAGCTCTGCCTTTTTAGAGGAGCTATAAGGAAGGGAAGGGCATCAGATACAATGATTACAAGCCCTTAGAGGGGAAAGAAGGGTGCAGTGGATGAGATGGCTGAACTGAGCTGAGGGCTCCCCATGCATCGAGTCCTGCTCCTCCTGCTGCTCCGAGTCTTGGTTCTGGTGTTCATCTGAGCCTGGGTGAACCACGTCAGCTCATTAAACTTACACAAAACAGAATTGAGTGGTGTTTTGCCAGGCTAGTAACCTGAACTGTCCCGATGTATGATCAGGCAAGCACTGGAATGAGGGTGAGGAGGAGAGCCACACACCAGAATGTGCCAGGAGGAGAGAAGAACAGGGGAGGAAGGTGGATGTCGGAATATCCCTTGTAAACCAGGAGATCAACTCCACTGTCCTGGGTAGCCCTTGTCCCAAAGCTAGGCAGCCACGGGAAGGGAAGTCTGTGCTCCCAGGTCACTTTCTATGAGCCAAACTCTGAGGCTGCTGGCAATGAAGGTCAGGAAAATGTCCACAGCAGAGGTTTGCCTGCCTTGTTTCAAAATTCCCGTGGGACAAAAACTCCCCCAAAAAAGGTGCACGTGTTCCCTACCACCACATCAATTACAGGTTCCCAAGGGACTTCTATCACAACCTCTCACACCTCTTTGTGTCTGGTATGAGCTCTGCTGCTTTCCACCTATGTCCTCTAAGGATTTACTGATTGGTCCAAACGTGTGAGCTGGGCAGGGGTGCTTTCTCCCGGCCAGGAGACATTATACACTGGAAAACAGGAAACTGTGTGTGGGTTGGCTACACAAGTCCCACCATCAGCTGCCTTGAGCTGGGGGACAGCTTCCCAGAGCAGAAGACATTTGCCGAGAGGTGGGTGGCCAAGGCCGATGACACAAGACTGAGCTGGCACCACCACATCCACCCAAACAGCAACGTGAGCGGTGGTGACACAGCTGTCCCATCTCCCTGTAACTCCCTGCTCCCTCTCTCAGCAGGCTGCATGAGCTGCCTGACCTGTCTGGCTTTGCTGTAGCTGACATTTGTGCCAGACAATGTAATATTGTTGTAGGTACTTCCCAAGAACTGAGTTTATTTTTTAGCCACAGCCACAGACAAACACAGCTTGAGAACCTGTAATGTTTTTTCTTCCAAGCCTTGACAAATTAATTGAATCCCCACTTCTGTGAGAAATCTGGAAGGAAAGTCCCACAATCAGGACTCCAGAGTTACAGACAGCCAAGGATTCACAAGGTTAACTACTCCATTTCTCACCAGTGCAGAGGCTTTTCTGGGGGAATTTCATGACGACTTTGTTGTCTCCTGTGGTGATCATTCAGACATCTATCTGAGATCCTGTCAGGGTGGTTTGCATTATAATCTGCCTAAGTTTTCTCAGCTTTATCCCATTTTTCCTTTTCTTCTTAACTATCACAAAAAAATTTGCTCCATTTTGTTGTTTATAGATGTCCCCAACTGAAATATCTGCAGGTTGTTATTTCTCACGATGTCTTTTCAGTGAAATAATATAGATTTGTTTTTTTTAAAACTTAAATTTAATCCCTTTTGCCCTCAGATAGTGTCTTGAGTTCTGCTTGCACACCGCCTGCTTACTAGGACATACTGATAACAGAAAGTCCTTTAATGAGTGCACGAAGTGGTTTATTACTCTTTATCTTTTATAGTTTCTCATACAGTCAAGGGTTTGAGGACCAGCCATGCTCCTGCTGAAGTCACTGGGAATGGCAGCAAGTTCTTTGCTCTACCATGTAACTGCCAGTGGAAGTTAAGTTTCTGAACTTGTGGTTCCCAGCATCATGATGCCAAATGTCCCTGTTTGCATTTGCTGCACTGACTTTGTCAGGCAAGCTGGGTTCCTCTCAGCATCCAGGTATTCAACTTTTGGCAAACCACTTTGAAAGCTTTTTGCTGTTTTTTGTAACATCTTGGATATCTATTAAGCAGACCAACTCAATGAACAGGTTCTTGTATTTTAATTTGAGTGCTGTGCACACGGGCTGGATGCTGACAACCTGAACTCATGCATCTGTGTCCAAGTCCCTCCATGGCCACCCTTTGTGAACAGCTGTTGTTAGAGGAGAGAGGAAACACATGAGCTTACACCTGAGCAGTGTCTCAGGGGATCACCTGATGCAAACCCTGAGTAATTCTGCATGACAGTATATCTGTAGGAGGCCATGGTCAGCCCCACTGTGCCAGAGTGGTCCTGCACAGCAGCCTGGAGCCCAGACTGTTGGGCAGCTCCTGGGGATAAGGCAGGTCTGAGGTCAACCTGGAAAGTCAGTCTGCAGGTCGAGGTCAGGATCGGGCCAGTGGTGGTGACCCGGGTCAGACACAGCCCAGTGACGGCCCTGCAGGTCTGTAGTGACCAGGCAGAGCCGAGGCCAGGCCAGGCAGTCAGTCTGCACGTCAGGGTCAGAGAGACCCAGGGCTGGGCACGGCCATGGGCATGGGTACATTGGTGAGAGCACTGGAGACAAGCACACCTCCAGCACAGCTCACACAGGGACGGGGGGCCCAGGGCTGATCTGAACTGGGGCTCCTGGGCAGGGCTGGGGTGCAAGCCCCAGGTGAGGCTGGTCAAAGCTATTAAGGGCTTGTTAGCACCCTTGGGGCCCTGAGAACAGCTTCACTGACAACAGTGTTTAAATGAAGCCAAAGGTCTGCCTCCTCTAGTGTTCTGATCTCCAGGAGTAGTCAATAAAGGGAGACTTTCCCCCTTCCCTCATACACAATTCCTGGGCAAGCAGAGGTAGAGGGGTGTAGGTGGTGGCACTGCTGCTCCTATTGGTACCTCCCCAGAGCTACTGGAAGGAGAAGGAGCATCATCCAGCACTGAGACTAGAAGAGAAGCCGAGGGCAGGCAGGTTGATGCATGGGAGAAGCTTGCCACCAGTGGTGCCATGTCCTTGGGGAGCAAAATTGCCCCTCATCTCATGGAGACGGACTACGATCACCTCCTGCCAAGAAAGCGGGGACCTCTGACTGGCAGCCAGTCCTTCCCCATGTCCTTAGCACAGACCACAGGGACTTTGCACAGGCCAGTGGACTGCAGCTGGGATCCACATGAGGAAACAGGGTCTGCTCAGATCTACCTTATGCACTTCCTGTTAGCTCCATTTGACACCTTGAACCTGTTCAGGATCTTCTCTGCTGGCTTACAGGACGTGGTCTGCACCAGCTTCACGCTTTGAAGGGTATTTTATTTTTAATATTTCAATGGCTAGCGTTTCCATGCTTTGTAGCCATACCAGTCTATTTTCAGTCTTTTTCCTCCTGGTGATATAAACTGTTCTGAGCCACTTTAGCAATCTCCATGCTTCTTACAAGTGCGTTATCCTTTTGGTTTATTCGTTTTTAATAAGCTCTTTTGGGAGGAATTTCTTTGCTGATGTTCTTTTAATGATACCAGATCGAATACATCATACTCACTCTTGTACATAGCTTTTTTAATAGCACAGTTCTGAATGAAGCCCCTCACACATCTCAGTACTAAACCCAGTTGCTTCTTTTATGTTCTCCAACCATCTGCTCCAAAAATCAAGCTTTTCTGGTATCTAAAATGTACCAACTACATATGTTGATGTGACATTTAGTCACCCAATGTGGGGGTAATTGGAGACTCTTCATTATGGTGACGTATTCTGCCTTGGCAGCCTCTCTGATCTCCTAAATATATCACTGTCACCACCACTGGTTTTGAAGATTGTTCACTACAGTACTCCTAATACTCCCTTTTGCCTATTTAGGTGTGAATTTTCTAATTTTCTATAGGAGTTCAGTATTGCATGTTGGAAGATTAAAATTGTTTAGGCATATTGACTCCAAGGTTTCTTTGGTATCCAGCATCGCTCCTCCACAAGCGCAGTTTAGTGGTTCTTCCTGTATGATCTGTGGCCTGCTGTTGCAGCATCCCACTGGTTATCTGCCTCACACCGATTTCTGATAAGGGTGTTCTCAGTCAAAACGGGGTAGTCCAGTTTTTCCACCTTATTTTTTCATTGCTGGAATTTGTACAGAAGCAGATTTGTGGCTGTTACCCTATTTCTGTAGCTTTTTAGGCCAGACTTCATTTGTTCATCCTTCCACTTGTCATTTCCTTCTTCAGTTTTGTCAACCTCCATCCCCACCTTTTAACTAAGCTAATTTTAATGACTTTCGGGAAGGATGGCCCTAATTTTTGTGGGGGTTTTGCGAAGATGAAAGGGTTCTCCCAGCGTCCGCGCGGGCAGCGGGCTGTGCAGGCAGCAGGCGGCGTGGCAAGAAGACTGAAACAAGCGGTCCCACATGGTCTAGCGGTTAGGATTCCTGGTTTTCACCCAGGCGGCCCGGGTTCGACTCCCGGTGTGGGAAAACACCGTTACTTTTTTTTTTTTAAACCTCTTTTTAAGTCTGCTATGTTTCATTACCTGCAGCGCGGGGTTAACACAAACCACGAACGACTCCCACCCCAGACCTTCTGCCTCTCCCCAGGATGCCCTGGCACTCCTAGCACAGTCAGGGATGATGAAGAAACACCAGCGATGGCTGGCATTCCAACCCCCAGTCTCCTACCGATCCAGACATCCCAGAACCAGGAAAACTTTTCTTAGGAAATGTGTTACTGAGAGCTTCCCCCTGGCCGTCCCATCAGCTCCAGAGGTGAATTCAGCCAAGCATGGAGTGACCACAACAGCAGAGCTGAACATCCACGACATGGCAGCACCATGACACACCAGGGCCAGGGCTGGACACAGAGCTTGGGCAGCTGCTTGCCACTCGTAATCGCTCATTAGCCACCCCCATCCGGTCTATAAGTACCCAGCCCTACATGCACATGGGTTCATCGTTCGTCCCACACTGCTCGGGCACCAGCCAAGGGCAAGGGGTGTGTTAGTGGTGTAGACAAAAAAAAGACATGTCTGTGGCCTCCTTCCGGAGCCTGGCTCCACAGGCAAACAAAGGGAGAGAAAACCCTTAGGGAAATCCACCAACATGAGCCTAAGCACATGCTGAAGTTGCAATCGTGTGATGAGGGAACAAGGAACACGGAGCTGGTTAGACCTGACCTTCGGGAAGCTGACTGGGAGCAGTGGGGTGGGGGACACGCAGCCAGTGCAGTGCTACTGGAACCACCATAATAAACCTCATTTTGTCCGTGAGAAAGTGATTAATTTTGTTTACAACCAACCTATACAAAAACGATTAGGTTGGAACAGACCTGCTATAGTAATGTTTTTTCTTTTTTTTAGTTTTTAAACAGCTTATTTATCCTAAATGTCCTAAGCTCAATTAAGTTGACTAGTTCAGCTTAGAAAGTCTTGGAAACTCTGTGCAAAAGCTTCAGGATCTTTTTTGGCTATTAACATTTCAGGAACTTTGTTAGAAATTACATTAAATGACGCAGCAGCCTGGGAGTTCTGTGAAAACAGGTTTTCATTTGGAAATCTATAGGCCCGAGTTCTTATACCTTAATTGGTTTAAATATTTCTATGTGCAATAGCAAAATTGTCATTTCAGGAGAAAGTTTTTAGAACTTCTCTTTACATTGTTTCACTTTCGTAGGACAAAAAAGAAATAACCTAAAACCCCCAGCCGTTATTGCTTATCTTGTGCTGACTTCAGCAGGAAACCCACTCAATGTTATCTGCACTACATTGAACAATTGGCCAAAACTTACTGCATATGATTAAATTTAAATACAAATGAGCCATTTTGTGGACTCCCTGAGGAAACGGAACAGTGTTAATGAGACCAGCGGGTTTTTTTTCACAAAATGCTACTTACTTACTTTTTGAGTTAAACCATTCAGCTCCAAGGCTCCAGCAACCTGCAGGGGCTTGGCCCAACAGCCGCACCAGAACATCAGGTCACTGACAATTTAAGTTGTACTTGGGACTATAGTGGCAAAAAAACCTGTTAGACAGCGGTGGCCCATTAAGGGAGTGTAGTGTCTGGTAGAAGGGTACAGCCGTAACACCTTCAGATGCTGTAACTGTTAAACTTAATGGATCCTGTCGAGCCCTCAGCCAAGAGGAGGAAGGTCTGACCACAGGCACTGATAAATCGTCGCATCAGAAGAACCAGTCGTGAAGAAACACAAACAATTTTAGCCCGTGGCCAACCCGTGACCTAATCTGCTATATCCCTCTCACCTACAGTAAATGACAAGCTTGAAATAGCAAATCTTTGATGCCACCCCTGACCATCATCCGTTTGGCCAGAAACAAGATAAAAGTATTACAGCCAAGACAGCTTTGGGAGCTAAGAGACTAAAAAATTACGGTGCTCAAGAAGGGGAAAAAAATAACACCTTCCATACCAAACACACCTAACCTGAACACGACACCCGTGTACGGCCAGGACATAGGTTGGGGGACCTGGCAGGAAGAAACCTGGACCGAGCAGGAGCTGCAACACATTTGCCAGAAGGTGAGAGGCCTTGACGGGGCTGCTCTCTCCTGGGGCGAGGGCTCCGGACCCCGGGATCGCCCCGACGGGTGCGGGCTGTTCCCGGGCCCGCCGGCACGGCTCAGGGTGGCATGGGGGTCCCGGGGGGCCGGGCCCGGCCAGGGGGAGCGGGCGGCCCCACCCGTCACCTTTGACCTTTCCGCCGCTCCCCAGGCGGGGGCGCGAGCTCACGCGAGACCGCGGAGCCGCGTGACGGATGACCCCACCCGTCTGCCTAAGTCTCGCGAGCGTTTGAGTGGCTGCCGCTTCCGGGTGTGATGTCTCGCGAGAGGCGGCGGGCGCGAG
>VWZL01003845.1:188568-242946 GCA_013396915.1 Stercorarius parasiticus
TGCCAGCAGCCGGACGCGGCGGGCGCCATTTCGGGGAGCCGCCGCTGCCGCCCAAGAGCCGGGGCCCAGCCCGGGTCCGCGGACCGCTCGCCACGTTCGCGCCGCCCCTCGCTGCCTGCCGCTCTGGGGCTGGCCGCGCGGCGCCGTCCATCCGAGGTTTAGACGCCTGGAGAGGGTTCCGGAGCTCTCGGGCCCATCCCCCTCTGTCAGCGCAGCCAGCGCCGGGACCGGGAGTCGCCGCCGCTGCCGGACCTCGGGCGCCCGAACGCGGACAGCACCCGCCAGCGGCGCAGGTAACTGTCGGGTGATGGGGCGGACCCGCCGCCGGGCGAGCCGTGGCCTGCCCCGCGGAGCGCTGTGGCCCAGGCCTGCGGCGGCCCAGGAGGCCCGCGCCCCTCTCGTCGCCATGGTTGCCGCTCTCCGGCTGGGCCGCCCCGTCCCTCGCCCTCGGGCGCCGCTGCTGGCCTCCCCTTCTCAGGGCCGGGGTGCGCGGCGGGTTGCCCCCGCCCTGAGGCCGTGGTTTGCTCGTGTGGGGTTCGGTTGTTCTTGCGGCCACGTAGCGGGCGGGTCTGGCCGGCCCTGCCGTGGCGTTGTTCCTCCCCGCCTGCCCCCGCGATGGCGCTGTGCGGAGGGACGGGACCTGGCCGACGCGGGGCTGCGGCCCTGCTATTGCGGCCGAAGCCGGCGGGGCCCGGGCGGAGCGACGGTGAGCAGCTCCGGGTCTGTTTGCGTTGGGAGATGGGGCGGGGAGTGACGGGAGGCGGGGGGAGCGGCGGGCAGCTCTCGGGGCTCGGTGGCCGAAGCGGGCCGGGGCTGCAGGCCGTCGCGGGAGGGTGCGGGTGAGGCGCCGTGCTCGGGGCGGGTGGGCGCCGGCGCAGCCGTGGGTTTGAGAAGCCGATCGCCCAGACAGTATGCGGAGGGCTGCGGGGGGAGCCCGCTGAGCAGAGGTGCGTGTGCTGCCGAGAGCTGAGCCTCCCGCCCCAGGGATCGGCCTTTTCCGTAAACTTCCCTGATGCTTTTACAGGAGGCTCTTTGCAAAGTAAGAGTAGAATTTCTGAAGTAAATAATTTCGAGGAGAGGATCCTCTTAAACTTCTTTATGCAATATAACACGGCAAAAAGGGATGGGATCTGCTTTCAAAATACTGGCTAGATCAGTAGTAGCAGATCAGCAGTAAATTTCATGTCCCTTTAGGTTTTCTGTAGACCCACAAAGCTTCAAGTGTAGTTCATTCCGTGCTTGTTTTGATGTTTTGGGGTCTTTCATTGTTGTTTTTGTTTGTTGTAGATTTTTTTCGTCTGCAGAGATGTCAGGCATATGCAGCTTTTCTTGAGCAAGCTGAAAGGCTTTTATGAAAATTAGTTTGAACTTTTTCAGTGTTTAATGAAAGATATTTGAAAATCTGTCATGATTTTCTACTTACTTGAAATTTATAAGGACTTCTGTGATTATTTTTTTTTTTAAGAATGACAGCTTTATACGTAGCATCACTATATGCATTACATAAATTACAAAGTTGATAGCAGGTCTGTGTTATGTGGACAGATGGTATTCTGATAAAAATATAGTAGTTTACCAATGAAAGTGTTTTGTATAGAGTACAAAGGGCACAGATTGCATGGGGTGAGACCAAAGGTCCATGTAACTCGGGATCTTCTCTGTGATGGTGGCCAACAGTAAATGCCTAAGAAAGAATAGAAACACAGGGTAATCATACAGTGATACTTGTCTCTGTGTGCTCTTAGTTGTCAGCTAGTTGTGGTTCAGGGTCACAAGGCATGTCTTTGTTTAGTGAAAAGCTTTTTCTGTAAACTTTTGTGCTTTTTTGTTTTCAGTTTTTTGAACACTGCATGTGTTTTCTTCTTTGTTAGCATCCCCAGTGCTCTGTAACAGTGAATTCCATGGCTTAATGCTGCATGAAAAAGGACCTTTGTTTTGAACCCACTGGATGATAGTTCATTCACTCTTTATTATTTGGGTGAATGCAATAATAGTCATTGCCTATTCGCTTTTTCATGCCACTCATGATTTGGTGGTCCCTGCTATGGCCCCCATCCTCCCCTTCGGCCACCCCTCTTCAGGATGAAGAATTCCGCCCCAGGTGTAGTTGGACATGTTAGCTAAATTACACATTTGAAAACGTAGTTGTGGGTGGGAGTTGTCACTGGTGGGAATTTTCTTGTAGAATCGTGGTCCTTAATCGTACTGATGTACTTGTTCATACCAAATACTGGTAGAGCAGTGGTGAATTAAATTATATGCATGTAGGTAGTTGACTTGAAAAGCTGAATGTAAATGCTGTAGTAAAAAGTAAAATTGAGGCTTTACACATAAACTGAGGATGATCATATTTGTAAGTAACAGCATATAGCCCAGAACAATCCATTTTATGGTACACATGCAGGAAAATCTTCACTCTTGAGCTGTCTGACTGGCATCTAGAGGCCAGGTCATTTTTAAGCTTAAGAAAGAAAAAGGAGAGAAGCTGTTTTATTAAGAGATTTGAGGAAGTTGAGCCTCTATAGCTCAATGCAGAGAGTCTTGAGAGGTTCTTAATAGCATACCTGTATAGGGAAAGGAAATCAAATGTCAAAGTGATACAGAGTGTAGTAAACACAAAATTACATAAGAGGTTGAAGTTGAAAAATAAGAGGAACAAGTTTAAAAAGAAAAAAAGTTTGTGGTGACTAGTGTCATGTGGCATGGTGGATCTTTTTTGTCTGAAACATAAAGTTCCAGACTGGATGGATCTTAGTAGCTCTTAATGCTTGAATCATATTTGCTTCTTCACTGGCTCCCATTATGCAGGAGGCCGTGTTTCTTAAAGGACCATAGTGTTCACTTTATGTCTTCAGATTAGTAAATGTGATGGTAGCAAATGCTAGGAAGCTGTGAACGGGTTTGCCTAAATGTTTGTTCTGTGTTCTTTCCATGTCTCTCTTGGGTCCTTTGGTCAAGCTCTAGTCAAGATGGCTGCCAGACCTGTGTTTTGGTAACATAAATGAGCTGTCATTTGTGTTTTGAAAGAAGTAAGTGGAATACCTCTGGGGTTTCCACTGGCTTACTGTGTTCAATAGCATTGTGTTGTTTGCAGCTCTAGTTGCTTTCTATCACATTCTTTATTATCTCACTGGGCAAAGCTTCATTCCAATTGTTGTTGGAAATGTCTTCTGAGACACTGCTCTGTGAATTTGAGCCAGTGCAGTGATGGCCTCTTAAGCAAAAGCCTTTGGAATATAAAGCACAAGGGTGTTTTCTGTCTCAGGTGGATTTTGCTTCTCTTTCCAGGTGTCCTGAAAAATGGCTGATGATATTGATATTGAAGCAATGCTTGAAGCTCCTTACAAGAAGGTGAGAAAAATGTGCCAGTGAGGTCCTGTTTACCTTAATTTAGCATTATTCATGAAACTACTGCTGAACTGTAAACTAACATCCCTGGAGCCCTCATGATTTATCTTATTGGAGATGCATTACATGTAACTTACAAGTAAATATATACTGTTAATGTAATTATATTGTGCAGTAGTTTCACTTCAGCGTGATGAATAAATGCCCATCTATCTCTCTTTGTAGACTTGCCTAACGATATCTCACCTCTACTCCCATGAATTCACCTTTGATTCCAGTGTGAACTGTCAATCATAAGGTAGTAATTGAGTGACGTATCGCTGTACCGTGGTCCCCTAGGTTTAACAAAAAAACAAAACCAAAAACAACCACCCAAAAACCAAAACAAACAAAAAAAATCCCCCAAAAAACAAGAAACCAGAAATCTCTCCTAAAATTGCCAGGTCCAGTTTGGTATAGCAACAAGGTGAATGCAGTGGTTTGGGAAAACAGCAGGGTTCCAAGAATAACCTTTTCACCAGTCCCATGGCAAGTAAATACTTGAACGGTCTGCTCAGTGCAAGAAGAGTGAGACTTGCTTTTAATGCAGAAGACTGGTGGCGGTTAATCTTTTAACAGGGCAGATGGAAATCAATTGCTGAGTGAATGAATTTACAGAAATTCTTGGATCCCTGAATAGAACGTTCTTAGTGAGTAAAAGACAGTATCACAGTCTGCGGTGTCATTCTAAAATAAGCTCTTGTATTCTTCTGTCCTAGTTGTTTAATTAGGAAATGTAAACTTTTATGCAAAATCTTTATCAAATACTGTAGTGATGTCTTTTACCTAAACCAGCAGCAAATGAATACTGTCTTTTTTTGATTTTTCACCAAATGGTGGTGAAGTGTTAACATTATGCATGCTTTAGCACTGGTTTTGCAAGACATGTATATTAAGTTTAAGTCGCTTAGCAATTGTACTTTTGATGTAACTGATGTGATTAAACTGTAAAGCAAGTATATAAATTACATAGCAGCTATTGTTAGTCTATTCTGCAGTGTTTATTACAACCATGTCATGAATTTTGGATGAGCATTTGTAAGTTTTAAGTGGTATATTTAGTTTATGTAATATTTAGCATTTACGTTAAAATCTTGAAGAGAAATTTGTAAATTGTTATGTTAAAATTCTTGTGTCCTGGTTTAACATGGATATTTTCCATGTAAACAGGTATGGAAATAGGGAATGTTTAGGCTGGACTGGTGGATTATTGATGACTTTCTTGGGACTCGACGTTACTAAAGCAGTGTGAATCCCTGTTTGCTTCAGGGCGAGATGTGTGACAGAGGTGACATCAAGCTCTTACAACCCTTCAACGAAAATGAGTGAAGATCTCGGGAATGGCATCGGTCACAGGAAATCCATAGTGGCTGGCTGCTAGCATAGCCACTGGGGCTTAGGCAGAGATATAGCCTTGGTACTGATCAGAGGGGCACACAAACACAAACCTGAAACTTCCTCTTACATTTTATAGAAATAACATTTAACCACTTGAGTGCTGAATTCTACAGGATAACTTGCTCTCTAAACCATGTAAGGAAGTACCTACAATTTAATATACACTTTAAAATTATGTAAGTCTTGTATTTTGTTATTGTATGACTTAAACTTAAGCAGCAAAGTGGTTACACATGCCTACCTAAATTTTCTAAAGCTTTCCACGTTAAACTGTAAATACGTAATTTAGTATTAAAATTTTTGTTTTGTATTTTCTTATTCCTATTCCCATTACCCTTTGACCACTTGAAATGTTTCCGCTTCGTCCTCACGATGTTCTTCTATCAACCCTGCTTAGGATGAGAACAAATTGAGCAGTGCCAATGGCCATGAAGAACGCAGCAAGAAGTAAGTATTTTCTCAGTTCTCTGCATTTTCAGGGGGAGGGCTGATGATTTTTGTAAACTTCCAAATGCATGTCAGTAGTGTTTAGGGAAATAAAATGGAAAGGCTTGATAGTTGCAGTTGCTGCAACTGCAGCAATAACGAAATTTTCTTTTGTTTACAAATGTAGTTACAGCCTTGTCACTGATGTTATCAAAGTTGTGGAAGTATTTAACGTTAGGTTCAGATAAAAATACAGACTTGATAGTTTCAGCATATTTAATTTCTTTTTTATTACTTTAGCAATGCAGTGGAATTTGCATTTAAAAAATATATTTGGTATAGAATTTTATGTGATTTGGAACAACGCAAAGCATTTAGAGACACCAGTGCTTTCTTGAAAAGGTTTAGAGTGTTGGATCCCTTTCTTCTATTTCCCCCCCCATTCAAAAATTTCTGAATTTTTTGTTTCTAATCTAAACTTTATAAAACTATACTATAACGTTTTTTTAAAGAATGAGAATACAAGCTCACCTTCTTTGGGAGGCATAATTCCAGGGTCTGAGCACCTGCTGATGACCCAAACAGTCTGGAATCAAATCAGAAATTTCAAGAAAAATGCCTTGTACAAAAGAGTCTCTTAAATATCCCAAATAAATGGAAGGTTTTTAAGTCTGTAAAATAAATTCCTTGCCTTACAAGCATTATTTGGTGATGAGATAGTTGATGTAGGAAGAATCATTGTGAATTTGATAGCTGAGTTACAGTTACCAGTGTGTTTTTTGTAATATACAGTTACGTAGTTGGCATGTATGCTGTTGTCATCTTCTGAAATCATATAGATGAAATACTCAAGGGATCCAAAGAACATTTCTTCACAGGTCTAAAAATATTTGGGAAGTGAGAAGTCCAACTACAACATCAGACTTATACTGGAATGTAATAATCTAAAATTGATTCTACCTTAAGTCTGCATTCTAAACAATACTGTGAACATCATTCTCATGCTAAATATGGAGACCCCTAAAACCCCATCAAAAGCAGCTGCTCCCAATATTTTTAAGTTCTGAATTTTTATTGCTTTAAAATATATATATACATGGCATGTAGAACCCTGTTTTTGTTTGGAAGGCTAGTCTCAAAATATGAACCGGGATCTGAAAGAAAACCAGTGTTTTTTAAACTTCAGAATCGGTTCTGGCATGGGTTCATGGTAGAATGATGAGAATACTGGAACGGATTTTAGTTCATTTCCTTAGTTGCTGTAACCTGTCCAGGACTAAGCAATGACATGTGTTATCTTTCTGCCCATTGTCCCATTTATCCATTGGACCTGTATGCTCTGGGGTTTTTTTCTAATTCAGAAAAACAGTAAACTAAGTTTAGAAAAAAATTATATTACAGTAAAATAGAAGAAAGTCAAGGTGTTTTGCTAGTGTTAGTCTTGCAATGTTATTTGTTGTGTGGAGTTTGACCTCTTTTTCTTCTTTCCTGATTGTACCCTCTGTCTATTCAGAAATGTTGCTCCTGTGGTATCTCCCCGTTTCAGTTTGAGTTAACAATTGCTAGAAGGTTAGTTATTCTTGTACTGCAGTTCTCTGATAGCGTGAAGCTTTTTGTCCCAGAATTTTGATTTGATATAGCTGTTATTCCTCTAAATTTTTAAAGAACAAACTACACCATTTTGTATTTGACTTGTGACAGTGTACTCTGTTGCTGAAGACTAAGGTGTATATAGGCTTTGCAAGACTTCTTGCTTTGCTTATCAATTAAATTGGAGTGTCAGTATCTAGAGGATATTCTTTATCTACTTTGGTTGGACAGTACTAAAGAAGTTTCAGACTGTCAGGAAAACGGTAATACACAGCAAACACCAACAACTAAAAAGTAACATTAGATTCAATGTGCAGCTTCTGATAATTGTCAAATCATACTAATTTTCTCTTTTGGAAATTGGATTAAGAATCTGCAGCTTTACTAGATGTCTGTACTGTATGTCTGGTGTAATCATGATTGGGAGGCAGAATGTGGATCTTGACTGTTAGGACTCTTTGCATGTAAAGAGGTTTCAGCTCACAGTTGGGTAGTGAATAGTTGCTGTCTTTACTGAAGACTGGCTGCAGTTATTAGTTAGTGGTACTGGCCAGTATATTGAGCTACAGGTAGTATTTTTCAGAGCTGTTATGATAGTGAGGGTTTTAACGTAGGGGAGGTATATTGGTAAGTGATGGATTCGAGGAGAGAGACTATGCATGCCTAACTGTCATGAACTGCATTACGGTAGGAAGTGTGGTTAAGTGATGTTAATGCAGGTCATTCTGCATTTCTGGGTGGTGTCGTCTTACCGGAGACTGTGAAGCTTCTGAATATTGGGTTTTGATGCAGCTGCTTCTCTGTCTGTGTGAAAATATTACAGAAACTGGTGGGGTATTGTAGAGGAATAATCAATTAAAAATGAAATGTTCCAGGTTTTAAAGCCAAATCTCACAATGTTTCTCTTGAGAGATAAATACTAAGATAGTTTAATGGGTCTTCCTAGACCCATTGGAGATAGAAGAGCAAAAGCTGCTAGGGATGATTGAGCTCAGATGTGGTAGCTGAGAGATTTTTACTTCAGTAATTGAAACTAACTAGAAGTCATTGTTCATACATGTCCATAGAAGGTAACAGGGCTGAACTTTTTTAAAAAGGGGCTGGGGCATACAAAGTTTTTAAGTGTATGAGAGAGCACTTCCACAAAAGATGGTGTATATAATCAGAAGGCCCAAAAGGAGAAGAGGAAAAATTCAATAGCAAAGGATATTTTGAATTTCAAAAGTTTAGCAGCAAAACTGCTTATTCCCAAAATGTAGTTTGATGTAAATTACTGTCTTAAGTAATTGCTTGGGCATCTGTTTAATGTGTGTTTTAAGTGTTCGTACATATATATTTTTAAAAACCAGGAGACTGTAAGTTTTTTATGGTCCAAGACCAAGATAGAGGGGGAAAAAATTGCAAATAACCCAAAAGTAGTCTACCAAGAATGGAACAGTGTCTCACAGGTTTTCAAATATTGAATTATAATCAATATAATTGATTATAAAACTTTAAATTTCTAAGTAAATCGTTTAAATTATGAAGATCTACAGTTTGCCCCAAAGAGTCACAGATTTAGAAAAGCAAGTGGCTTATGAGTGGGAGTAGAAAGTAGGAAGCAAAACTCTTAGGCAGCATGTTAAGACTGATAGCAGGGAGCATCAAGAGAAAACAACCACCTTTTCTCTCAGACTTGCCTCTTCCTTTCTATTTCTGTTTTGGTTTGTTTTACTTTGCTGTAAAAAAATGATTTATTCTTAGCATCTTGATGGTGTATTTAAAGTATATTTGAAAGACATATGAAGTATGTACTAGATCTATTGCAGGAAATATTTTTTTTCAGTCCTTTTACTCTTCCTGGAAGCATTTTTTGGTGATTACAAAATTAAAACAAAAAAGTGCTTTGGAACACTTTTTGTTGCTATTGATACATTTTTAGACTGATGACATGCTTAATCACCCATTTAACAAAAGAAACTTGGATAAATACCAACAGGTAGAAACTTTTTCCTATCAGTGTCTGTTACATGAGGTTAGAGGAACTGTGGAATGTGAGGTAAATAGTAACACTGAGCCACATGTGTAAACCAAAGTTGTATTTTTCTTTCTCAGGAGAAAAAAAAGCAAGAGCCGAAGTCGGAGCCATGACAGGAAGAGGAGCAGAAGTAAGGAACGCAAACGGAGCCGAGATCGGGAAAGGAAAAAGAGCAGAAGCCGGGAAAGGAAACGGAGCAGAAGCAAAGAACGCAGACGCAGCCGTTCTAGAAGTAGAGATCGCAGATTCAGAGGCCGCTATAGAAGTCCCTAGTAGGTTATTTGTGTAGAGTTGCATGTGTGCTGCTCTGGTGTGTGATGTGGAAGCTTAAAGTTTCACCCTCTGCTTTCTAAATTGGTCACTAATCTCAAAAAAGAAGGTGAGAGGTTAAGGCTGAAGAACGTCAATAAATATGGAGTGAAAAAGAGGACAGTAACATACCCAGTTCCTCCTGCTAGTTTTCATTCTTATTTGAGCGCAGGGAGATGCAAAAACAAGTAAAAGAATGTGTACAACTGACTGGAAAACAAAGCTTATCATAAAATTAAAATAAGAAGTAAGTTTTTTACATGTCCTAACTGTGTTCAGTATATGATCCTGACGATTTAACTGTCAAAAAGTGAGTAGTAGTCTGTGACTTAGGTTACATGCTCATAAAACCTTTTGCTTGTATTACTAAATGTTTTGACTGGGTTGCTGCTCTTAAAAACTTAATACATAAACACAGGAAGTGTTTATGCGTCCAGACTGGAACTGTCGTGTCTTAGTAATGCCTATGTGTTGCATATTTGCCCTGCTTTTTCTGAAACTTGTTTAGAGGCTGTGGAAGAATTCTTCAGTTCCTCTCAGATTTTTGGTTTGATAGAACTTCTGGTATAGGTAGTTCCTGACAGTTGTAAATAATTTCTCAAAAAAACATTTTTTCATTGATATTTATTCTGTGTTTCTGCTGTTCCGTATTCCTGCTCTCCCTTTTGCTCCCCATCACCTCTTTTTGCCTTCAAAGAAGCAGGAAAACAGTGAGAACTGGGCTGTATGCTTGGCTTTCATTGATTACCTGAGGGTGCTGTTTGTGTCTGCTTTTGTCTGGGCCACATCTCAGCTGTTGTCAAATCTCAGAATGCAAGATCATGTCAGAAGCAGGTGCTTGAAAAGGATGTATTATTTTTATTCATGGCATATAACATCATCTGCGATGGAGAAGTCTCTCTCAAGGTGTTTGAGAATACAGTGTTTACCTTTGATAAATTGCAGGCTTGGTCAGTTTCCTGCATGTGAATGTTTTTCTGGGTGGCTGGGTTCCCAGTGCAGGGAATGCATTCCTTCTTGGTACTCTTGGAACGCAGACAAAAAATGCCTGAGGCCTCCAAGTCTCATTTTGCACTAAGTCACCTGGATGTTGGCATTTTCATAATGAAACCATACTGCAACTCCTGTGTCTGCTCGGATGCAGTGTCATCCTGTGCTTCCATCAGCACTTGAGGATCACAGAGCACATCAGCCTTGCTTTTACTTTTGTCTCAAGTATCGGGCCTATCAGAGTCTCTGTAAAGCTGCTCTGTACTTCAGCTCTGAGGATTTCGGCTGTGCATGGTTGGGATGTTTTTTTATGGCTCTTTGGCACCTAAGATTACAGTAGCTAGTTGGATTGTGCTGATGTGGCTCCAAACTTCCTCACAAACGGAGGACCTTGATCAAGATATTCAGCCTTCTGTATGTGGAGCCTGCCAGTCATCTTGCCTCCAATGTGGTGGTGTGTGGAGAGGGTGTCCATCTCATCAGTTGCTTGGGAGTTGCTGCATTCTCCTAGCTATGCTGGAGGGTTTTGTTGTTTTTGCTGTTGTCGCTGGGTGAGAAAGTTATTCACCTGGAGAAATTTGGGAGTTTCAGTCTTCCAATCTTCCAAAATAATTTCCTCAAGTAAAGGTTGATAGTATAGACAATAACCCATGCCTGCTTTAATGCATCAAGATACGTTATGCCAGGAGGGTAAATGATTGCGAAGGGACCTTTTCATTGTTCTGATACTCTTCCATAGCTATTCTGGGCAATTTCTCTGGTATTGAGAGACAGTGAACAAAAACGTAAGCTAATCTAGTATCCCCTGAGGATATGAGGTTGTGCTTATTGGTTTGGCATTATTGTGTTCTCTGCTTTGGTTGGTGAATTGTTGCTTTCATTTAATGAAGTAGAAGTTTAGTTTAGTGGAAGACTGGTATAGGGCAACTACATGCATCCTCGAGGCATTGGTACTGATTGTTGTGTAGCTAGCAGTTGGGGTGTTTTTCGCTTGTAGGTTGTGGATGATGCTGTTGAAGCAATACACGTGCTAGTGCCATTCCAAAATTCTAGTTTTGGGTCAGATGGCATGAAAGAGAAGGACATCAGAAGATAGAAGGGAGAAGAACTCTCCATTTTCTGTTCAGGACTATTCAATACAGAGACTCATCTTTAAAAGCTGTATAACAGGCGCTGACTTTCAGGGAGACACAAGTTCTGGAGATATTATGAAACCTCTTTTACCAGCCTCCCTTGGATCAGATACCTTTGTATCTACCAAAAATGGTGCTTCCATAATAAAGAAGCCATCTCTGTAGCAGTGCCATCATCTCAGTGTTTCAAAAGTAACTACCAGAGTGGTCTCATGGGCTGGAGAATTTGAATCTAGAATCGCTTTGTGAGGCTGTTCAGACAGTTCTGTGTTGGTTTTACTGCGGGCATTGTTGTAGCTGACTGCAACATCTAGATTAAAATGCTTTGTGACTTTTTATTTAAATTTTTACCTTTTACTCTTCCTCCTGCTTGTGATCTTTCTCATTTGCTTTATAAAGGCCCCTTTTCCAGCTAGAATATCCGAACTTGAGATGTTTTGCTGATGGGGCTGATGTGGAAGTCTCTTTACAATAGTGAGAAGAGAAAGTCTAGTATAGTAGTTCTGAGGGAGAAGAAGAGTGTGCCATGGAGAACCTGAGGATTTTGAACATGTCATCTTTAAGCATGAGATAGTGATTAAATGTTTTAGTTTTTTAAAATAGGTGATTGGGGTGCATTGCTTAGATCTCTCAGGGTTTTTTAGTGGTGTTATTCTTGCATATCTTGCCCCTTAAGTGTTTTGCAGTTATATTATTTTGTCTCTTAGGAGAAAGAACTTGGCCAAGTGGTCTTGCTTAGACATCTGTCCGACAAATCCCAGCTACTGCTAACGTACAGTACATGTCACTTAGACTGTCCTGTTGTTATTCTGGAACCAAGAATTCGGGCAAAGCTGCTGGGAAAACAGGGTTATCACCTGGGGGCTGAAAGTCCATTGTGATTCTCCTGGACTTTGTTAGCTAAAGCTTGCCTTGTCTGAGACTTTTGTTGGAGTATTTGATAATTACTGAGCAGGTGAAAGCTGATAGTTTACTGGCTGTCTTCTGTTCTTGGGCCGTATCACATCACATAGGTTTAGGAAGACATGTACCTAGCTGTGCTTTGGCTACCCCTAGACATAAAGATAAATTGTTTGTGACTCGGTGCTTCCATACGTGATGGCAGGAACCAGGCAACAATTGCAAAGAGTTCTTAGGCAGTAGTGGAAGAAAATTCCCCTGAGATCTGCAGCTTTACAAGCAAATCTTAGGAAAACCCAAAGAAATACATCCCACAGAATATGATTGAAAAAGGATCTTCAGAAGGTAACTTGGGCATTCATCTTGCCTCAGGTAGCTTTCTGCTCAGTCTATTCTAGTGGTCTGTTACGGCCTTAGTTTGCTGTGCTTTTTTTTTTAATGTTTCTCCCATGTAGTCATGTAAGTAAGATTCTACTTATTTGTCAGGAGTGAAAATGAAAAAGATTCTTGGAGTTGTGTGGGTGTTTGTTGTTTTTCTTTTTTCTCGGAAGTTGTGCATGTATTTGAGAACCTATTGTGTATCTTCTCAGGTATTTTTTCATTAGATTTAGACAAACGCTTAAAACATTTCTTTCACTGTTTCCTTAAAAAATTGTGGTCTTGGTTATTGACCATCATTCAGTTGGTCTGCATGTTAATATTCTGGAGTCACTGTAATTGGTTTATCTTGCTGCATTGGAATTGAAATAGAGAACACCATGCTCTACATCAGGAGGTGTGAAGATGCAAGGTAATCCCATCTCTGATAAGAAGTCAGCCTCTGGAATTACTGCCAACATTTCCAGATGCAGCTTTTTGCAGTATGCGTCATAGACATTGGAGAACCTGAATGGATGCTCTCAGCGGTCTTTTGTCTGAACTTGAGTAGGAAATGGAGTAATTGATCCTAGGCAGAAAAAAGTCTGCGTTGATCAGTAGTGATGTCATCGCAACATGTGCCTGGTTTTTACGTCTTATTTCTCTTAATAAGTAGTTTCTAAATGTTGTGTGTGTGGGGTTTTTTTTTTCAGTGTTCACAGGGCCATGTTTCCCATGCTTTAACCTGGCCAGAACTGTTTTGGATCTTGGCCCGCTATTTTCACCTGTATCATGACACGTTTAAAAATGGGCATCCTCCTCCTTGTTGTGGATGCTGTTGAACTATAAGCATTACTGTTCCACTCAGTAACAAGAAGATGTTTATCAGTCAAATTGGTTGGCTAAATGATTTAGTGAAGGACTACTTAATGTCTTCAGACTGCAGTGTGTTTCAGGGCGTTTTTGCATCAATTTATAGCCACATCAGAAAGAATCAATTCTGTGCAGATGGAAGGACAAACCCCCTAGC
Organism: Stercorarius parasiticus; assembly: GCA_013396915.1. Taxonomy (NCBI): domain Eukaryota; kingdom Metazoa; phylum Chordata; class Aves; order Charadriiformes; family Stercorariidae; genus Stercorarius; species Stercorarius parasiticus. The sequence goes on from VWZL01003845.1 coordinate 202,106, forward strand.
ATTTAGTCTCTGCAGCAGTGTCTCTGCTGTTCGGTGGATATACAGGAAGAACTGTAACAGATGGTGTTCTTTGCCTTGTTATCTACAAGGAGATCAAGTTCAGGGAGAACGTGATAGGATGAATCTTACTATTCATGTCACAATCTCTTACCCTGTGCCACAATAACTAGCAAGAGGACTGTCCTTATCATGGAAGCAATGGGCAAATTGCCATTTGTTTTTACAGCCTCTGCAAAGCCTGGGGAACTAAAATTAGACACAGATTCCTTCTGTGGTGACATATCTGTATAAGGTTAACTGCTGGCTTTAAATGGCTCTGTGTTTTGATGTCCATTAAGAACTCTAGAAGCTGCATATAAGCTAGAGCTGAGCCTACATTAGTGAATGTGTCCCTTGCAGATGTCTGCAGGGAGCTACTTTGATTTGCACTTGCACCTTAAATTTCATGAGACTTTCAGTTTTAAAATGTTACACTTGAGCAAATAGTCCTGCCAGCACCACTTTGCTCAAAACTCTGAGGCTGAGTTACAGGCCATTACTGCTTTGCTGTGATCAGTAGGTAGAATATGCATGTGGACAAAAAAACATGTGAAGATTACAACAGTAACTGTAGCTCAGAATTTTGCACATACAAATGTTCCATGTTTGGCTGGCTCATGATTCAGTTCTTCCTTGGAGTCTGCATATTCTGGGATTTTGCGATGCAGATGAAACTGAGCAGGGAGCATATTCTGTGCCTTATGGTTTGGAGTGCTGCATGTAGCTTATGCATGCTATGGGTGTTGCTAATGGAAAAAATTTACAAGTTCAGGTGCAAGGGTGGGTGAGCACTTGCAATATAATGTGAGTACTGAATTCAAGATTTCCTGTCTGTAATCTGGTGAGTAACGTCTGTCTTTGCTTTTGTTGTAGTTCTGGTCCAAAATTCAACAGTGCCATCAGAGGGAAGATTGGTCTGCCTCACAGCATCAAATTAAGGTTTCTGAGTTTTCTCTACTTGTAATTGCATCATTTATAGGGTTTTTTTTTAAATCAAACTGGTATATTTGGAGGTCTTCTTATAATCTTGTTGATCTCTCTTTACAGCAGACGACGCTCCAGAAGCAAAAGTCCCTTCAGAAAAGACAAGAGCCCTGTTAGGTAGGAATTTTTTCATGTTTAGGGTTTTGTGTGGGTTTTTTTGTCCAGTTGAAGTTGGAAAATCAATGGTGAAATAATGCATGACTACTTGCTCTCCACTTTATACTGACAAGTAATGCTGGCATTCATTTGGAAAGCCCACGAGAGGAGAGCAATGAAAATATGTTGCTCTCCCTCCCCCAATGACAGTGTGCAACTGTAAATAACGTCAGTGTGCAAAACAAGTCTCGCTTTGCTTTTTGTGTTTCCCAATGTTTGTGTTTCTCCATCTTTTTTCCTGTAAATTGTGATTTAAATTAGCTAACTTTTCTGCTGAATCTTACTTAATAATCTTAAATATAGAATGGAAAAGTACTATACAAATGCTTTTTTTCTTATTCAGTATGTATTGATGGTGTTTGTAGGGAAGCCAGGTACCTTTAAAATCCAGGAGCTTATGCATTCTTAGGCTTCTCATTTAAGGGAGTTGGATTTAGACAGCTGGTAATGAGATTATTTTCTAAATTAATGCAGTTAAATTTAACCAATCTTGCTTTGTTTTCTTAATTATTAACAAACCTTTACTGAGAAAAACTTAGCTTGACTGTAAACTCCCTAGTGGTCCTGTTACCTGTTCTGGATGGTATCAAAATTGCACCTCTTTTCAGTTGGGGCTTCTGTACTTAAAATGCAATTTTCCAATGATATTTAATGTTTACAGTTGAAACAGAATGTTTAGTCATGTTAAAGGAGGAGGAGGAGTAGTAATTATTATTATTATTATTATTTATTCTCTTCAGTTCTTGACCCTGCTTTTTTTAATATGGCAGGCATTTTTTTCCCCATCGAGCTTTGAAGTACTGATTATTTGAAGTTTCATGCATTGTCCAGAGATGAGTTATCTTCAATCAGATTATTTTTTAACTGAACTTTTGTCTTTCCAGAGAACCTATTGATAATCTTACCCCTGAAGAGAGGGATGCTCGAACAGTATTCTGCATGCAGCTGGCTGCAAGAATTCGACCGAGAGACCTGGAAGAATTTTTTTCTACAGTAGGAAAGGTAATTAATAGGGAGGTTAAAATGAATCTGAATGCTTCCTCAGGCTGCCCTAGTACAGGATTGATATTCTGCAGAATTGTAAGCAAGTGGCTTTCTGGAGCTTCCTATACAGGTGAAAGGGGGGATGAATGACGACCAACTACTTCTTAAACGGTCTGAACATGAAAACATTATTTATCAGGAACTCATTGTTCAGCCTGTGATGTGATGCATACATAACATGGCAACACAGTTCTGGTTCAAACAACTTCATTTTTCAGAAGTTTCAGTCTTTTGCGTATAGGTCTACCAGTTATAGTGAAATTTAAAAATTAGTTTAACTTTTAATTTTGAAAAACAATATTTGTTCCATCAGCTCTAAGGTTCTGGCTTAAAGCATCACCGTGCTGAAAATGTTCTATTGCCGCTGTTCCTGTAGCATACTACATTGGACTTTGAAGGGCAGCTTTTAATGCTAGCTTGCCTCTGGGATATGTTTGTTAACATAGCTTTATGCTACTCTAGATTTGCAGCATAATTACAAAGCCACTGGCTTGGCGAGTAATTGTCTGGTTATTAATACCTTTCTGAGAAATAGACTGCATTACTTTTTGTCCTTTGTCTCTAACAGCTTTTTCTATACTTGCCTTTCAGGTTCGTGATGTGCGAATGATTTCGGATAGAAATTCCAGGCGTTCAAAGGGAATTGCTTATGTAGAATTTGTTGATGTTAGTTCCGTGCCTCTGGCAATAGGACTAACTGGACAGAGAGTCTTGGGTGTACCAATCATAGTACAAGCATCACAGGTAAGAAGCTGCAAACCTCATTTTTATTGGTGTTGAGTGGTGTCTCTTTTATTTTGCTGGAAAACTTACTGTTTGAAAACTGGTTACCATTTAACATTTGGAAAACCTTAACAAGAATGATTATTTAAGCTAATTAGAAATGGATCTTTGTTTCCCATAGTTGATGGGCAAATTAAAGCAATTCAAAGTGATACAAATGCATTTTGAAAATACAGGTGTTAAGAAAGTAGTAGTAACTGTAGTAGTGTTACAGAATTATAGTATATACTATGTATGCTGTCTGGTATATGTAAAAAGTAACATGTTAATTTACTAGATAAAAGACATAATTCTGCATGAAGTTAACTCAATATGAAGGCTTTGGGAAGCTGTGTTTCTATACTTGGTCATGATCTCGTATTTCATAGATTTTATGTTGAAGTCCAATGGATAGCGTGCAGATTATGAAACAGCTTGTATTTTTTGGTGCATTGCTAGTTTTAATCTGGTAGATGTATACTGCTTATGTTAGGTTTTTTTATTAACTTCTTACAGAAGGGCAATTTTTTCTTTTTTTCCTAGGCAGAGAAAAACAGAGCAGCAGCAATGGCAAATAATCTGCAGAAGGGCAGTGCTGGTCCTATGAGGCTCTATGTGGGATCATTACACTTCAACATAACTGAAGATATGCTTCGGGGAATTTTTGAGCCATTTGGCAGGGTAAGTTTTAATTTGGCGTGTTGTGTTACGGTCGTTTAGCTGAAAAACTTACGTTAGTTGTAGAGCACTCACAGCTTTGGGAAATCATTCAACTTCACACCTGCAAAACTTTTGTTTCTTTTTCTCCCTCTGCTTGTACATCCACAAGGCTTTAGATACATAGTTAGAATTTGAGAACAAATGAGAATCTTGATTTGTTATACTGTCCAGTGATTTTTGAATGGCAGGTCTTATGTGGGTACCTAAAATTGTAAAACAAAACAAAAAACCCCCCAAAATTCTTACCTTACATCCTGCTTTTGCAGCTTGTAAATACTGCCTCCCCCCCCAACATGATTGTGAATATGTTAAAGTACAAAGCACAGAATCAGCTCTGAGTTCTGTTCACTGTGAATGTAGTAGTTCCATCTGTTTGTGGGGATTTTTGCTTAAGTTCTAGCTCGTTAATACCATGAACTAGCAGTGTGTCCTGTACAGCTCTGATACAACCCCCTTTTCACTCCTGATCATTATGCCCCAGTTTGCAGCATGATAGTATTTTTTTGTAGAGAGTGTTTTGGAAGTGACCAGATCAAATCCGGTTTCTGGTGGAGTCATAATAAGTGTTAGCCCTACTGTGCGAACTAAGGTATCACAGGGAAAAAGTAATATACTTAATATGCTGCTTAATGGAGAAAAAATTTTAAAAAATTGTTATACTATCTTTGGACGTTAACCTGCCTCATACATACTGTAATAGTGCTTTTCAGATGCTTTATTCAGATTCAGTATGTGTATTCCTTTAATTCTGTTGTGCAAAAGCCTGGAAAATTGCAGCAATTTATTAAATTTTAATCCACACAGCTGTTTTGTTTTCTCTCAAGATCTAGCAGTAGGATTGATGTAGTTCAGGAGGCTTACATGTAGAGCTGTGAAGGTTTTTCCTTCTCCTGATTCCATATACTCCAGTCTTGAACTCAGTTCTTCCTCTCACTTCTGTGTTGCTGATGCTGTTTTATGGCTCATGGGTGACTTGCTAATGTTTTAAATTCAGTGACTGTAAACTTCCGGGAGTTCCGATATGCCAGTAATTATTTAAAATACGCATCTTCTTTAAAGGCCCTGGTCAAAGTAATGCAAGCTACTTCTCTTACTCTGTAAAATGGAGTTTCTCAGCATATGAGATGCTGTGACTGTAGCATTTCAGTTCAGATTTGATGATGTCTGCATGTTTGTCTGCTAGAACGTTGCATCAGGACCAAGCCTCTGCCTGTAGCTGGACTCAAAGGATAAATTGTGTATCAACATTATGTTTACTTGCTTCTGTTTTAGTATCAAAGTACGCATGTAGCTGCAGGTACGCTAATATTGACTTGAGGGAGGAATGAGGAATCAATTAAAAAAGAAAAAAAAGTGGTTTCACATTCATATATTTATATTTGGCAGGACTGTATTCTGGTTTTGTTTCAATATCTTGTGGTTTATTCCAAAATGTCTAATAAATAGCTTTATTCTTATTTTTAGATTGAAAGCATTCAGCTGATGATGGATAGTGAAACTGGACGCTCAAAAGGATATGGATTTATTACGGTATGACTACAATTGCCAGAGTACTTAGACAATTTCTGATTGTAACCTTCCCGTGTAGTAGTATAGCTTACTCGGCAATCTTAAGTCTAGAAATGTCATGTTGCAGGATGTGCCACAATGGCCTTTTTGGTTCTGCCAGTTCTCTGTGGGTACTGTGGTTGAACAATGCACATGTTTAGAATGGAATAGTATACTTTGTGGTTAGTACCTGGTAAAGCAATGCTGTGTTCTGCAGGCAAAGATACTAGTAAAGACTGGAATTTTTTGTGATGCTGTGAAAATGATTGAATTCGAGCTTTTTAGGGAAGTAAAATTTTAGAGGCTAAAAACTTCACTTGGAAACATGTTTCCTTTTTACCCTCAGATACATAATTGTGTGAACTTGGGTTTCTTGACTGACCTGGCAATCTGTCATGGGGAAAAAAAAAAAAAGTCTTGGGTGGGGCCTGTGGCACTTGGAAACAAAGGAAACCAAACTAACTATATAGCTAATATTTGATGGTTCTAACACTGACAAAATATTTATATATTTAATTTGATGTTACACAGCATAAAGCAGAACATCTATTAGTAAATGCGAGGCAGTTGCAGGGTTACGAAGGATGTGACTGTCATTCTTGGAAAGGGTTGGAAGAGCACTGGAACAGGCTGCCTAGGGAGGTTGTGGAGTCCCCTTCTCTGGAGACTTTCAAGACCCGCCTGGATGCAGTCCTGAGTAATGTGCTCTAGGCAGTCCTGCTTTAGCAGGGAAGTTGGACTAGATGATCTCTAGAGCTCCCTTCCAACTCTGAAAAATTCTGTGATTCCATGAAAATTCTGTGAGAACCAAAGCCATGGCTTCCGTTGATTTGGAATATCTAGATGCTCTAGTTTCAACAATAATATATTTAAATATATATTTATCTATGAGAAATATACAAACTCCTGTGTGTTCAGTTTAGATGGAAAATACAGAGCACGTTTAAGTTAGCTTGTAGCTACTGTTGTCTTAAACTTAGTGTTTCTCATGTTTATGTAACTGGATATTACATATAGTAAAAGTGTTGCTGAATCCTGTAGGCAGTATTACTGAATTGTATTTTCCCAATATACAGTTCTCAGACTCTGAGTGTGCCAAAAAGGCCTTGGAACAACTCAATGGATTTGAGCTGGCTGGTAGGCCAATGAAAGTGGGACATGTAACTGAGCGCACTGATGCTTCCAGTGCTAGTTCGTTTTTGGACAGTGATGAGTTGGAACGGACTGGAATTGACTTGGGAACAACTGGTCGCCTTCAGTTGATGGCAAGACTTGCAGAAGGTATGTGTGATGATTAATAGGAAATGTGTGAAAATACAGAAGCTCACAGAATTTGAATTAATACACCCCACAGAATATTATGCTAAATGCATGGAGTGGTATTCTTAAGCTTTCGACAACAGTACGGTTTCTGATACTTCTGTTACTGTGAAAAGTGCTTGCAACAAGGTACGGTAATATTCTGTTTTAGGTACTGGTTTGCAGATTCCCCCAGCTGCACAGCAGGCTCTTCAGATGAGTGGGTCTTTGGCATTTGGAGCTGTGGCAGGTAAGAAACGATGACCTATTTATTTTTCAAAAGTACTTTATGCTTTATAATTTTGAGACGAGGTACTTATCTACATTTTGTGATCTTTTAAAATGAGAACAAAGGGATTGCAGCATGGTAGAACTTAGCAAACCCATGAGCAAATAGTGACAGTATATGACAGCTTTGATGGGTGTGGTTCGCTTGGTATTTTTTTTTTTTTGCAAATCTGTTGTAGTTCACTTAATTCGTCCTAAGCCTTCATCTTTACTATTCTCGGTACTAATGGGGACTTCTGTGTTCTACTGCAGTATCAATGTTCACTGTTAAAATGACAGGCTCATAATTGGAAGGGGATTGAGCCTTCTGAAAAAAACTGCCAAGAAGGTTATTGGGACTTTATGGGGGACATGGCAGCTAAGACTGTGGTAATGTTAGGTTTATACAGCGTATGTCCTGGCGAAGGAGGACACTGTACGTGGGGGAATTTGTGTGTTGCTTGGAATTGGCTATAGTTTGTGTGTTCTGCAAGTGGGTATGCTGGAAGTGTTACTGAGACTTTATTTTGTTGTGAGAGGGAATGAGGCTGAGGATACAATTGCTGCTGCTAGTTCATAGCTGGCCTGAACAGCAAACTGTTCAAGAGGGCTTTAGAACTAGAGCAATGAGTAACCTCCTGCAGGAGATTAGGAATTTACAGAGTGGAATTTCTTCATGTTATTTTTTCTTAATACAAGAACAAAGGACATGAAACTGTCATAGCAGTAGAAAAAACTTGAATGCCGGAAATAACTAGATGTTGGAATGTGTGAGAAGTGTCAGGAAAACAACAAAGAATAGGTGGCATTGTTTTGTTTCCCAGCAGGGTTTGGGACAGAAGTGATTCAGACTTAAGATACACCTGAATCATGTTACTGAAGTTCAGGTGCTGTTCCGAGAAGAGCATACACATGAAACAGTGGGCAGTTGCTAAAAGAATATAATAGGGTCTTTCTATAGATACACACTTGGAAGGGAAAGGAACTTGCTAGTGAAAAAAAAAAATGTGGGTTGTGGAATAAAGTTTTTTCTCAATATGAGAAGAAAAAGATGAAAAAGACAGTGGTAAGGAAAAAGCCTCTGTAGTCCAGAAAGAGAAGGGAAGGCAAACAACACTAAAATTAGATCACCTTTAATGTATGTGATAAAGTGGTATGACAGCTTGCATGGAAACAGGTATAGTCAATGAGAAATGAGGGAAATATATTTGAAAAAAACCCAATCCTTTCCCACCCCTGTATTTGAAACAAACAAGCCAAAGAAATCCAAATCGCACAAATCGGGAATATGGCAAAAAATGTGTGATACAGCTGAACAGGATAGCATGGAATCCAGTATGAGAAAAACATGTCTGTGGAGGAATAAATGATAAGGCTGAATACAGGTTTTTGAAGAATGTGCATGTTTAGTAACTGTAGAAATAAAAGTGGTAGGAATGGCATTGTTTATTCCATTTGTGTTGTACAAAGGAATAATGCAGACGTGTGCATCTTAAGTAACTTTGGAAAAAGCTAAAGCTCTTTACTACCATAGTCATGAGCTATCCCCAAAGTGAGATTTGGTTATGGATTAAAGGTCTCTTTACTCTTGCTAGAGAAAATTACTACCAGGAATTATGTCATTATGGGAGACTTTAACTTCCCTGATACAGATTGGAGAAGAATTGCTAGTAATAATGGTGGGGCCCAGATATTCCTGGATGTGATATCCGACAAATTTCTTCATCAAACACTCACTGAGTCATGAAGAGGGGATGCTATTTTAAACTCAATTTGGTAAGTAATGAAGATGTTATGGATGAGAATAGAAATGACCATTGACTTGAGGGATCATGAGTTGCTCAAGTTTAAATGGAAGGATAAAACAGGTCTGTAACTAAGGCTTCTGATTTCAAAAGTGGTGGTTGAAGAAACAAGGCAGTAAAGTCATTGGGTCTAAGCAGCTTGGGTGTTTGAACAGGCAGGATGTAAAAAGTTCTTCAGTTCCAATGGCTAATGCTATATTGGATCTGTATTGCACAGAAAGAAGGAACAGTCCTGTTAAAAACAAGCTCTGCGCTGAACTGGGTGATTAACTGCCTCAAAAGAAATAAGGAATAAGCACAGAGCCTATGAAGAATAAAAAAAGGACTGATGATAAAACAATATTTTCAGTTTGAGAAATAGATAAAATGAGAATTACCTGCCAACGGTCAGATTGAGTTAGACCTTGTAAAAGACAAGAAAGCATAGATGAAGATTTACCAACTCCTGAAGGGAATGAAAAGGAATTGGGGCTGAGGTTGAATGAAAAAATAGTCCCAAGATGTCTCAGAAGGAAGAACAGTGTGATCTGGCTGGCTTCCAATTCTGTTTCTCTGACTTCACTTCTCTCCTTCGGAAGTCATACTGAAGGGTAAACTGGAGAATATTACTGAATAGCGTACTTTTGGAGAAGCAGCATTTAAAGACGAATGACCTGTGATAAAACTGACTCCTGGACAGAGGAGCAGTAGTATAAGTCTCCTCTCTGAACTTTTGACTTGTGTCATTTGGAAGTTATTAAACCAGAGAAGTGGGTAGTACAAGATGGGTAAAGAAGCTGGCTCAAAGAAAGAGATATTTGTTCTCAGGTGAAAGCTGGAAAGGTTAGAGGCTGTTCTTGAAGCTGCTGTTCAGGTGTTGGGCTGATCTTGTTTAATATTTTCATGAATAACAATGGACAAGAGCAGGAGTGAGGTGAGTAATACGGAGGTGCTATCAATAAGGGACTCTTGGGGTGTTAAAATTGTTCACCTGGTCAGGATTGAAACAAATTTTAGTTAGCCTGCAAGTTTAGCAGTGAACGGTGGCCAAAGAGAAGAAAAATATGTAAATGCTCCAGTTTATCCATGACTAAATATGAACCGTCAGTGTGAAGCATTTCTGAAAGGGCAGCTGTGTTCCTAGAGGTAGCATACTTGAGCATCTGAGATGCTACATACGCATTTGTGAACAGTTCTGGTTACCTATGTCCAAAATGGGTTGAATCAAACTAAAATAGGGAAGCTAAAGAATTAGTTTTATGGGAAACGTGAGAACTTGGATGTTATTCCTATGGAGAACATTCCAGCAGGAAAAAGAACTGAAGCAAAGCAGTTTTAGTTGTGTACTTTCTCTTCTCTGGTAAATTCTGTCTGAAAATCTGAAACTTAAAATATGCATGAGGCTACAGAACATTGTTCTAATGCTCTGTGGGACAAAACATTCCTTACTTTTGGGAACAAACTCTGTTTGTGAAAAAGATTGAGATAGTATGCTGCAATAGAGGGGGAAATTGGTGTTATCATCCAGGACCTCTATTTGATCTGCTCTTCTGTTGCAAGTAATTAGAAAACTGGGGAATACTTGGCAGGCTTTTGTTTATTTAAAGTTAGCTGTGTTTCAAAATAAACATCGAACTTCATTTTGTTTTGAGACACAAAATGCATTGATATTATATATTAATTATAATAATATAATTAATATATAGTTATAGAGTAATATATTACATATTATTATAATTATATTTATTTCTGTTTTGTCTTAGTCATGCTAAACTTGCTACTCTTACACATTATATATACAGAACATACTGAAAAAGTTACTTTGATCTTAACTTGACAGATACATTAATTTTAGTTTCCACATACTATTTAAAACTGCATGTAGGGAAGAAGAGTTGACACTAAAGAGTGACAATAAATTTCTGAGTGAATTTAGAAGTGAGAGGAGAGGACCATTCTTCAGTTACGAGCAACAAGAAAATTCAGTTGGTTGATGAAAGATTTGATGGACAGGGGGGTTATGTTTCAGAGGTGGTACATAATTAGCCTGTGAAACTTGTTGCCACAAGATACTGTTAGCTGATCTTCATGTGTTTAGAAGAGATTTGACTCCTGGCCCTAGACAGAATTTGAACTGGTGATCTGTGTTTGCCACATGTGCAGGTGGCCATGAGCATTTGGCTGCAGAGCCCCAGGCTGACTGACATGTGTGAGTTCAGCTGTGTGCAATTGTGTCAGAATTGCAGAGGGAGAAGTCTCTGTCCTCATGTAACTAGAGTGATCTAGGAGATTTTTGGGGCTTATTATTTTTTTTAAACACATCTGTTTACAAAATGTTTGGGTAGTAATTAACTAGGTATTTAGTTAGAGATTTGGCCAAACCCATACGGTTTCTCCAGAGAATACAGGCTAAGACAGTCTTCCCCATTATGTTACTTCCCGCTCTATGGAGTTGGGGATTTCCTTGTGTTCAGGTGCAGATAGAAAACAAGCTAAACATAGCCAATTCTTGCTACAGCTCAACCTTCAGAGCTTGCTCCTTCCATCTCTTATTTTTCAATATGGTTCCCAGTATGTGTTCTTCTGTGGAAGTCACTATGGAGTACTTGTCTTTGGGGCTCTCTATGCCTAATACTTAGAGGGGGAAAAAAAAAAATAAAATCACTCCTGTTGGTCCCCCAGTGTTGTGGAGGAGGTTTTATTAGAAAGGGGGAAAAGTACGTTAATACCCGATAACATCAGGTATTTCCAAGTAAGTTTGGAGGCTTGCTTGGGGTCCATTACTTCACTGCTTTCTAAACAAGTGAATGATGATGGTGGTTAACTTCAGTATTCTGACTCCTTGTGTTTGTGTGAATTAAATTGGAACATAAATGAAGAGGCTTATGCTTACGTTTTGTGTATTCTGAAGTTTTCTGTTGGTTTAAAGATGTTGAGCTTTGGAGTCATATACTTGGAAATGGTTACAAAGTCTGCATTTGTCTGTTCCATTACTTCAAATTGGGACAGCTGTATGTTATTAAACAAGTAATTAGTGTTTTCTTGGCGAATTAAAATGTTCTGAACACTTGAAAATGTTTTGAATTTTAAAAATACCAAAGTAACTTCTCATTATGACATTTATATGAAAAGATAACAGCTAAAATATCACCTTACTCTCCTTGAAATTGAATTTGGTAACTGCTTTCAGAATGTCACGTTTGGATAACTGTGCTTAAATGCTTTCTGTTAGTAAAGATGCAAAACTTCTAATGCCTGTAAGAATTGCTGCTGTTATTTTCTCATGGAACAAAACACATCTTTCAAAAAGTTCAAGCACAGCAAAGGCCAGGTGGAAACGATATGTTGATGTAAAGGACACGGTCATGTCTTTCCTTTTAAGGTATTGTTTCTCTTTGAAATACGCTTTCCTTTGTGGTCATGGAATCTCTGTAATGTACAGAACATTCCAGCTGAGAAGGTGAAATTAGTGAAGTCAGCTCACAGCTAGAGAGGAACAGTGGGAGCGGGTTGAGGTACTCTTACAAACAAGCTCTTAACCACTAAAATGCAAGCTAAACAACCTGGCTGGCAGGTAATGATACAGTAATGCTAGCAAGCATACTAATTAACTTCTCTATATTTTTCTTTAGATTTGCAAACGAGACTATCTCAGCAGAATGAAGGTAAACCAGCATTCGATACAACTTGTCGCCAGTAGGTTTTGTTGCAGATGTCCATAAGTGAAATGCGTCTGGTGTAGAGTTTGCCAACAGCCTGAAAAATTATATTGTATTTAGCGTCTGTAGGAATCATACTATGTATTGATTATTACTGACTGAAAATAACAAAATGTATGTTAAACACTTCGCCTTTTCTGTAGCATTTCCTTGGCATTGGTAACATTCCCTAGCTGTATGTTAGTCCTAGAAAATGTGTGGGTTTCTGTTTCTGTATGTGGGTTTAGGTGTGCTTGGGTGTGGGGTTTTTTCCTGCCTTAGAGGTAGGGACTAGAAGGGTCATTTCCAGGGACAGTAATTTGGGATTACTGTCCCTGGATTAGTCATAGTTTTGTTCTGACTGCGTAACCTCTTAATGTCTGCATATGTAGAGAGAAGGTAGCTGTTACCTCAGCTAAATTAACAGAAGCTTACAGCCTAGAGAAAGGGCCCATAGGACAGTGCTTATCTTTAATAAGATACACTGTGTTGATAGGAACAGTAAATGACAAATAATAATTTCATAGCTACTGGGAAACAGAATAGATCTATTCTACAGTTAAAATATTTGAGTTGTCAAATCTATTTCCTACGTTATGCTTTTCTGAGGGACAAAAGTACAGATATATTTTTTGAAGGATAATTCAACATACTTAAAATACATTTTGAGAATTCTCAAAGATGTCTGTCACTTCCTGTGAAGTCAGATGGGGTGGTGCCACTCCATCCTGAGCTGCTGTGAGGAGAAAAAAAATTAAAGGTGCTGCTGGCATACAGCTCAGACAGAATTTTTAGATGCATGTGAAGATGCATGTATCTGTGTTTAAATGTTTAAATTGAAAGTCTGACAAAACCAGTGTACAAGAATATCTTTTCACTTTTCAGCTTCAACTGTAATTCATCTGTGCTGTTTTCTGTATTGATCAATTTAAAATTTCTCTTTTCATAAATAGCATCTAGTTACAAGTTTGGCTTTCCTGCCTTCAGTTTTCTGCTTAGTTAGAAGTGCTGCTGTTATTGATGAATCTTGGTATTTTAAAGAACAGATAGAAAATAGTAATTTAAATTGGAGCCATGCATAGCAGGTTCTTAGATTTGTTACTGTTTTTTTTTTCCCATTACAACAGTTCTGGCTGCAGCTGCTTCTGTACAACCACTTGCAACACAGTGCTTCCAGCTTTCCAACATGTTTAATCCTCAAACGTAAGTGATTTATCACTATCTGTTTCTGTTTGGCATTTGTTGATGACTTCAGCATCTGAGAAAGGAATCAGTATGTTGCAGAGGTTTTTTTGATGGGTTTCGGGATGGATTTTGTCTGAGTGATAACAATTCCATCTCTGTCCTGTTCTTCTCCACCCCCTACAGTGAAGAAGAAGCTGGCTGGGATACTGAAATTAAAGATGATGTGATTGAAGAATGTAACAAACATGGAGGAGTTATCCACATCTATGTAGACAAAAACTCAGCTCAGGTATGCCTGGTTCCAGTGAGACACTGAGCAGGTTTTAGTTTTGTTGCTTTGTAGTGTAAAGAGGGAGCATTACAAACACTTTTTTTTTTTTCCCTAAACTGAATCTAAATTTCTTGAAGTTTGCTGTTTTTGCAGAATGTATGTGGTTCCCTCCTGTTCTGAGTCATTGTGTGTAACTCCAGTGCAGGTATGAGAGCAGTTTTCTGGTGCTGCAGTCTGCTCTTACAGATTCAAACAGCTGAAGTTACCGTGGAAATACAGGCTGAGGAGTAGTGACCTCTCTAATTCTGGCATTTGGCTTTTCTGTTAAGCTGTGTATTTCCCAAAAGCCAGGGACTTCCGGTTTCCTCTCTTTCTAGAGAATACAGGCTTTAGCACAAAGGACACCCTGCTCCAGCAGACTTGAGATGTGCAGTGAAATGTGTGCCTAATACCTAGGTGCTTGGAAAAACTTGCATTCACTAGTGATGTTAGTCTTGCAGTGGGCAGTAGGAGCACCTAGAGTTGTAACAGGGAGGAGAAGAAGAGCTACTGATGCAGACTTAATTATAGGTTAGTGCCTGTTTGAGGGACTCTCAGCCTGAATGTTAAAAAGGCTAATGCATGTTTCTTCTGTGTTAGCTTTGTTTACACGATGCCCTGACTAGTTATCTCTTCCCCTGTATTTTAGCTCTTGGAATATAAACTGTGGAAGGTCTGCAAAGATAATGTGGCCTTCTTGAACCCCTTTTATATAGAATTCACAGCCCAAATAAAGTACGGTTTTCAAACGCTCTCATAGTCAGATTAATTTCTAAGCATCAGCCCCTGGAAGTGTCCTGGTGTGTTCCATTCCATTGTGCGAGGCTGAAACGTACACTACTATCCGTGTCAGTATTGCTTAGATGGGATTGTTCTGCCCTGGTAATGCACTTGGCACTCACAAACCTTTGTTATCATTGTGCTGCTTCTACAGAAGACTCTTGTCACCTGAAACCTTTTCACATGGACTAGTGAGATGTTAGATTAGCGATGAACTGCAGTCTAGTACATAAACAACATAGTGCATTTTGTCATCTTCAACATCACTGCTGTGTTGGACTACTGGAAGGTAGAAACCTTTCCCACAGTATATTACGCTATTACTCCCTTAGAGAAAACAATGTCCTTCAGCAGATGGATAAAAACCACCACCACCGCCAAAAGAAAAAAAAAACACAGACCCCAAAAAAACACCACTGCCACCTCCAAACCCCAAAAAATGCAACAGCCCTCAACATACCTCATGTAGAGTCCAAGTATATAGAGCTGCAAATCTGGTTCACATTAGCAAGTGGATTTAAAAGAAAAAAAACTACAGCTACTATATAATGAGTTAGCTGTTTGTTGCATGAAATCCATTTTGTCACAGTAGCACAGTGATGACCTAGATATAAAATACCCACTGATATTTAAAAATACTTCATTTGAACATAAGTTTCCACTGTGCTGTTCTGTTTTGCAGGCTTAGATTTTAGTCACATTATCTTCTAAGTATTTTCATCTCCCGTCTTTTTAGGGCTCTTTCCCAGACAGCCAGACTTCCCAGGCTAAGGGCTGTCAGTAATCAGCCATGAAGATGTGGTTTGTTGTGGGTGGAAAGTCCCAACTGAACACATGGTCTCGTGTACCGCAGCAGTCCACACTGTGATGTGTTAAGGAAAACTAAAGCTTTATGTGGCTGTCTCATTTCAGGACAAGCAGCTTGGGTGCCTCTGCAGGGGGAGGCTGAGAACAGAACTGTGTGTGTTAATTGCTCAGTGCTGTGAACTTCAGCCCCTGATTCCAAGTTTCCCCCTGAGAAGGAATGAGTCAAATCACAGTGGGAAGAGTTAGTACAGGCTGGCAAAGGCTGCTAAAGGGAAGGCTGGGTTCTCGTTCCCAATATATTCTTTGCCTATACAATCTCTTTCTGCTAGAATCTGATCTGGTTCAAGAATTACTGGTGGTATTCTATTTTTAAGCAGGCAGCCAGGAAAATGCATACACATTACTGTGGGTGTCTATGTCTTGCAGTTGTTGAATGTGAATATTGCAGTACTCTAGATTAGGCTGGTTTAGTGCAGATAGAAAACTTGAGGTATCTCCAGCAAAGTTAAAAGATTAGTCTGTCATTCATGTTAGAGATCATCTTAGGCTCTTCTTGCCCTGCTGTGGTGGGTTTTTCCCCTTCTTCTCAGTCCTTGCTCAAGTAAAGGCAGATGGACAGCTGAAGTTCACGTAGGAGAATTTTCATGGTACCAGTCATCTTAAAGTGCTGGACATCCTTCCTGCCCCCCGGAACGGGGGTGCTTAATCCCTTTGAACAACAGACTGAACTTGGATATCTAGTTAAGCATTTGTGGTTAAAGTTGGTGATTTGCTGAAGTTGATTGGGAAGCCTGCAGTAGACGCAGCTGAACTCCTTGTGCTTTTGTCTCATGTGAGATTTGTAATTGGGAGCCATTAGATAACTATTTTGAAGGGTTATCACGAGCAAGTAAGATATCTGTTACTTGTTTATTTCAAATCAAGCTCACATTTCGTCTGTTTTGCAGAATCCTATTTAGAAAAGTTTTGTGCTAAGATAACTGTTATAGCATATGGTAATGCACATTAGTAAAAAACTGTCTACTACTCTGTTTTCTCATGCTCATTCTGCATTATCAGTTGATACCAGTAGGAACACAGCAAGGCAGGTTTGCCTCAGTCACAGCCGCGCCAAGGAACTGTCTTGTGATGTTGGACACTTCTCGGGCTTCTAACAGTGACTGTAACACTTGTTTATTACAGGGCAACGTGTATGTCAAATGTCCTTCAATTGCTGCTGCCATTGCAGCTGTAAATGCGTTGCATGGGCGGTGGTTTGCAGGTGAGTGGATTTTGTGTAGAGACCTGCATTTATTCATAAATTGCAGAAATGACCAAGTACTGATTTTATTATGTTTTTTAATCTTCTGAATAGGTAAAATGATTACAGCAGCGTATGTACCTCTTCCAACATACCATAGCCTTTTCCCAGATTCTATGACTGCAACCCAGCTACTGGTTCCTGTTCGACGATGAAGATGGATTTAGTCAGTTTTGTACATAGTTATTTTTTGGAGGAAGATTGAGTTATCTTTTATTTAGATAAAACTAAAGGAAAGGACTTAATGTCATTTTGTGTACACTTCCTGCTACCTTTAAAAATAAAATGAAGTAAGCAGAAATGCAGTGTGTTCATTCTCCCTAACTAGCATTTCCACTGTATACAAAGCTGTTGACTTCTTGTTCTGCCTTGTAATTCTTGTACATTTACTAAGGTGATCTGTAGGAACTGAGAAGTAGCTCATAGAAAACAAGTTCTCTGTAAAAGGCAGATGGGACGTAAAGACATTTTTAATGTTTCACAAGCCTTTCTTTTAATGCAGCAATTACATCTTACATTTCACTAAATGTAGGTGATCTGCTAAAGGTTAATATCAGAGATAGACTTTATGAAGGGACATACTTAGTGTTTTGTATAAATGGAAAATTCAAAAGGCTACTGAAAGATGACTAGACAGCCACTCAGCTTGCTTTGTGCTGAATAATTGGTAAGAATAGAAAGATTGAAGGGTTTTATTTCTTGATGGTAAATTTTGATTAATGTATCTGTAAAAGTTTCTTTGTAAATACTGTGTGAGGTGTGTCTAAGTTTCCAAACAAAACGATCTCTGCATTTCCGGATAGGTTTCTATGTATGCAGTGTGCCACAGTTGAAGGATTTCAGCCGAGTCTGAAAATCGGGAGGAAATACAGAAACGTGTTTTGTTCTGGTTGCATATAATCTTTGCTCTTTTTAAGCTCTGTGAGCTCTGAAATATATTTTTGGGTTACTTCAGTGTGTTTGACAAGACAGCTTGATATTTCTATCAAAGACTTTCATATTGCAACAATCTTTGTAAGAACCACTCAAATAAAATTCTCTTAAAAAGGCCTTCATGAATCTTTGTTTCTCTGCTCTCCTAATGTGAGTGAAGCAGTCTGTGTTGAAGACTGGAGGTGAGCGATAGAGGCTTTGAAGTGGTAGATGTTAGGAACAGGACTCCTCCAGGAGAAAATGCAGGTGCTGGTTCCTGGTGCTTTGAACCCTCTTGTGTTCTGCAGCTGTGGTTGCCGTACAGGCCTGGGCCTTTTCTCCCTGCCCGGGCAGTGGACAGCTCTTGTCCTTTCTTGGGCCTGCAGCAGATTCATTCCAGAGATGACATCCCCCTGCCCGCCTCCGCCCCCATTTTCTCACTAAGGGTTGTAAATTGTGGGGATGTGGCAGTGATTGATGTTGGCTTTTAGTCTGGTTTCTGTAGGGAAGCCTGCCCAAGTTGACTGCCCTCTTAGCACCCCTTTCCCACTTCCCTGTCATTTTTAACCACTGGCTAGTAAAAGCTGTGTTTGACTGAAGTTCCACCCCGGGGGGTGACAATGGTCTGGCCAGGGATGCTGCCTGTGCCCTGGGACAGAAGGTGGTGATGACATGGCCTCTGATGCTGCAGTTGTGGGTGTGTGCGGCTGTGGCTGCAAGAGGCTCTCCAGCAATCTGGGAGGGAATGGACTGGGTAACGAGGCAGTGCAAAGGCAAATGTGGGGAGGAGCTAGGAATATACTACTGGAGAGTGTCATAAGAGTACACACTATAGCTGGAGAAAGCCAAGCAAAGCTTTGTTTGACCTTATTTTTTTAGTTGCCAGTATTAATCCACTAGTACCAGCTGGAGTAAAACTTCAGCTGTTCCCGAGTAGCCATACTGCCTGACAGGGTTGCTGCTGGCAGTTTCTCTCAGGTTACTGAGCTGCATGACAGCAGAGAGCAGGCTTCTAGTGGCAGATTCGTGTTTCTCCTTTAAAAGCTGGGGAAACAGCACTTTACTATGTAAGGGTTGTATAGGCACGGGTTCAGGTGCTGCTGCTGCTAAGCTGTCCTATCCTTAAGCAGAAATAAAGGAGGAGCAAATACAAGCTTTGTTTTAAAAGGCAAATGCGAGGAGACTGCAGCTCTTAAGAAACTAAGCGTTTCCTAGTTTGGCTGTAGGCAGTACCACAGGGGGAGAGGCAGGGAGTCATCCCCTGTTCTCCCTGGGAAGCTTTGAGCACCTTGTACGCCCATTAAGGGAGACTGTAGGAAAAGACCATTTCTGGTAGTGCAGCTCCTGCAGGGGAAGCCCCCTTCCCTGGCCAAGGGAATGAAAAAAGCCACTGCAAGTGCCTATCGTAGCCACAACCACTGCTCCGCCCTTCCTGTCTCTGGAATGGCTGTAGAGCAGAGCACCATTATGTGTAAGACTGCTCCCTTCAGAAGTGGGGAGGATGCAGTGCAGGTAACGCAGTAGCTGCAGCACAGCTCATCCTGAGGGGAGAGCTTTAGGAAAGGCATTGCTCAAGGCCTGACAGGGAAGTCACATCTCCCACCTCTGGTGTTGAAGCCATCTTTGTGACTCATCACAAAATACCATTAGCTGTCATGTGACAGGAGCAGTTTTCCATTTTCCAGCAGCGTAATGATTTCCAGCTCTGGTAGCATGGCTAACTGTTCTGTGCTGTTCACTGACTGCTTGCTGCACCCGCATACTGCCAGGCTGGCTGGAAGGTGGTGACCCAGCTGCTGCAGCTTGCCCTTGGTTGCAGAAGGACTTGCCAAAGTCCTTCTGGGGTCCCTTGCTCTCTGTGAGGGCGTTTGCCCCAAACTACCTGGAACTCAGAAACAGGGCCAGCTTCAACCCACCTAATTTTGCAAGAGGAGAGAAGTTTGATACTTAGATCTGAATTAGCCACAGAGACTCTCCTAGACTCAGGGATGCATGAGTACAATGGAGCGGCTCCACATCAACCTATCAGGAATGTGAGCTGCCCAAGTACCAAAGGGAGAAATGTGTGCGCTGTACTTAACGCCTGTGAAATAAGAATGTTCATGTAGTACAAAGGATTACTAATTGTCATGGGAGGAAAGGAGAAATTTGGTAAAAAGCATGTTTACAATCAGCAGAGCAAGGAGGTGCTTCGCCATTTCATGAAGAGCTCTCACTTCTGGGTATCTAAAGCCTTTATTATGGTACAGAGGAGGAATGGCTGGACAGGGCACTCCGGGATAAAACCCAAGCTCCAGGTTAGCAGCGGATTCCCATACCAATAGCCATGAATGTCCCAAACGTCCCACCACTTTGCATCATTGTTTTGCCAACTCCACCCATCAGCTCTCGTCCTCTCATGCCAATCCTGAGATAAAGAAAAATACAGGAATTACATAAGTGCTGAAGCCTGACAGGTAACAGACACACATCAGAAAATGTCTGATACAACCAGCTCGTGGTTGCCTGAGTGCCCAAATCAAATACCTCTTCAGTCTAAATTTAAAACACCTCCTGCCTCCACAAGGAGATGGGCTGCAGTGCCCTGTGCCCGAGCGACTGCAAACAAAAATGGAGCTGTTCTCTTTGGGGCACTTGAGTGACCCTCGCCAATGGCCCATGTATATGTTTTCCTGCAGCAGTACCAGCTGACTGTGCCCTCCTGCCATGCCACTAGCAGGTACGGCTTTACCTGCTAGTGCTCCAAATACCTTTAATTCGGAGAAAAAAAAGTTGTGTTGTCCAAGTATTTGACTTGCCAGACAATAAAAAGGGTCTGAGCTGTTGCATTACCATCCCATCTGGCCGCAGTGGCAGTATTTTTAATGCCACCAACTTAAAACCATGTTGTAAACTAACTTCCTATTTCCCTCTGACGCCATATTTTTAATATGAGAGAAACTTGGAAGGCCTGGAAGTGTCCAGAGGCATTTCTGTTCTCCAGTTCCCATTTACTTGAAGTCAGACCAAAGCAAAAAGAATTGTTCTTACTCAGAAAGCTCTCATAATATTTGGCTTTTAAGCACTGCAGTGACTGTAGGGTCTAAGGAATTTCATGCACTTGATTTTTAAAACATGGAGATTTTCCCTCAAAAATGGTACAGCAAAAGTAACGTAGCTGTCATTCAGGTATGACAGAACCACTGTTACTGTTTCTTCTAAATACACAAAATTCGTATTTTCTGCTAGCATTGTACCACTTACAAAACTCTCCAGGATCTGCCCCATCCCTGGAGGTGTTCAAAGCCAGGTTGGACAGGGCTTTGCGCAACCTGGTCTAGTGGGAGGTGTCCCTGCCCAGGGCAGGGGGGTGGAACTGGATGGTCTTTAAGGTCCCTTCCAACTCAAGATGTTCTGTGATTCTATGATCTGAGAGAGATCAGAAAACTTTTAAAACTCTATCAAGTTAGACTGTACCTTTTGCTCCTCACTACGAAATTAATTATTTGGCTCACTACCAAATAATTGCCTGTGTTTAATCACAGATTAAAAAAACCTCAAGCAGAAAAAGTTCTGCAAAATACGGAAGAGCTTATTTCAGTAATTCCTTTTCATGGATGATGTGTGCCAAAACCAGTCAGTAAGCAGTGCAAGAGCTAACTTGGGGCTGCAAGCATTGTGTGTTTCCATGCTGGGGCAACGTGGAATATTGTCCCTCTCTGATTCACAATGGGACTGTGCCAGTGCCAGCCACAGCTCTGCCTGCGCTCTCGCAATTAAGCCTCGGGGTCCGTATGGTAATTGCCTCTGTGCAGGGGGATGGGGGACACAGACAACCATGATGCACGTACACAAGAGCCTGCAGAGTACCTTGGGAAGCTTTAGAGCGAGGAGGGCACTGCATGTGCATCTGCACAGACAATTCATCCAGCTCCTCCTGGAACTGATCTTCCACAACCTCAGCTTTCCAATACGACCTCCCTTACGATCAGCAGAAAAAGGTCTGTGAACCTGTGACCCAGAGGTGACACCCTCCTTTCCCATTTCAGGCCAGGGCTGGCAGCAGGGTCTGGAACTGTAGCTAATTCTAAGCCACTGGGAAAGTTTCAGCTATGTGACAACACAGGACCAGACCTGCACCTCCCTTCCCAATCCCAGACTAGAAGAATTTCTCTCTGGCTACAGCTCTGTCACGACCTGTCCACGGAAACCATTTCCTTGGCATACCTGAGGCAGGAAAACGTGCCGAAAAGCGCTCCTGCAGCCATGCCCACTGCAAAGCCCATCATGAAACCCATCTTTACTCTGTCAAAGCAGCTGGGCTGCGATTGCCCGTACGGGCCCACAGTCACAGGCATCTAGAAAAGAAAGCACAAAACCCCACACAGATTTACTGCTTTGCCTAACACACTTCTATAACCAAACTGGGCTAGAGAGTAGGCCCACACGTTTCAGTGCCTCTCATAAGCGTTGCACCAGAGGCTTTACAGGCTTTCAGACTTGTTTCTTCGCCTGCCAAGTAGGAAAAGACAGTGAGGAAATGCCAGTGCCTTGATGGCGGTCCCGCTTCGCTCTCAGCAAGCCCCTGTGAGCGCCGCTGTGTTTCAGGACTTCCCTCCGCTCTCCAGCTCCCGACCAGCAGCGCTCGGCGTCACCTCGCAAAGCCTCCGCCGCCGGGCCCGATCTCCCGAGCTGCCACCGGCCTCGCAGGCAGAGAAGCAGGACAGCGAATCCGCCCTTCGGCAGCCGGAGGCCGAGGCGGGGTTGAGGCCGCAGACCGCCCCAGCGGTTCCCCGGGGAGGGGCGTCCTCCACCTCCCGCCCGGCCTCGCCTCACGGGTGCTTCGGCCCCGCCGCAGACCCCGGTCCCTCCGGGCGGGCCGCGGGACAACCCCCGCCCCCCTCAGTACCTCGCTCTCCCCGGCCGTGCCGCGCCCTCCGCCACTGCCTGCTTCGGCCTCCGCTTCCGGCGCGCGCCGGGACGTAGACGGAAGGGTCGTACGGCCGCCCCGCCTCACGCCGCGGCCATGCTGCTGTGGCGGCTCCTGGCGGCCTTGCGGGCGGCCCCCGCTGCCCGGCGGCTCTCGGTGGCCGCACCGGGACAGGGACAGGGTAAGGGTAAGGCGGCGGGGTGGTGTGGTGTGGTGTGGAGCCGGTGCGTGCGCGGGGGCTGGCTGGCGGAGCGCGGTCCCGCCGCTGTCGCGGGCGCCTGACGGCGTCTCGTCCTCCCCCTCCGTCCCCGCAGGGCGAAGCGGCGATGGAGGCGGCGCCCTGCGGCCACTCTACATGGATGTCCAGGCTACCACCCCGCTGGTAAGCGCCGGTCCGGTCCGCGCGGGGGCTGCCGTCTGTCCCCGGCCTCTTTCCCGCCGGGTGCCCCTCCGGCCGCTGCCCCTGCCCCGCCTCCGTGGGTTGCCCCCGAAAGAACAGGGGGAAGGGGAGAAATAAACTTTGTTTCTGTTCTCTGGAGCGCTGGCGTGTCTTCCGAGTTTCAGGCTCTCCCTGCGCCCCCGGAGGTGGCCCTGGATAAAGCAGCGTCGTTGACTGTGAGCAGCAGCGACAAGCGCTGTTCCCGGCGCAGCGGGGAGCAGAGGCCGTCCCTCGAAAGGCCTCTCATCTCGGGCAGTCTCCCTGCCGCCGTCTCTCCGGCCGCGCCCCGGGCTGTGCAGGGACTCGGTGCCTCCCTCCGTGTTCTGGGGGTGTGCTGCAGGGTGGCAGAGCCGCCCCAGAGCTGCCCTCATCTGCGGGGACAGGGCAGCAAGAAATTAATTTAATCAGAATACTTGCCCGTGTAATTTTTTCTGACTTTTTGAGACCTTATGTTTCTTCTGCTAAGAAAATCCCATTCTTCTATGATCATCTGGATGCAGATTGAGGTTACGTGTGAGGGCACAGAACAGAATTGCTGGACACTCGTGTTTGCTGGAGGCTGTGTTGTATATAACATGCAGTAACCTCAAGTTTTTGAGACCTGGCCTGAGCTAAGCTGACAGTGTAGCAGAAGTGCTGCTAATGCTGGGGCAGAGGGAGGATGGGGTGTGTAGGGGGGCAGAGGTGCCTTTCATTCTCTGTTTCTTGAAGGATGGGCGGTTTGTATCCTGCAGGATCCCAGAGTCTTGGACAGCATGCTCCCGTACCTCACGGCCTACTACGGCAACCCCCACTCCAGGACCCACGCGTACGGCTGGGAGAGTGAGGCTGCCATGGAGAAGGCAAGGCGGGTGAGTCTTTGTCTTGCTGCAGTCGTGGTGGTTTTCCTGATGGCGAGGAAATTCAGTGTCATGAGAAAATCAAAAGTAGCGATAAAACTCTTGTAGTTGGTTAGTTCTCTGTGGTGTTGATTTAGCAGCACTCTCTTTGCTTAGCAGATTTATTGCAAGAATATTGCAAGAAAAAATAGTGAGATTAGAGCAATTGAAATGGCAGAAACCAATACTTCAGGCAAAGGTGCCTTAGGATTTTTGGTTTCCTGAGGTCACAAGTGTGATGCTGCAGTAATTTGGACTAACTTCATATTTTGTCATTCTCCTAATCTTAGGTATGTATCTTTGTCATTTATTTTTTTTATAAGTAATATGTACTGGGGTTCTGTCTACTTAACTTTTATGTTCTTTTATGACAGGCTAATGCTTAATACCACTACTGCTAATGATTATGAATTCCTTATGCGTTTTGTATTGATGCAGACATTTAGACTATTGTACCTGTAGCATAACTTTGTTAGATACTAGCTGTAACTCACTCAAAGCTCAAGGGGGTATTCTTGAAAGCAATTTGCAGGTGTTCTGCTATGGTGAATTCATTGTATTTCGTATTAACAAATAAAATCTGTGTTTCTTTTTAAACAGCAAGTTGCAGATTTAATAGGAGCTGATTCAAGGGAAATTATATTTACCAGTGGTGCAACAGAATCAAATAATATGGCAATTAAGGTAAAAGGTTTATGCTGATAATTATTTATTTTGTTAAAATTATGCTCTTAAGAACCGTATGCATCTTTCAACAGTTTTAACGTTAACGTGTTGGCTTAGTTAGCAAATATTTGCATTCCTGGATTTACCCTTTGTAGTGTTCTGCTACATACATGGGGAAAATCCTGGGACGTTTTGGTGCCCAGGACATGGTTTTGAGGACAGAGTATATTAGTCAATGTTTATCTTACATGCACCAAATACAGTCCTTCTGGTTGCATAATTAAAATTTTTATCATGAAATACAGTGGAGATGCTGATTACAAACTTTTTTCTGACTAAGATTAGGCAGTGTTTTAACCTTTAGTATGTGGTTATTCAGGCTTCTCATTGTATATGACTGCATTGCAAATGTTTTTTAAAAAGTATTTCTGTTAATAGTGTCTAGAACTTATATCAGTTAACATTTTCACAGGCTTTTTGAAAAATGAGATGCTTTGAAAAATGAGTGCTAGTGGAAATATGTAGTGTGAATTACACATCAGTACCTTTTAGATTCATGACTTTGGGGCAAACAGGGAATATCCAAATGAATTATATGTAAATAGTAATTTCATGTTTCTGATCATTTTGTGTAAAGCTTGCTTTTTTCAGTGGTCTAACAACAAGGTTTTTTTGTTCGTGGCTTGTGCTTGACAGGGTGTTGCACGGTTCTACAAATCCAGAAAAAAGCATATCATTACTACACAAACAGAGCACAAGTGCGTGTTGGATTCTTGCCGTTCCTTGGAGACAGAAGGTTTTCGGGTCACGTATTTACCTGTTAAAAAAAATGGTCTCATAGATTTGAAGGTATGTTGTTCACTGACAGAAAGAAAAATGAAAATAGAATAGGTTCTTGCTTCAAATTGATACTCAAGAGGACCTTGTGCTCTTGACGATAAAGAGGAGAGGATGATAAATATCACAAGGTAGAATGAGAGTCACAGTCAAATCTCTGTCACAGTTGGAGAAGGATTTTCTGTTCTGTGTGGTGCTCTGCACTTTTTCTCAACCAAAACATTGATGTCTCATCCCACCATTCACCTGCTGCCATTCCTTCCCATGCAGGTGGAGCTCTTGCATATCCTATAGAGAGCCCAGTACATGACTAGGATCTGGCTTTTATACAGGGGTTAGTGGTGAAATTTCATGACCTGAGCTACTCAAGGCATCAGACATGTGATTACAATACTCCCTTCCAATTGCTGTCCATGAACCGACCCTTCCAGGTGTGCTGGCTGCTGTCCTGGAATTTAGAAGTTGTATATGTATGCTTATTTCATTGTTTGTGTCCTGTAATATAGGACAGCATCAGTTTTATTTCTAGCCCCATCATCTGGCTTGGAGAGATGTTGTGTGCCTGTGGTGGGGTAGAGGGATCAGGCCTGCAGGTGCAGAAGTGTTGGTCATGTTCTCTGAGAACTTTGCCGGCAGACTCCTTTTTTGCATGACGCTTTCTTGTACATAGTGCAGTTCCTTTATAGCCAACCTCACTTTGTCTAGATGTGGCTTAAGCTGTTGCGTGGGTGGTGAATTAATTAAAGAAAATAATTCAGAGGAATGTATGAGACATAGCAAAAGCCTGTACTGACTTGATTAAATAAGTCAGGTGGCACGGTGCATACCAGGGTTAGGATAGGCAGAAATGCAATTGATCACACTCCTCTTCCTACAGGAATTTTGTGTTCACGTGGATTAGTGGCCTCACCAGGACTGTTTGTCAGAACCCAAGGGGTTTGCTGGTAATGCACTAGTTAGGGGGCTGATGCTGGTTAAGATTTGGTAGCAAGTTGAAGGTACGCACAGGAACCTGCTGTTAGTCACAACTTCTGTCTGTTTGAATATTTCACCAGGAGCTGGAGGCTGCATTCCAGCCAGATACAAGTTTGGTTTCTGTAATGAGTGTGAATAATGAAATAGGAGTAAAGCAGCCAATTCATGACATTGGTAAGTACACCATGGCTTCCAGAGGCCAGCTAATGCCACTTCTGCTTCATTTAACTTAATATTTTAATAGCCAAGCACTACTGATGCAAAAAATAAGGTGTAGTATAGTTAAGGAACAAATAATTCTGTCCCAAATAAAAAATTCTTTCAAAAGGGAAATGAGGACAAAATTCAGTACTTTACAGTGAGTATTTCAGCAATTATAGCCGTGTAGTACAGATCAGCTGCAGTGTTTCTAGTTTCATTCCAGATTGTATGATGGGTGAAAAAATTGCACAGAATAGCTGGACAAATTGAGTTTACATACTGTAATGTTTTTTGGAGCACTTGTAGTGTTTAAGAGGAGAAACGTGCAGGTTTTGGTGTGGGAGAGGATGGCGAGCACCACACTTAGACACCATTTCCCCCCAGTGTTGTCATATATAGTAATGAAAAACTGGTTTGGGTGTCAAAAGGCCAGTGAAGAGCCAGGTTTCTGGAACAGGAGGCAGGGAGAGGGCGAGACAGGCTCTGAGCAGGCAAATGGAGGGACAGGGACCTCAAAGCAGTTTGACAAAGTAGGTGAAGGCAGAGCTGGAGAACCAGGGTTGTTGGAGCAGGCAGGGTGAGCGGGTCGCCCACATAGGCAGCTCCTTGGATCCCACCCGTGATGGTTCCATGATAACGTTTCCCATGATGGTGACAGAACACTCTCCCTGCTCCCTTCATATCTAAGATGTCCTTTTTAAGATGTTTGAGTTTTTAGACAGTTTTTAGGCTTTAGCCTCTGCCCTGGAGTTTATACTGCATGCTTCTGGAGAGTATTGTTTTCCCAGGCTGTATCAGGCAACTTATCCTGTTGTACAGCTGATTTTCCTCTTGCTTAGCTGCTGTATTTTTCTTTCTTTATTATGCTCAAAGCAGTGTTTTCCCCAGGGTTCCTCAAGGTTATCTTTCTTCTTTCTTCATTGACAAATAGTTGACCATCAGTGAGTTGCTTATAGGCCTGAGGACTCTGTTTCCCTCCTGTGCTTATATTGTCACGGCTGTTACTGTTGTCTCATGCTTAAACGCCAGAGATACCTAGTACCAAGCTCCGGTTCCCACAGTAAGTTCTCATTACACCTTGATAACAGATCTAATAGGCCAGGACTGGGGCCTTGCAGAGTTAACCTAAGGCTCTGATAGCATGAGGCTTATGGCCTGATATTAGCAGTAGCAATGTTGTTCTTGCTAGACCACAGGAAGACAACTTCTGCTGTGAAAGGTGATGCTGACTTGTTGCACGAAGGAGAGGTCTGGGATGCCACTGTGCTAGGTGCGGATTCTGTGGAAGATGAGTTATGAGTTTTTTTGATGACAAAAATAAATAAAATTTAAGGAGCTATACATTATTTTGTTCCTTAGTGTATTTTAGCTCTGGGTGCAAAAACATTTATTACAGGCTTCAAGTGGGAGTTATTAGCCTGTGTGAGGACTAGTGACAATTCTGAGAACATTTTTGAAGCTGAGTGTTGCAAAACTTGGAAAATAGAGGAAAGGACATAGAAATACTTGGCAAGTATAAACTTGAAAGTAAGGCTGGCTTGTACTGGGCTGGTGTTGAGAAGGAAAAGAATCAAGAAAAAAAAATATATTCTTTTGTCTTGCTGTGGAGTCATCCCTGTGGAGAAACTTGGATGTCCCATGCAGCCATTTTTACTTAAACTTGGTTGGTGTGGGTTTGGAAACAATCTGGCTTCTTAACAGCAGAAGACTCTTTAACTTCTCAACTGAAAAAATTTCCTGTAGTCTTACCTGCTGACCTGCCTAAACCCGTGCCCATCTAGGCATCAGCTAGAATAACTCCTACACAGCTTTAGATGCTTTACCATAAAAGAAACATGACAGCACCCATTTCTTCCTTTGTTACCTCAGAAATGGTCCCTGCTATGAACCGATGCTTTAGATTCATTGTTGGAATCATTTTGGAATCGTAAGCATTAGATGAGATAATGTGGGGATGTTTGCTCTTGTGTTTTTATTACAGGTGAGATTTGCCGCGCACATAAGGTTTTCTTCCACACAGATGCTGCACAAGCAATTGGTAAAATTCCTGTGGATGTCAACAACATGAAAATTGATCTAATGAGCATCAGTGGCCATAAAATTTATGGTCCCAAAGGTACTGAAGTGCTTTTCTAGAGAATTGTTGTTTCCATGCCTACCTTAAGGTAACTACACAAGGTATTAAGTCAAACTTGTTTGTCATAGTGACTGTTACTTAAACTGTAGAAAACTATTCTAAGACTGGTATTGGTCTGACTTTGGAGTAATTCAGAGTCTGGAGTAAGCCAGACTTAGAGCTGCAGTAAGTGGATCTTCAGTGCTGATGGGTTGTGACATGGCTTCACTGAAGGAAGAAACAGTATCTTATAATGGTGGCAGCATTAGGAGGAGTGGCTTTTCAGGAGCCATCTGCTTGGTGTAAAGCAGCATTGATGCTGAAATGGTTGAAACGAAATTACTGGGTTATAGGGCAGAGTTTAGACCCAGGTGTAACTTGCGATGAGGAGATCAGAAGGTAACTGGAAAGTTTAAATTCTTAGTGATTTTTGTTGTCTTCTACTTCCAATGGCTTCTTCCCCCCAACCCTATTTGTGCATCTTCATTGCAGAATGGGGTTTAAAATCCAGCTATGGATTTTCTAGTTGACTCCAAATAGTATGCACGAATACTGTTTGGGAGTTCAGCTATTATCACTGTCACGGTCCATTTAGTTTGTAAGACTGGATGTAGAAAGACAGAAATCAGGTTTGCTGTATTCTGTGCGCTATTCAGAAACAAAAGGTGAAAGTATTATTTTTTTCAATGTGTCGTCTTTTTCTGTATGAGCTCTCCCGAGAGCTGAAGACGTATCTCTGGATGAGGACTAAGTTTTCAACCAATAACTTTGGGCAGGTGACAGACGTAAATTTTCACAACTTATTATGACCAGAAGTTGCAACCAATCTTCCTCCGGTGACAGTCACTCACTAGGTATGCCAAGGCAGATGAAGACATGGAAATCCAGTTTCTAGGAGAGGAGACTAGAGAGTGAAATTAACTGGCTGTCAAAGCTGGCTCATCTGATCTGTCTGTTGGAAATTGGTGCCACTGATGAGTCTCCCTAATGAGAAGAAAGGGAGAAAAGGACTCCTGGGACTGGTGGTGGCCTGGTCATCCAGGGAAAGGAGTTCTTCTAGAGTTTCCAGTTGGAAGTCAGTAAGGGAACATCAGTGAATCTGCACATAAAAACTTCTGTGCAAAGGGATGAACTTCAGCTGTGCACAGGAATTGTGAGAAGTAAGGGAAGTACTGAGTCCTTAGGTGGCTGAAGCATACTGGGAGAAACTGAGCTTCTCCCATGGCTGAACCTCTGGGAGCGTGAATGAAGAGAACATGCACGGTGGGAACAAACACCATTTCCTAGAAAATACTGTGCTGCTGTATGTTCACTGTGCTTTTTTCCAGTGAGATGTCCAAATACGTGTTTGCTGTGGAAATAAGGAATGTTTCCAGACCTTGGAGTCCCTTTTCATAGTTTCAGAACTATGGGTGTGTACTAAAACAGCTTTCCTTGTTTTCAAGGGGTTGGTGCTATCTATGTTCGCCGTCGACCACGTGTCAGGCTAGAACCTCTGCAAAGTGGGGGAGGCCAGGAGAGAGGACTGCGGTCTGGAACTGTGCCCACTCCTTTAGCAGTGGGCCTGGGGGCAGCATGTGAAGTGGCACAGCAAGAGATGGAGGTATGTGGGAGAAGATATTTGTCCTGGATATATATATCCAGGACATAATAATATAACAGGAAATTATCCAGGAAATAATATAACAGAGCCAGTTACGTCTTAGATTCCTTAGGTCCTTTTGTGTCCATGTGCCTGAATTAAATTTGATTCTCCTGTTGTAACATTAAGTAAAGGTTTTGAGATCTTCAAGGATGTTTTTGGGTAATTGGAAGTTGATATTCAGCTTTCTGAAGGTTTTTTTTTTTTCTTGAAGTGGTTTGAATCATGGTTTTCTATGATAGGTTTACAGTTCTAGTGAAATATGGCGTTAGATGCTTGTACTCATCTCCATTCTGCGCACATGTATTTGCAGCATCTCTGAAATGGAATAAATCATGTTTATGTAATGTATATTGGAAAAAATAAGACTTCATAGTCCATTATCACACTTGTTCAATGTATGTAAATTCAAGTTTACTGCAGCTTTGCAACTAAAAATTATATTTTTTTTTTTAGCTTGGACATTAAAGTTTATTTGCTAGGTCTGGTGTCCGGGCCTTTGTGTGCTGCTATATCTATTTGTGGGCACCAATGCATTCCTTACAGATGGAATGTAAAAATCCTTTATTATAGCGCCAGTAGAATGCATAAGCCAGTTATCTGTACACATAGGAGCAAGCTTCTTCCTGGGAAGAGAGATCTGCCTTCTGAGCTGGGTGGTTATAGAAGCCTTGTTAGAGGCTGGAGAGCCTGCAGAGCCTGAATTCTGCACCAGCCTCAGATCTGGATTCTCTTCCTCGCCTGGCAGAGCTTTGGTGTTTCTAAGCCAAGTAATGTTTGAGATAGCCTTGCTTTCTTCTAAAGCTTTTTCAGGCATGTAAACAAGCGTGAATTGCACGTGTGCGCCTGGCTGTTTCTGTGCACTGGAGCAGATACCATACCTTACTGCTTTTTTAGTGTAAGTGATCTCAGTTTTAGTCTAGAATGAGACACTGCCCATGGGCAGCTCTCATTGTGTAGGTTACATGTTGTAAAAGCTGATTTCACAGCAATTTGCGAGTCTTTATCTTTACCTAGTAGGGTTTGAAAGTGCCTAGGGAAATAAGGGGCACCTACCATGCTAGGTGCCCTTTCTTATGTTGCAAAATGTGTCGTCTTATCTATTATCTAACTTGTCTTTAAACACAAAGAACTCAGTGCTTTTATGAAAACCAATTTGGCAGCTTGTATGTATAGATCTTTCTGTATGGTTTGGAGTATTTTTGAAAGCTGAGCTAGCTGGGACCAAACTGGTAATTCTCTTTTTTAAAAGAGTCTCTAGAGTAGGCATTTTGACAGTTTCTTTTTAAGTTTCAGATGTGTACTTTCCCTAGTCTAATCCAACCCAGCTTCTTCAGCCTGCTCATGGCTGGTGACACAAAAGAGTTTGAGTGAGGTCGAAGTATAAACTGTTTATTATTTTGGTCTCTTTTCTGGTTTCTTTGCTAGTATGACCATAAGCGAATCTCACAACTGGCAGAACAACTGGTTACAAAAATAATGAGTGAAGTTCCGGACGTGGTTATGAATGGAGATAGAGAGCATCGCTATCCAGGTAACATTAGCAAAATCCTGAGCCCGTTAGAACTGTCTAGCTCCTCAGTGTTAATGGCCATGACTGAATAATGCACTTTAGCTCCACACTGTGCAAGTACCGCCATGTGGGGTAGGATTTGCCCTAGATTTTGGTTGATGGAAGTTGTTTGTTTTTTTTTTTTCCTGTTTCATTTATTTATATGTAGGATGCATCAATTTATCTTTTGCATATGTGGAAGGGGAAAGTCTTCTGATGGCTCTGAAGGACGTGGCTCTGTCTTCAGGGAGGTAGGTGGAAACATGTGGAAGGATAGCAGTATATTTGGGAGAGAGAAATAACATCTGCTAATGGAGGTACAATCTAAGGAGTGGTCTCCTCTGTGCTCTGTATTTGCATATTTGGTTAATGAGTCAGCCTGGTACTTGGGTCACAACCCCATGCAGTGTTACAAGCCTGGGGAAGAGTGGCTGGAGAGCTGCCTGGCAGAAAAGGACCTGGGGGTGTTGGTCGACAGCCGGCTGAATATGAGCCAGCAGTGTGCCCAGGTGGCCAAGATGGCTAACAGCATCCTGGCCTCTAACAGGAACAGTGTGGTGAGTAGGACTAGGGAAGCGATTGTCCCGCTGTACTTGGCACTCCACCTCAAGTACCGTGTCCAGTTTTAGGCCCCTAGTACAAAAAACGCCGCTACAATTTAGGCCCTACTACTACAAAAAAAGACGTTGAGGTCCTGGAGCGTGTCCAGAGAAGGGCAATGGAGCTGGTGAGGGATCTGGAGCACAAGTCTTATGAGGAGCGGCTGAGGGAGCTGGGGGTGTTCAGCCTGNTAGAGCTTAGACATAGGGTTTAGTGATGGTTTTTGTCAGAGTTGGGTTGATGGTTGGACTAGATGATCAGAAGGGTCCCTTCTGACCTAAGCGATACTATGATTCTATGATTGTATTCTAAGATGATGTTTCTTTGAAGTGGCACATTTCAAATGAAAGTCAAATTTACTCATCCACATCCTGAAAGCAAAAAAAAAAAAACAACAAACAAACAAAAAAAAAAAACCAAAACAAACCAATCAAAACCCGAAAAAACAACCTGGAAATTCCTACCTGCCAGCCTTGCAGACTGTTTACCTGTGATCTGAGTAGCCTTGACTTGTAATTGCTGGTGACGCTTTCATTCTGAAGGCTACCAGCATTTGAGCAGCTTCTGTCTTTCATCAGGATTTCACACAAGTGTCAGATTGTAACTAGAATCTAGCAAGGCTGGACTTCACGGTTTTTTTACTCTTAATTAAATTAGCTCATAGTGCCTGTGTTTAATGCAAAAGCAGAAAGAAAATTGAATACACTTTTGTGGAGCTCTGTTGACTTCACCGGAGTGATCAGTAACGTTTCTGTTACTAAGACAAACTTGCTGCTTATGATGAAATTAATGGAGTGTGAAGATGCCCTTCTTTCCTCACCTTTGAGAACAAAGCAGTCAGCATATCTTAATGAGAAATATGTTGGCACTATGAACAGGAGGAACAAGTCTTCACATGACTGTCTCTGAAGCCGAACACTTCTGTAATTTGAAAATCTCTTGTGAGGCTCAGTTTTGTGCAGGAGAGCTGTGAATAGCTCTCCCATTTGTGCTGCATGTTGGTGCCTGTAAAAACTTGTAACAACATGTAACCAGTTTTGCCTACTGCTTCAAGGTGGAAGTTGTCTACTGATGACTATAACTAGATCACCATGCTCTGGATTCCACTGTGCGCTGTTTTTCATTGATTCGTTCTGCCAAACAGCAGCTTGTATGTCTCTTTTTCTTTTTTCAGTGTTCCTGTTGGTATGCTGCCTTCTCTGGTTAGTTCTGACTTGGCTCCTTTGTCTTTTTTTTTTTTCATGGCCTTCACTTCAGCTACCTCTTAGTCTGCATTCCCGTATTGTGTTTATTCTTACTGTATTATCTTTTCTTAACTTATGCTACTAATTTATTACCTTCAGTCCCTTCTAATGCCTGCCCCTTCCATACTTTTTCTTCAGCAGCAGAAATATCACTCTTGCTTGTATTCACTGGTTTCTAAGAAGCTGGGGAAGCTGATACAGGTTGTTGTAAAGAATCTAGTAATATCAAATGTCTGTAAGTGACTTGCTCTTTGTTGGAGGAGATTAGTGAAGTGTTATTTCAGCGTAGCATCTGCACATGAACAGAAGTTTGACATTTGCCTGCCTTCCCTTTCCCCAGTGCTTGCACGTCAGCTTCTCTGGAGCCTTCCTATGTTTTGCGGGCGATCGGAACAGACGAGGACTTGGCTCACTCATCTATCAGGTGCGTGGAGTGGTCTTCCCTAATGCTTCCAAATATTTTTCTTTTCTGATGAAAGTAGGTGGTGGATTTGGTCCACCCCTCCATATGCACATTATTCTAGTCCTTAATGGTTTTCTTTTGGTTTAGATTTGGCATTGGTCGTTTCACTACAGAAGAAGAAGTGGATTATACAGTGCAGAAGTGCATACAGCATGTTAAGAGGCTGAGAGAAATGAGGTAAGCCATCTTCTTATTGAACATAAAGACTTCTCAGGTATGATAATAATTTGAAGAGTTGGATTTAGGTGAAAGTAATTGTTTGCTTCAAAAATCTGGTGGTGTCTTTGTATATAAGCAAGCAGTATTGCCAGAGTGGGTAGTGGACCTGATCTTAACAGTAGTGACAAATTTTTAAGGAAACAAACCTGAAGATCTGGCCTTCTCCCAGATCTTGCCTTTGTCAGGGAAAGAATATGAGTAAGGCAAGCACGTAGGGCAGTACCGAGAAGTTTCTAAGACAGAGATGGTATTACTATGTTTATGTATTGATAAGTTGTTTTAATTTGGTGAAACGTGGAAGGCTCCTGACGGATCTGGACAGCATCGAATGAGAGGGTTCAGTCTCTAAGAGACACGAGTATTTAATGCCCAAAGTGGGAGCAGGAAGTGAGGTGGAGTACCTGCCCTCTCACCTCTTGTGTTTTGGGCTGAGGACACAGTTGAAGACTGATTGTCTGAAGCTCACTGACCTCCAGAAGGGGAAGATAGGTAGATAGGTGTCTCCTAATTTACTGTGGAGATGATGAGATTGTCTGTTTGGTTATTGTTGATGTTGTCCCGTGCACTTCAGATAGCCCTCATTTGTCTCCTTTCTTTACAGCCCCCTCTGGGAAATGGTGCAGGATGGAATTGACCTCAAAAGCATTAAATGGACTCAGCACTGAGAAAACATCGCTATCCATGGACTAAATGTGGATTAAAATGCATTTTCTGTACATTCCCAAACAAATTATACAGCACTTTTGGGTTTTGACACTTGCAATTTGACTGGAAAACTACCCGTTCTGATCACAAAGTCTAAGAAGCCAAAAATTAAACTAGTCTTTATCCTGGAGAAGAGCAGGATGATATAACACCCATTGCATTTATATTGACACACAGGAATTTATGCTAAAACATAATTTATTTGGAAATGTATTTTCTAATAAGAAAATCAAATCAGTGTGTGACTCCTGGGCCAGTGGAATCCCAGCGAGAGGCTGTTGCTCCTCAATGTAAAACATCCTGTGTAGCTGTTCTGTTTGCAGCACAGATCTATTGCCAGGCCTCCAGTTCTTTCTGTTTGAGATGGGCATCGTGCAACAGCAGCTGCTTTTGTGCTGCTCAGATGCATTGTATTATGGGAAATTCTCAGATAGGAAGAAGCTTGGTATTTCTAGAGGAAAAGGATGCCTCAGTGTCGCTATGTGCCTTCACAGTTAAGTTGTATGTGCAGTTAAGAACAATTTTTTTTCTGAAACAGTATTTTTGGCTCTTTTTCCTTTGTTTTATCTTTTTTTTTTTTGGGTGATGTGGGTACAGACCAATGTGCATTAATCCAAAACATCCTTCTGCGTTACAGAGTTTTTGATACAATGATGATGCATTTTGCTGTCCCCCCCATTTTATTTTTCCATGCGATTTTTTTCGTAAGTGAGGAAAGAAAACTTGAATGACTGGGGAGGGGGATAGGCAGAATATGTCAGCTTCAGTTGCAGTACCAGTTTAGTTGGAACGTGAGTGGTGGTGGGGAGAGCAGATAAAGTGCAATATCTTAATGCAGTCTGGATTTTTTGTTGCTTTGTTTGGTTTGGTTTTTTTTTTCTCCCCTTGTGGAGTCCTCTGCTGTTACTCAAGAGTTTGCCTATGGGCCATTGGCTTCCATCACTTTAGGGAGTCTTGCCCAGTCAGGCCTGTATGTTTTGTCTGGAGATGAGAACATGTGTCTGGAGTTTTCACTGGGTGACAGACTGTTTTTCTGTCTGACTAGAGACTTACATGGGAATCTGTTCCCTGCAAATGCTGGGGAGAAGTGTCTTAAAAAGGGTTTCATGAGACTAATTCATATCAGTGTTTCTCCTTTCTTACCTTTGTTGATCTTTCCAGTAGGAAACTTCACCCCTTTTTACAAAGTGCCTTTGTATCAGTTGCAAAAGCAGACAGCTCTCAAATTACTTTGTTGATTGATGGATGCTGTATTAGCTGCTGAATTTAATATACTCTATAGACAGTATATCTTCAGTTCTGGGTGGTATTTACTTTGAGGATGAACCATGTAATATAAAAGCTGAAACTAAGTCTCACAAGGTGGATTGTGTTATAGAAGCTTGTTCTGTTTTTTTGATACCAAGAACGGATGTGGTTGTTGGTAACGCAAAGCTAATCCTCAGTTGTTCTATTTGAAATTATTAGCTTTAGCAGGTTTAATATTGTAGGGCTGGCACCTTGTATTTCATCAAAACATTTTTAAAACCATATGCATAAATAAGTTTTAGAGGTGTTCTATGTACTATGTTTTATCCTTGGGCCATGTATGTTTTCTGGATTAAGCATGTGATGACACTTTCCCAGCATGTTTTAGAACTATATGTTTATGAACTTGTTCTTTGTGTTTCATGGATGTTATAAAAGTATAGATAAGACTTAAACTTGTCTGCTTTCAGTCTTTTTGGATCCACCTTTCTGGCAGAACTATGCAGCACAATCAGTAAGTTGCTAAATCGCAGCCTTTCATTAGAGAACAGAGAAAGATAAACTAAGGTTTAGGTGAATACTGTTAGAAGCTCCCTCTGTCATCAAGTTGACATTTGACTTTTGATGAGTCATTCTTCTCAGACTCAGTGCGTGATCTGAGCTAATTTTTTTTAAAAACTCAAATAGCTTAAGTTGTGTTTATTTTGAGAAAAGAGAGACCTAAATCTCGAAGATTCTGAGCACCTCTTATGTACTAAGATTTAAAATATAAATTCTGCATGTAAAAACTCATTCTCACTGTTAACAAATGTTTGTTTGAAAATGCTTATAGGGCAAGATGAGGAAAAAATTATGGTGGAGATACTTTTCCCCATCATAGAAAGAAGTAATGCCAAGCATGAATGCCTAGTTGTACACCACTGAATTCCGTTAATGCTTTTTGTATGGGGAAGTAAATTTGTTTGGGAGGGGAGTTTTTTGTATGGGGAGTAAACTGTTTTTTTTTTTTTTATTTGCAAGTGGAATTGCCTGTAACTCAGAAGTGAGGGAGCAGTGGGGTTTTGTGGTTTGTTTTTTTTTTTTTTGGTGATTAATTGAAGCCATCTGCAGGGCATTAAATTAATAATACAAGGGGAGGATACCAGGAAGGTGAGGATTTAGTGTCACCATTTTACGAATATCATAAAAATTGAACCAAGGTGACAAATAGGAATAAAATAAACTTCCAGTAGTGCAAGATGGTTAGGTAATGCATAAGGGGCACAAAAAAAATTCTACTTGATGTATTTTAGTGTTTATAAATGCTGATAGAGTGTATCACCTAACTACAAAAATTATCGAATATTTCTTCAGGAAGGATAATGCAGAACTAGACAGTTACCTGTTCTGGACTTGAGGAGACAGAGAGGAAGAGGGTCAGCTAACAGATTTGTTGACAATGTTATACAGCCAGCCATAAACTTATTGAGGATTTCTTAAAATGACAAATTAACATTAATGCTATTGCTCCCAGCAAAATGCTGCCTCTTGTTTTCGGTCTTACTGATTGGCTTGCTGTTCTCTGTCTGTCTTCTGTGACTTCAGTCATGGTCCAACTGTTTTGAGTCAAATTGCTTCTGCTAACGTGTATGCCCTGTGGTTTGAAATGATACAGTTTGCCAAAGCTGAGTCCCAAAAACTTGGCTAAAGAGATCTCTTCTGCACTAAAGGCAGTTTTGATTAAATTTCAGGATGGTGAATAAGGTCCTGGACTGGAAGAAAGCAAATGTCAGTTTTCAAAATGAACCAGCTGAGGGCTTGGGAGAACTGAGCACTCTTGACAGCTGATGTTCCTCTTATCTATCCTGAACAGTAATAAAAAAAGGTTGGTACAAGGTGCTCTTATAAGAAAAAAAGCTCATACTAATGAGCAATCAAAGTGGTTTTGTGATGAGTAGGCGTAGTAAAACAAACAAGGTGTTTGATTTAGTTTCAAACAATAACTATACAGGATCAATAAGACACATCATAGCTGACTGACTAAGTGTAGATACAGATGAGGAGAGTATTTCTGGGAGGCATCTGTGAGGATTATTTCTGTTGAATATTTTTCTAAATGATCTGGAAACAAGATTTGAAGCTTGACATGTAGTAATCAGGAAGGAAAATACAAAGTAGTGTGAATCATTTAGGAAACTGGGTTCGTTCATCCAAACCACATCCTTGTACAGATGAAGAAATAGGATTAGACGTGGTGTGTACAGAACGGTCTCTCTAGGGTGCTGGAGAAGTAGGAGTCGGATTTGGCGTAATGTTTCCAGACTAATGGTGTAGCAAAAGTATAATGCAAGGAAGAAGACATTTTTATTTCAGATGTGGAATCAGCACAATGGGTGCTGGTTCCCTCAAGCTTTACTTTAAAATGTCCTGTGTATGTTTTTTCCCCTTAGTTGTATACCTGACACCCTACTCCAGTTTTGGTTTAGGTGGAGGAGACACATAAATTATCTCTCTCTCAATTTGCCTCATCTTATTATTTTCTAACACCATTTTTCTTTTGCCTGCCTTCCTCCACATGCACATTATGGGGGAGCATACTGGACATTGTTACCAATGATCCTTGTCTTTTAACCTGCCTACCAGTGTTTTGCTTTCCAGAGGCACTTTTCCCCCGGCTGTACCTAACTGCATCACGCTGACAACTCCTCTTTGGTACCCTTGGTCACTTGGCACGTTCCTAATAGTAGTCCAGGATTTTTTTCCCTCTCATACACACTACAAACAAATTTGCATCTGTTAATCGTGAGTGAACTAAATATTCTCTCTCCATGAAAATTTGAGTATGGAGTTGGAGACCTGTGGAGGTAATCCGTGTCACAGGCATCTGTTCCAGACTTTGCACCAGCTGAGCTGCAGCACAGACCGGAATGCTTGAGGTGCAAGGACAGATGCTTGTCTGCAGCAGCAGTCCAGGACATCAGGACTTGATCTCCAGTGTGCCCTCGTGTCAGTACAGACACAGTCTAGGTGTCTACTGAGGATTATCTAGTTTGGTCCTGTCTTTTTGCTGGTCCACACAGTAAACATCACAAGTCTCTCCACCAGCCATTACATCAGGAACAAAAAGCAACATGGTGACTCATCATACTGCACAAAAGCTGAAAAGTCTTAGTTTTCTTCTGATGTGGGGTATTCCGGCACAACCCTTTTATTATCCTACACTTTCTCCCTGCTGCAGGGTGGCCCGTGCAGCCCGGGAAGCGCTGCGGTGCCACAGAGCGAGGCCCTGAGCTGCAGGTGCTCCTGCAGTTCCCTCACAAGCAGCTGTCCAGGGTGTCTGGCAGGTCGGGCTGTGGACACCTCTGGCGACTCCAATGCCCTGCTGCTCTCGGCTGTGGGGAGGACCGCATACTGACAGCTAACCCTGCCTGGTGTCACTAGCGCTATAAAAAGGCAAATTACTGGATACTACCTACAGCAATCAAGGAGTGATGTGTAAGCCAATGGCACACCTAGCAAGACAAAAAGGAGGTGTTAGCTTGCTATAAATGATACATTTTTAGGCAGCCATTATCATAAATTCCAAATAGAGTACAAAATCTGTAAAACCAGGGCGAACAGGGAGTAGATAAACAAGCGTGAGCTGTTTATTTGGAGAGGATGAGGGTAGTAAAGGAGGAGAATTTAGCAGTGGAACGAGGGGGTAAGCAAGAAGTGGAGTGAAGGCTTATTGTGGTGCCAAACAGCCCCAGGCCTGATTCCATTGCTTCAGGACAACACGCCCATCACACTGTTTGGCCCTGGTGAAAAACAGCCAGGTTGACTGAGTTGGTGAACTCCCCAATTCACTGGAAAAGCGTTTGCAACATGAGGTGATGATTTATTTTCATTTCTTTCTGGCAGCAGACTATACAGGGTTTTTTCATTGAAAATGGATGCTGCTGCAGCACCCCTGTCCACTGAAGCACAGTGACAGAGCATCTCCTGAGAGGTGTCTGGCTGTTCTTCATCTCAGGACACTGTCTAGTTATTTGTATTGCACATATATTTAGTCAAGCAGACAAATATAGGTAAAGGCGGCTACACTCAAAAGAGCATTGACCCAGGGTAATCTGACTTTCATTTTAATTCTGCAACCTGGTCCTAAGTGAAGACATGAGAAACAACCAGTGTTTGCTGGAAGTTCGATGCCTCTGTTTGAGTCCCCGTTTCCTCAGCAATAACCCTCAGTTACACCATGGTTAATTTCCACAATATGTGTCACACTGTCACTGCATC
This sequence comes from Stercorarius parasiticus, assembly GCA_013396915.1. NCBI lineage: Eukaryota > Metazoa > Chordata > Aves > Charadriiformes > Stercorariidae > Stercorarius > Stercorarius parasiticus. Next base: position 242,652 of record VWZL01003845.1, read on the forward strand.
ACTATTGTACCAGTCCTACACCGTGAACCCGCCGTGCAGCCCTCTCGCTGCCGTACTGCCATGAGCTGCCTTTGCTGACTGCCACCCCCTTCCCGCCCCGCTCCCGCTCCCCTCAGCTGAGCCCCTCCCGCCGCCCCGCGCGGCGCACGCGCCCTCTGCCCCGGGCGGGGCGAGTGCCAGGAGGCCCTGCGCGCGCCGGAGAGCCCCGCCTTCCTCGGGCCGCCCAGCCGAGGCCCCGCCCCCTCCCTGGCGGCGCCGCATCGGGGCGGCCATTTTGTGGCGCGGGGCGGTCGGT
>VWZL01003845.1:243313-290359 GCA_013396915.1 Stercorarius parasiticus
CGGGGCGCCGGCGGCTGCTCCGCGCCCGGCCCCAGGGGACGAAGCGGGGCAAATGCTTTGAGGGTAAGAAGGTCCTTGGTGCCTGCGGCTCTGCCACCGCTCGTCGGGGTTACCCTGTAAACACCAGTTAAATTGTCGTGCAGTAATGTAGTGCTCTGCTCCACTAATAAAAACAAGATCTGTAAAAAAAAACAAACAAAACAAACGAAACCCAACGTAGTGTTGAATTGGGATCCAGAAGTACATCAGGAGCCTATGTGAGCTTTCTTTTGAAAAAACTCTTGTCTATGGTTTTAGTCACTTTAAACTTACCTGTTTTTCTTAGTGCTTATCTTACCCACCTCCTCCTGCTGGGGTTAGGCAGAAAAATCAGTAGGTTGCTTCCTCAGCTCCCTCAGGTTGTTTCATTGGCTGTTTTGTGTCCACTGTTGGTGGTTCTTTCTGTATAGCTGAAAGGTGGTGTGGAGAGTGTCTCCCATGAAGTCCCAGAGGTGTTGTGTCAGTGTTGTGTGGGAGCACCTGTGCCCTAGTTGGTGTTTGCCTACAGTCTTAATGCATCGGGTTGATTGGAAAGGATGTCCTTACCTATGAGAGTGATGGAGATGGTTTTCTTTAAAGTTGGGAGAATTGAGACTTGCATGCAAAAGTAGATGTTTGGTGTGAAGCTTACACATGGTAGAATGGAGTTTGGCACCTTTTCTGAAGAATGTTGCTCGGTTTTGTTTATGTTATTTCACATTATAGCATGTTGTCTTGGTCCACTGCAAATCTTCAGCTTGTTTTCAGTGTTGTGAAGAGGAAAATGTGCAACGCTGTGGTTGCTATGCTGGAAATACGTCAAATAATTTGGGTTTTTCTTCCAAATGGAAAGTTCCTTGTGCATGAAAGGTTTATCTGCTTCTTAAAGCAGGTGTGTTTTTGCATGAAACTGTTTTTTCAGGTGATCGCATTCTTTCCTGTGTTGTAAACTACCATTTGACACTACTAGATATGAAAGTACATAGTTGAATTGTTCTAATAGAGCGTTGCTTGTTTCTCTTAAAGATCTAATCAAAAGAAAAAAGGTCTTTTCCTAAATGCATTTGTTATTTTAATGTAAGTCTGAAGAGCGTAGTTGTATCTTTCTCACTCCTAAGTCTGCTGTTAATGTCCTGAAAGATCTATGAATATCTGTGTTTATTTTAAATGCCTCTATTAGGGAGTTTGTGGATGGTTTGGTAGTACTTCTGTCTTGAAGCTCACTTTGGTAATGATACTTGTAACTGAAAATGGCTTGTTTGGGTTGTGTGAGGAGGGCACAGTTAGTTGTTCTCGGTGTGATTCATTCCTGAATAGTTTTCCAAAGAATCGCAATTTTAGTATGAGATGGTGTACTAAGCAATCAAAGAGCAAGGGTTTTCCATCCCTTCTTTAAATACAAAATACATATGTTGCCACTTAAAATGTTTGGCTCTTTTGTAAAGTTGTAATCCGAGGAAGAAAATTTTTCCACAGGGATGAAAAAAATGAGAATTTGATCAGTATTTGGATAATGAAATGACTGATTACAACTGAAAATACAGTATCTCGGTGGGGAGTTCTTACTGTGTGCTCTGTAGAGCTGACTGCCTAGAGGCAGCTGTGAAATATCATGTAGTTTCACCAGTTTGTGTGACTCCTGAAGAATTCTTCATGTGCAGCTATAGGGAGGTTTTCTGAGGTGCAGCTTATGTTGCTTTGTTCAAGTAAGAAGATGCACAGTTGATAGAAGGAGTATCATTATTGATGGAGCAAGGGTTTGTTAAAATTCAGGGGTTTTAAGTATTTAATTCTTGCTCTTTGCCCTTGAAAGAGTGATTTGTTCACCTAATGGTGATGGGAGAACTTGAAAGATCCTCTGAATGTTTTCTGTTGGTTCTTATATTCTTTCTGGAAGGCATATTCATGTCTTGAAACCATTCCAAAACTGTGCAGTGCAATTGCCAACAAGTTATACAGGGATAAGGTATTAAAAAATGCACTCTTACTCTTGTGGTTGTTGTATGTCTCAGTGCCTTGTGGTGGTCACAGGTTTGAACTTTCTATTTAGACAGTTCTTTGTGGACTGTTACTGCTGTTGTGTTGCCTGCATTGATTTTTGCCTCCATTTATTCTTTATTGCAGTCTAAAAGTTGGTTTTAATTGGTTGCCCACAGGATTGGCTTGGCTTCTGCTACTTGTTAAGAAAAAAACATCTGTCTTTGCAGGTAAGAGCCTTTGAATTGAAGACTTCTTTATATGCATATTGAGTATAACTTAAGAAATATTTGAAGCTTTTTGAGTCTGAACTAGTATCAAAATACTTGGGTCAAATAATCTGTAGCTAGTCTCTTTACTTTGACTCTCACTGGTGATGGTGGTTCTGGCAGTGTTGTTCTCGTAAACAGAATTTTCTGCCAAACTAATGTTTTGTTGTTACATCAGCATGTGGTAGTCTGGAACACTCTCCCAGTTATTTTGCACTGCTGGAAAATGTAGCTACTTTGCTGCAGGCCATAGATCTGCATGTTTCTAACTATTGGAGTTTAGAAGTGTACAGTAGTTGATTTTGCAGCATTTAACGGGATCAGATAGGCTCAAATTAGCTCAGAGATGGCTATCTTAATCTAACAGGTTGACTTTAGCCTTTTTTTTTTTAAAAAAAAAAAAAGGGCAAAACTGTGGTCTACAGTCTTAGCTCTTACTAGACAGTCTCAACCCGGATACTTAAAGTTCCTTCTACAATAACAATTTTATTCCAGTTCTTAGTTTTCATCTAAGAACTGCCAAATATGTGGTGTGTCTGTACCGCGTGGGTATTGTACTTCCATGCTTCCCAGGGGCTAGAATGAATCTTCTAAACTTTTCTTAGTTTGAAAAATGCATACATCTTAAAAAGCTAGTCTGGTGTTTCTATAAATTTATGCATATGAACCAAATTCTGCTTATTCTACTGACTAATGCATAGCTGGAAGATGGAAGAAGTAATATTGTAATCTTGTACACATTTTTCCAGTTTAACATCAGTGTTTTTAAAGATGTTACTGTCAAGACACATAAACATGCTGTTAAGGTTCATCAGATTAGTTGAATCTGATTGTCAGCAGCCCTTTACTTCATATTTTTTTTATCTTGGCTTGCTAATGGGGATGGCTTGTCCATTGTACAGCTCCAGGATTTTGTGCTTCTGGTATCTCCAAAAATATACCAACCACCCAAAATGACAACAAAACCCACTTTTGCCTCAAAGTATCTTTTTGTACAGGGAGAAAAGCAGGCAGCCTGAGAACATCTCTAACAGCCCAACAAAAAGCCTTCAGTGCACACTTAACAGGCATGTAGCCTGTTCTAATGTTGCGTCTGCATGTATGTTACAAATGGGCAGTGAAATACTTGAGCAGGCTTTGCTTTTTCATTAGTTGGGAAATTTGAGTGAGTGGGTTATTGTCTTAGTGCATTTTGGAGAAAATCAGACTTGTGAGTGCTTATAAATGTGGAATTTGTCCCTTTTGGTCTGTGTGATTTTTTTTTTTTTAAAATAACAGAAGTGAAGCTAATATTTTGTTAAAAGCACTGAAATCCTTAAAAATTTGAAGCAGTTATGTTTTGAGTTGACAAAATATTTTTTTGACAACAGTATTCGATGGGAGTGAAGAAGTCCTTAAAAGTTCTTTTTATTCTTACCATGCTACTGTTAGCTCTTGCTTAATAGCAAGCATGAAATTAACTACGCTGAAGTCATTGCAGCTAGTTTTTCTAGCAGCTCTTTGTCGGGGAGGGGGGTGGTTGTCAATAGTGATTTAATGGACCTAAATAGAATACTTGGTAACAAAACTTCAAGATATCTCTTAGCATTTATAGTGAAGTTTTGAATGTAGTGCAAGATTGAAATGCTTGCGTTAGCCCAGAAGTTAAGTACATGTTCAAATGCATGAACTCGTAAGAATTCTTTTGTGACCTTATCTGTTGTCTTCTGGGCTAGATTCATGGAAACATTAGTAAATGCAGTTATCCATCAGGTGTCAGTTCTGATAAAGAATATATGATGCTCTAAACCAGCAGATCTGGGCAGAAAAATCTTCCCAAGTTGCCTTTGTTCAACTAATGGTCATATCAGATTGTCATCCCTTTTGCATTAGTAAGGAAATCATAGAATGGTTAGAGTTGGAAGGGACTAAAGACCATCTAGTCCAATCTCCCTGCCACGAGCAGGGACACCTCCCACTGGACCAGGTTGCTCAAAGCCCCGTCCAACCTGGCCTTGAACACCTCCAGGGATGGGGCAGCCACAGCTTCTCTGGGCAGCCTGTTCCAGTGTCTTGCTNTCCCTTGCCTTGCTGGCCACGCTGCTGGGGATGCAGCCCAGGATGTGGTTGGCTTTCTGGGCTGTGAGCGCACATTGCTGGCTCATGTTGAGCTTGTCATCAACCAGCATCCACAAGTCCTTCTCCTCGGGGCTGCTCTCAAGCTGTTCTCTGCCCAGCCTGGATTTGTGCTTGGGATTGCCCTGACCCAAGTGCAGGACCTTGCACTTGGCCTGGTTGAGCTTCATGAGGTTCGCACAGGCACACCCCTCAAGCCTGTCCAGGTCCCTCTGGATGTCATCCCTTCCCTCCAGCGTGTCGGCTGCTCCACGCAGCTTGGTGTCATCGACAAACTTGCTGAGGGTGCACTCAGTCCCACTGTCCATGTCACTGACAAAGATGTTAAGTAGTATTGGTCCCAGTACCAACCCCTGAGAACGCCACTTGTCACCGGTCTCCACATAGACATCGAGCCCTTGACCACAACTCTTTGTAAACTAACTATCTCTTAGATAAATAAAAGTAATCTTCCATTTAATACAAGAAGCTTAAAATGTCTAACTCCTAATGCATAAAAATTTCTGAAACTCATTTCTTTGTATAATAGGTAATAGAGAAAAGGTAAGCCTCCTAGCAAGATCTGCTATTAGTGTTACTTTAAATTTTTCAAAGCACAGGTGCAAGAACAAGGATGCTTTTATACTGCTTGCTTGCCTCAGGATTGTCTAATATAATTTGAAAGCAAATCCTTTAACATAATGTAGTAACGGTTTTACAGTCCCCTTTAGTATAACTTCCCTAAAGTAGGCAGAATTTTCATTTTAACTTTACTTTTGGAGATTGCTATAATTTTTAGGCAGGTTCAGAATAAAACTACAGAATCATTGAAAAATACTGCTGTTTTAAAGCTGCAAAAAGTTCTGTATGCTTTCTTAGTTGTGTACATAGCATAGATAGTTCTTATATTTGACTTGCTTTTTTTACATGGACCAGTCATTTTGCTGTTGGAAAATGATTGGGCAGTGAACTTTATTCTCAAGTTAAACGTGTCACTATAAGAGATAAATGCAAGATGTTGCTTTTGTTACCTTGCCACGGCAATGCACAAATTGCTTTTAAAAAAATTTATCCCTGAAGCTTAGTTTACATTCCCCTTTCTGTTGCTGCCATCCCTTGGTGGGGTAGGGGTTTTGTTAGTGGTATATACAGCTAGATTATTATTATTATTATTTTTTAGACCTTCTTATGTCTTGCAAGTTGCAGTTTCTCTTTCAAGACAGTGTAGTAAGGAATTGGGCGTTCATTTAGAGCAGTAGAGCTCACTGTGTGCCAGCGGGCTTGTCTGCTGTTTCCTTGAGGGAGAAAGGTCCTTCACGCTTTTCTGGTTTTAACTGGATGTGGGCCAGTGCCCTGTAATACCGCAGTATATTGCTTAAGTTCATGTGTGTATGGAAGGGCTTAGCTCTGGTTTATTGGGCAATAAAACAAAATACTTCAGTACCCGTTTGAGTAATCTGAAGTTCCATCATGCAAGCAAAAGAATTGCTGTGCACTTTTTTTTTTTCTCCTGTAGGAAAATTGTTACTTTTTTCGTTTAAGTACTGAATTCAGCCTTACTTAATATGGTTAAATTGTTGGATAGTGGCTTTACTTAGTAGTTAAGGGTGTATTCAAGGCATGTCTACTCTAAAGCGATTGGAAGACGTGGACAGGCAAATGCAGCTGACTTAAAGATTTGACTGTATGCTGGGATACAATACTTAGTTGAATGTGAATTGTTGGGAGATAGTTACTGATCGTAGTTGGTCATAGCTTTGGTATACAGCCAAAAGTCTTTGATGGTGCACTGCTTCCTGGTGTTGCGTTGTGTGGTCTGGTTCATCCTTGATTTCAAATGCTTAGTTAACACCAGTTCTATGTGACTAACAGTAGCCCTGAAGGTCTTTCATACAGATACTTACTTAGGAAGTGAAGAAGTTTCAGAGATAAAGTGGCTCAGGTGAAACAAGGTGCTACTACTAATGGCTTAGGATGAGAGACTTGTTTCTGCTATGGTAAATTGTGCTAGTGTTAATATGATGCTTTCAGTATTTACTGAAGGTTTGTCAAGAATAAGTGAGAATTACCTAGTTTCCTGTTTATCTTGAACTTCTGATATGACCTCAGTCTCTTCTGTAGAATGCGTACAAGGTAACTGTCGAGATCTACCTGTTCAAAATTGATCTTAAGTTTCCACTAATCTCAGCTGTCTGAGACAGAAGGTGTAATATTAGACAGGACATCTGCAACTATTACAAATTATACCGTGTTTTTGAAAGTTGTAAAGGCCTAATATCTAGCTAGGATATGCGTAGATGTTAATTTGTGTATGCAAGGTCTGTATAGTCACAAAACATGTGGGACTAGATTATAACAGTTAGCTAGCTTCATGGTCACCTAGACCTCTTACCTTTCCTGGGAGGAAAATATAAGATCAGTGTAATCTAGATGCTCCCTGTCAGGATGCCGTGTGAGTCTCACTGTTGCTAGTTGTCCATAATGGGTTTTATTCATAACCAATGCACTGTTACAGTCCCAGTTATCTTCTCCTGGCAGGAGATAAAATCCGCCCTCAAATGAAAGAGAACTGGTTATTTCTCATAGGTGTGCAGAATTTTTTGCGGTCACTTTGCCAGGTACAGTGGATACCATACCAATGTATGGTAAATTAATTTTGCTTGGCTAAAATACTAATTTTGCTTACGTTAAATATTCAACTACTGATATAATAGTTCTGACTTCTGCTGTTTCTTACTTCTTTTTTCTTTTTTACTGACACTTGGTTCTTAGTTTAACGGTTATTTTGGAATTTCCAGTGCAAAATGTATACTAATTTTGTTGGTAAATGTTTAATACTTCAATCTGGATGAAGTAAACAAACACGAATAAGGAACTTGGAATATAAACATGCTTAATCTTTGCAAGATGTTGTTAGGTGTATGTAAACAAATATAGTAGATGGTGTCTGTAGGTAATTGCATGGTGTCATAAACAGTAGTCTGACATAGCCGTTGCCTTTTCTCATCTGCAGGTGTGTGTTGTTTCAGCGCAGCATGGCTGTGGTCATCCGCTTGCAAGGTCTCCCGATTGTGGCGGGGACCATGGACATTCGCCACTTCTTCTCTGGATTGACCATTCCTGATGGGGGCGTGCATATTGTAGGGGGTGAACTGGGTGAGGCTTTCATCGTTTTTGCCACTGATGAAGATGCAAGGCTTGGTATGATGCGCACAGGTGGTACAATTAAAGGGTCGAAAGTAACACTGTTGCTGAGCAGTAAAACTGAAATGCAGAACATGATAGAACTCAGTCGTAGGCGTTTTGAAACTGCCAATCTAGATATGCCACCCGCAAATGCTAGCAGGTCAGGACCACCACCTAGTTCTGGAATGAGTGGAAGGGTTAATTTACCTACTACTGTACCTAACTTTAATAATCCATCTCCTAGTGTAGTAACTGCTTCTACTACTGTGCATGAAAGCAATAAAAACATATCCACATTTTCTACTGCCAGTATGGGGACTGCACCTCCAAATCTTGGGAGTACCTTTGGTAGCCCAACATTTAGCTCAACTATACCTAGCACAGCATCCCCGATGAACACAGTACCTCCTCCACCAATCCCTCCTATCCCAGCTATGCCATCTTTGCCACCAATGCCTTCTATTCCCCCGATACCTGTTCCGCCTCCTGTACCCACACTGCCTCCTGTTCCTCCGGTTCCTCCGATACCCCCTGTGCCCCCCGTACCTCCAATGACACCTATGCCTCCCCTATCAGGAATGCCTCCTATGAATCCTCCACCCGTAGCACCTTTACCCACTGGAATGAATGGGTCTGGAGCAGCAGTGAATATGAACAGCGGCTTGAATCCATTGTTTATTGGTCCCATGAATCCTGTAAATCCTATCCAGATGAACTCTCAAAGTAGTGTTAAGCCAATTCCAATCAATCCAGACGATTTGTATGTCAGCATTCATGGAATGCCCTTTTCTGCAACAGAATCTGATGTGAAAGATTTTTTCCTTGGGCTCCGTGTGGATGCAATCCATATGCTGAAGGATCATGTAGGTCGAAATAATGGAAATGGACTAGTTAAGTTTTTTTCTCCTCAAGATACATTTGAAGCACTGAAGCGAAACAGAATGCTGATGATTCAGCGCTATGTTGAAGTTAGTCCTGCAACAGAGAGACAGTGGGTGGCTGCTGGAGGCCACATAACTTTCAAGCAAACCATGGGTCCCTCTGGGCAGTCACACGCTCCTCCTCCCCAAGCTCATCCTAGGTCCAAATCTCCTAGTGGACAGAAAAGGTCACGATCGAGATCTCCCCATGAGCAGGGTTTCTGTGTTTATTTGAAAGGTCTTCCCTTTGAATCAGAGAACAAACATGTGATAGATTTTTTTAAAAAGCTGGATATAGTTGAAGACAGCATTTATATAGCTTATGGACCTAACGGGAAGGCAATCGGAGAGGGGTTTGTTGAGTTCAGGAATGAAGCTGATTACAAAGCAGCTTTGTGTCATCATAAGCAGTACATAGGGAATCGCTTTATTCAAGTTCATCCAATTACTAAAAAGGCAATGTTAGAAAAGATAGATATGATTCGTAAAAGATTGCAGAACTTCAACTATGACCAGAGAGAAATCCTCATGAATGCTGAGGGAGAACCAGGCTTGCCAAAATTGTGTGCACATATATCTAATATTCCATATAATATAACAAAAATGGAAATCCTTCAGTTTCTAGAGGGACTGGCAGTAGAAGAAAACTCTGTACAAATACTTGTTGATAATAACGGGCAGGGTTTAGGACAAGCACTGGTTCAGTTTAAAGCTGAAGATGATGCTCGTAAGGCAGAGCGTTTGCACCGTAAGAAACTGAATGGAAGAGATGTTGTTTTGCGTTTGATAACTGTAGAAGAAATGAGAGATATTGAAAGAAACCCACCATCTCAAGGGAAAAAGATATTAAAAATACCGATACAAGGAAATGCGACTGTGCCAGGAGTACAGGGCGCTGGTGGGGATGAGCATGCCTTCTTGGGAAATGCTAAAGATGCAAACAATGGTCCTCCATTTAATTTCCCTGGTAACTTCAGCGGGTCTGGCACATTTGGTCCTCCTCTACCACCACCTGGAATAGGTGGCTTTCCTGATTCTAGACCAGGAATACCTACAGTTGCAACTAGCGGTTTACCTGGTGCAGGTATTGAGGTCCCAAGTTTTGCAGGTGGTCCTGGTAATTTGAGTGGACCGGCAGGTTTTGCAGGGGGTCCTCAGACTTTTGGTAATGGTCCTGGCAACTTAAGTGGACCCCCAGCCTTTGGTGCTGGTCCTCCAGGAATTGCTAGTGGTCTTGGACATTTAAGTGGACCTCCGGGGTTTGGACCCGGACCAGGTAATATACATATAAGTGGACCCCCAGGTTTTGGAACGGCGTCTGGGAAACCGGGACCAACTGTCATTAAAGTGCAAAATATGCCCTTCACTGTTTCGGTGGATGAAATTTTGGATTTCTTTTATGGTTACCAAGTGATCCCTGGTTCAGTGTGCTTAAAATACAATGAAAAAGGCATGCCCACTGGAGAAGCAATGGTTGCATTCGAGTCTCGTGATGAAGCTATGGCAGCTGTTGTTGATTTAAATGACAGGCCTATAGGCTCCAGAAAAGTAAAACTTGTTTTAGGGTAGCTGTTAATATGAAGTAGTTGTAGAATAGATATTCATAGTGCTGTGATAAATGCATCCAGATTGGTTTTTATAGTATTTCCAGGATAGAACCTGTGGATTGCTTAAATTGTAAAACAGGTTGGTTTTGATAAGACAGAGCACTGGGTTAGCCATTACATGAGAAACACTGCAAGGACAGATGCGCAGTGGATTTTCCCGTACAAATACGTGGAGAAGCTAGACAGATTCTTATTCATCATAGAAGTTTGGTAAACTATACTGGACACAGTGCTTATCAAGGAATCTAGATTGGTTTTACATAGTTTCGGATAAGGGAAATAGATGAAGCCAGTGAAGCTCTTCAGTGGGTGCTCCTGCAAGCTGTTGTAAAATAGATAGCTATTTCTAGATTTGGTTAAAAGCTGGCTGAATTTGCTTTGTTTACAGGTCAAGCTTTGTTTAAAGTCCTGATTTTACTCTGCAACTGAACGAATTCTCAGTGTACACAGATAAATTGTTTTGTGTATGTATCTTTATTTTTTTCAAGATTCTCACTGTATGAACAGTTGAATTATGCCCATTGCTGATGTGTCTACCAAACTAATTCCTATAAGTATGAGCAGAATCGTTCTGTAAAATTCAAGCTGTTCTTTGTGGAATAACCTTTAGTTATTTATATATTGCAATTATAACTGTGCAGAATAAGACTTTTGCCACAAGTATAGCTAACCTCAAACATTACCATATGAGTTTTATAGTACACTTATAAAACATTTGCAGTAGAAGTAACAACTCGAAAATACTCATTATTGTTTAAGTAGCTTGATTTGTTAGGATTACATGAATCGGTTGGGATAGGACCTTTGATACTAGTTGGATATTGATGTTGTATTTCTCATGTGTCTCTTGAACTCCTTACATAGAGTCTCTGCTAAGAGAACCAAAGTGGTGATTATCAGTAGAAGATTGGAGTCCAGCTAAAGTTTTAAATTAGCTTATATATGAAAGAAAACTTTATCTTCAGCAACTCTGTCGTGAATTACTGCTATGGGTGAATTCAGAGATAAATTTTTTTTTTTCCCAAAACTTGAAAATACTGAGTTTACTATATATTTTTGCAATAAAGTTGTGCTGTTGTATTCAAAGTCTGTAAAGAGTTGCCATTTTCTTTGCTGTGCACTAAAACCTTCCATGGAAAAATAGAGAATTGGAAAGGAAGTAATTACACAAGTGAAAAGTAGAATTTTTTTGGTTCATCCTTGTTGGCTTATGATAAATTTGAAGACTTGGGCATTGCCTGAAAAATCCTGCTATTCCCTGCAAATCATTGTACTTAAACATAGCAAACATTAAACCGTTTTGTTTTTTGGACAAAGAAAAACAGTGCCTTTTGGTGTTGCATATCATGGAACACTGAAGTGTATGGTCAGGCAAAATTGAGAGGTGCAAGTGGCAACAGTTTTATTCATGTGGTGTGTAGGAGGGATTTGAAAACCTGTGCAGCGCTGCGTCCTGAGAGGATTTCACAGTACAGGAATACGTGGAAGGATTGTATAAAGGTGTACTTCAATAAAGAGGTGGTCGCATTACACAGATGCTTCTGTAATTCATTAGCATAATTTTGTTTTGACAGATTACTAGGTGGTCCCAACTTTGGAAAAGTCATGTGATTTGTATATACTGTTCAAAGTTAAGCCTCCTGTTAATAAAACTGTCTGTCTCTGAAGCTTCATGTTATGCGTTTCAACAGTCTTTGGGAGTAATGTTTCAACAGCAGATCTTTGTTTCTTTTTTTTTTTTTCCTTTTTCTTTGAAAGTCTGAAAATACTCTTGCTGATGTCAGAAAGATGTATGATTAGGAGTCAAGCCTTTCAGTTTATTTTTAAAATTATGCTCTTTGTTTTTTAAACAACTTTTATTAAAGTTTCATACTATATTGGAGTTATTTGGGTGCTTGTTTCTTCATGTTTCATATTAGAATAAAATTACTGAAAAGGAAAACTTGGCTTCATTGTTCACAGAATTGATTTAAGATATTAGTGTGTGTTGACTTGTGGAAACTGGTGATAACTGTTTTTTCAAGTTCAAATGGATCACAACATTGCTGGCCTTGTTGTGAAATGTAATTAAACTATAGGTGTCTGGAATTAGGTACACAGTTCTGTGTTACTGTCTTTTGATTTCATGTCTCAATCCTCTTGGTAATAGAGACAGGGTTATTAGTGTTTGTGTTAGACACGGCATATGCTGCGAAACATGCTTGCGTGCCTGTTCCTTTGGACTTTCTAAAAGTGCAGGTTTGTTTTGGAAATCTTTCATTTTCTGATCGTTGATTTTTCTGTGTGGTCTAAAGATGTTTAAATGCCTATCTAAAAAAAGTGCAAACCAATGCAAAAAGTCATTGGTCTTGGGAACACTGACATGGATGGAATGCTTCAGTGGAGGATTTGGGGTGGGGAAGGGGCTCTTCATCTTGCCAAGCAGTTGATGCTCCGTATCCTTTAGCATTTAAATTAGTAGTAAATTACTTAGTAAATACCTCTTTTCCTTCACAGTAGGCCCTTGGAAAAAATAGGAAGGTGCAGCATATTTAGAATTTCTGTATGTACGATAAACAATGCAGCTGCTGTACCAAATAGTTATGGTTGATCCTTTAAAGCATATATAGAGAAAAGTTCATTATCAAGTGTCACTTGCAAATATAAGAAGTTTTTTCTAACAACTCGCTTTCATATTAGAAGCAGCCTTAAACTGCATGGCGTGCTAAATTATGAGGATACCCTTGTATTAAGAGACTACATGGCTAGATTTCATGAAATTGCTTACTTTGCACATGTTTATATTTGTAAATAGCCTTAAAAATAAGGGGTTGGACCTCTGAGGTCCTGTCTCTAGTGTGGAAGGTATGTAACTGCCCTTGCACATACACTTCAAGTCAGGCTGCTAATAAGAGGTAGCAACAGAAGGAATCAACTGATGGACACTGCTTGAGTTCGCAGTTGTTTTGGCCTTGATTTGAGTGTCAGGAACTGCCGTCCTGCTTAGCCTCATTGGAAGAATACAGTCAGTGACACCGATGTCCCAATTTCTTCAAGTTATGGAAAGAAGGTACTTGTTATATAACTGGCTAAGTTGGTGTTTTTTAGCAGTTCCTTAAACGTTAGTGTCTAAGTACTACTTGTGAAAAAGGAAAAAAAAAAAAGATGTGATTTCTGTTAAACATACATATTTTTGTTGTTCTATTCACAAGAGAAAGTATGAATATAATAAACTATTCAATGATAAACTTGTAACCTACATGGAAGAACTGCAATGGTTAGATGAAAGTGTGACTTCAAAGTTACCAAGTTTTCAAACAGTTACACTTAAATGTCGCAGTTTTTATTTTTAATGTGGATTTTGTTTTTAACAAAACAGTCAATTCTGTAATATCACAGACAACATTAAAACCAGTTCTTTATTGATGAATTGTTGTTGCCGCATTCTAAACGTAGATTTATGAGATGTTTGGGGCTTTGTAGGTTTAAAGAAAACTGAAGGATACTTCTCTCTTATTCTAAGTAGTGTTCTTTTCATAGCATTTAATGTTTTCCTTGAACGTCTATGCTCTGAATTTGTTGTGAGTGGAGGGGAAGATCAATACACAAATGAAGAATATAGTTGTGCGCCAGTTGACATTGAAGGTCTACCTTCTAAAGAATGTATGTGCTGCTCGGTTCTGCTAATTTGCTCATGCTTGACTCCTTAAAGAAGTTGTTGCCTATACTGCCTGAAATCAGCAGCTTGTTTCACTGAGACTGTTTCGGTGCACTAAAGGCTGTGGACTTTTGGGGGAAAAAAAAATATCCAGTTACCTAGGCACACCAGTGGTGTGTTAACTTGTAAATATCAGTTTCAGTGTTTTGTTCCTGCTTAGTCTTCTGCTGTGGTGGTTCCAAAGCTGCTGCTTCCTGCAGTGAATGCTGTCAGTCCTCAGCATGTTGTTCAGCAGTGCACGCCTCTGAATGGTGTTGGCCTTCTGATCTGCAAAATTGAAACAACTACATACTGTGGACCACTTAGAGCCTCTGGTTGGACAATGGACTGCTCTGAGAGCAGTTGTTTTAGGATGATTATCCAGATATATGAATTAGCCCCTGAATGAAAGGATTGCAATTCCTGGTTAATACAGACTGTAGTGCAGGCAAAAGACTAGTTTCTATCTTTGACAAGATAATTGGTTGGAAGGAAGCTGTTTTGAAACTGGACTGATGTATTAGGAAATGTTAGTTTGAGTCTAGAGACATACACAAATTAATCTTATGTCCATTTGCTTCTTTAGATATTGTGCAGGTCTTTAAAAATTAAAAAAAAAAAAAGACATGCTGAATTCTGTTGCTGTAAGAGTTTTTCAGAAATGGTGCCTTGGGCCCAGAAGCAGTGTTGTCAAATACATTTGCTGGTCTTTGCCCTTTTGCAGGTTTGCTGATGCTCCCTTCTCTTCTGTGGCTGTATGTTCTTTCATGGTTTTGGGAAAACTGAGATAGAGTTTGTGTACAGAATGAATTACTCTTCTCCTGGTGGAAGGGGAGGTGAAACTGTGTTAAATACTTCTGCAGGAAGAGTAACCGCAAGGAGTTCTTTTCTGTCTGTTTTTGGCGGTGAGAACGTGATTGTAGTTGAAAGATTTGGGTTTCCCGTGGAATCTGTTGGTTGATAGTATGCATTCTACTTAAGGTTTGTGATTGTGTACTGAACTCCACTACTCTTGCCCTATCATACGATCAGGTAGGTGTACTGTAGCTTTTTTTCTACACAGTAATTTTGTACTTTGTCAGTAATTTTCTCAGAGCTTTGTTACTGCATGGAATATTTGGGTGGTGTTGGTGCGTGGACTGCTTCCCGCCTTCCTGACATGGATGCTTTTCACTCATGGGTATAAAGACCATATGTAAGAAAAGCAGCCCTGAAAGTGTTCCTTTTCCATAGCTCCATAGACCGAATGCGGGTGTCAGATTATTTAGCTTGCGACTCTTCACTCACTGGCACTCACTTCTGAGCAGCTTCCTTTATTATCATTCTTCTGGTTTTATTTGTGTATTCACAGCATGGCAGTTTAGGAGAGAGGCAACCAGATTAATTCTGACCTGAGTTCCTTTACTGCTTCTGCAGAGTCAAAGCTTACTCCTTTGTGGCTGTTTTTCTCTTGTATGCTCCCATGTCTACAGCCTTAAATTCAAATGGTCTTACCAGTTGCTTCCCAAATATGTTAAACTAAGCTTTCAGAAACAGTGAATATATTTCCTTTTAACATGAGTCTGATTTCCACAAAATCAGTTTCGTAACTCTGTATTTACCACTCTCACACCAGCTTCATTGTTTTTTCCTAACTTTTGGGGGGGTCTTTTGTTATGAGTTATCGGTGAACTAGACCATAGTTCTTCATACAGTTGATAATGGATCACAGCCAGGATAACTTCAAGGGGTAGAGCGGGTATTGCCTTTACGGTACATGGTTGAGGGAGTACAATTTCCCTATAAAGTTTAAAACTGAAAATTTGTGAGTTGGAAGGCTTGCACAGGGAAAACAGGAATTGATCCTGCCCAAAACTTTTAGTTGGCATAGTCTGGCTTTTTGGACCAGTCGCTGCTTCTGGAAGGCTGGTGACTCTTTGAAATCTTCATATTGTAGTTACAATATTGTTAACCAAAGAATCAGTAGGATGGTATTGCACCAATTTCTTACCGTCTGAAGGTAGGTGTAACTTCTAGCTAGCTATTTCGTAGTTTCAAACAATTAGTTTAATTCCAGCCATTTCCCATTAAATGTGACTACGTGGATGTAGCATTGCTCTGTGACAGTAGGAAGCTTAGAAAGGCTTTCCAGTCACTTAAGCAGATTATGGGAGGAAAATAGCCATATAGTCAGAACCTAAACTACTTCAGGAATTTCTTTTAAGGTAATTTTGATTTTTATGATAAAATTCGTAGGAGCTCTGTCACCAAGACTTCAAGCTTCTGTGCAGCACTGTTTGCTTAGTGACCTTCTTGCTGTGGTGGTATTTGCCAGAATGTGCTCCATAATGGGAGCTTTTTATTAAAGTTTTGTTTTCAGCAGTATAGCCAAAGCATTGCTGCTTGTTTTGACAGGAGGATGGATATGGAGTGTGGGAAGTGTTGCTTGTTTGAACAGGAAGCTCAACTCAAAAGTGAAAACGATGGTTGCTGATACTATTTCATTATTAGCCAAATTTTTCTAATAAAAGGGCAGTGTTTATAAGTCCCATTTTCTTGAGGAACACTAATGCAATCATGTACAAAAGCAAAGAGCCTAATTTAAAGTAAAATTAGGCACTGGCAGTTCATCGACTGAATGTAGGGGAAATCCCCCTCTTAAGGAAGGGAGGCGGAGCTGTTAAATATTACTAATTCACTTGCCTAGGATTCCCCCACTATGTCACAGCATTGCTGCAGAGCCAGGCTTGTGTTATAGATACAGTCTCAAACGAATAAATGGAGTGTTTTTTGTAACACTTAAAGCTTTTTTCATCTATGGACTTGAATGCGTTTAGGAAGTGAGGTAAGTGTCTGTGCAGGGTGGTGGTGTCTAGCTCATTTGTCTCCGAGTAACCAGTAAGTCAGTGGAGGAATGTTTTCATCCTCATCTTAAAGGCACATCAGTGTTAATATCAGTGAAATGGCATTAGGGTTGAAATTGAAAAGTTGAGGCCAAACTTTCACTCTGCAACTTTATTAAAAACGACCCAGTGATGCTCTTACCTAAAGAAGAATGTGGTTCAGAACTTCAAGCACTGAGCTTGTGTGAAAAAGAGCAGAATAAAACAGTGAGTAAACTAATATGAAATTTAAATTCAGTTGTTAATGATAGAATGTATGAGATACATAATTATCTACACGGTTTGCTGTTAAACCTGAGCCCTGCACAGTCTTACATACTCTTAGACTGTAAATCAGAATTGGTTTTGATGGTCAAGTCTGTTTTAAGGTTTTTTAGACTACTGTAGTTGTTGTCACTTAAGTCAGTGATAGCCCCTGTGTGTATATAAAAGCATTTTGAGTGAGCTGGATGAATCTCTTAAAGGAATAAAGCCTTTCAAGTATATCTGAAAAAATTACATACACAACACCATGACGTATTGCACAAATGTCCTGAATTTTTTGAAGGCCTCTTTTGTCATCGGAACACTCATCCCTCCCTTTGGGTTACTGACAGTGTATTTTTGTTAAGACAATAATCCAAATGGCATTTCTTCCTTGCAATGCAAGCAGTGTGTCATGTTATTTCTTTGAATGAGAAGACAGTGTTTGGTTACCCTAATTACTCCAGGAGCAGAAAGGAGAGTGTGCAAACAGTGTTTTCCTTCTGCTGGATGGCTTGCGCTACTTTTCGTGGTAAAACTTGTCCAGAGTTGTGCCTGTAAAAATAACTTAAGGTAGAAACAAGAGTAAGTTTTCTGAAACCAAAAATTCTTTGGTTTAAACAAAACCAATAATAAACAATGTAATATAAATCCTAATATGAGTCTGCAGATAATGCTATATCTCTATGAAATATAAGGGCTGTTTTCAGTGCAGAGACTTGACTGAATATGATTGTAATATCACTATCTAATTCTGCTACTGTGAACAGCGAGAAGAATCCCTATAATTGCGTTCTGCTCCAGCCACAGTGTGGTGGTGTAGTATGTAACCTTCCTCTCCATTGTGTTTAGCCTTGAAAAGGTAGTAAGAACCTGTTGAATGTTTTTGAGCAGCCCACACTCCAGGGTTGCTTACACGTATAACGTAAAAACGGATCCTATTTTAATCTTTTTGTGGTCTCAGATCCCTCTGCTACTGCATTAGGTACGCATAAAAGCCTTGTTGATGAAGAATCTGCGATGAACAAGATCCTATCTGATGTTCTGTTCTGTCTGCTGCCTGTTAATTCAGCTGTTCTCTTACTGTGCAGATAGTGCTCTACTGCCCAGAGAATGTGTAATTTGTGACCTGCATTTCCAGGTTCCAACTAATGGTGATAATTCCAAGTCTGTTTAGGGTAAATGTAATTCAATTCGTGCTTTTACAACTGTTAAATTGATTCTAGGTTTTTCATCAGAGGTTTTTGCTTATAGAACTTCTCTGGTCATATTAATTTGGTCATATTTATTAAAAATTTGTTGAAACTATTCATTTGACTTGGAGAAAATAAAGAGGCTCACCTGTGAGACAATCTAAGGCTTACCAGTATTGGCTTATAGGGGTTTTCAGGTTCTTAACTGGCAGAGGCATGTTTTGTAAAGGGTGTGGAACACCTTTGTAGCAAATTCAAACTTAATGAAAACAGACTTTTTTAGGGTATAGATTGAAAAGTATTGCAGTATATATACTATGGATAACAGACAGGGAAGAAGCACTTGAGGAAATTTCTGTTTACGTTTGTGGAATCTCTTCTCCCTTAATGCAGGGAGGTTGTATGATCGTTTTGTCCCACTTGGCACTGAGACAAGCGGAATATCTTGAATCCGTTGTAATGAGTTTGTGCTTTTGGGGAGGTACGCTGTCAGGAGAAGTCAGATTTGGAGGAGAACAGAAAAGGGACACAAGGTCAGTGTGGTGTTTTGTGGCCTTTAAATACTTCTGTTGTTGGTCTGGGTGAGGGAGAGAAAAAGCTTTTAAAATCCCTTGCTGTATCCTTTCCTTTGTACTTCCTTGATGTCAGGTTTTTGTGATGGTAGCTTTTTTGTAGGTTTTTCTGTTTTGAAGCATTGTTATTCTGCAACAGATTGGGATGGAGAAGTGAAGATGTTCATACTACAGATGGTAATAATTAAGTGGCAGAAAAGTATTATGGGGGTGTGAATCTCTTTCTTTAGAAGAAGCATATACTCAGAAGGAGAAAAAAGAAATGGAAGACAATGTTGGCATAAGAAAGGTTGAACATGCAATGAATACATCAGAGAAATCAGTTTCTTATGAGTACTGCGGAAGCATTATTATGGTATTTTTTCCAGATGATATTTCATGAGGAGCTAGATTCAAGATTAAAGTTCATAAAGAAGAAAGCCTGACTTATATAATAAGAGACACAGTGTGGTTCTGTCGTGTGTGAGAACTTGAAAGGTCACTTCTGCTTTATGTCTGTACTCTTTTTTTTTTTTTTTAGGCAAAAATTGTCACTGTGCAGTAGTAACTCCAGGGCAACTGGGAATAGTCTAAAGAATTTATCTGGGGTATGTCAGCCTTTTTTTTGGGTGGTCATTCAGTGGTGCAATACTAACAAGAAATATCACAAACTTTTCATTAACTAAGTGGCTATTGGTACTACATGGTCACCAAAATTCTTCAGTCATGTGAATTTGTTTGGTAAGATGTGCTGCTGGCATATTTCTTTTTAAAGTCTTATTTTGAACTCATGCTGTTCTTACAGTATGTACTAGTTTAGACAGATGGACTTTAATGAGTTTCTGCCTTGAAGTCACCTGCATGATACTATGGTTACGTTTGGGGGAATGGATAAAATCATGCAGGCTCTAGAGTAAGTACAGCATGGTTTAGATTTCCAGCCTTTGGGAATGGTCGAGGTTGCTAAAGGAATCCTCAGAGTGAATGCCAAGGCGTTGCCTCAAAAGTCATGGGTGTGTAAGAAGTGGTACGTTGAGGTACTTGCAGGTGAAGCTGCAGTGTAGTTGAAGAATCGAAGAGGAGGAATATGGTGTAGTCTTCAATCTCAGTTTAAGGAGTTTGGACTGAGGAGTGGAGGATTGAGCCATAGCCAGCTTGATTCATCTGGAGCACGGGACAGAAAGTTTAGCTGTTTGTGGCAGAGATGGGAATAGCTGGAGTTTCAAGGGAAAGAATGAGGCCTTACTTGAGAAAGGAAGATTTGCAATGTAAAATAGTGGATTTGAGGTTGTTACAAAGGTCAGTGTGGTTGAGCTTTTAAGTCTCTTTTTCAATTAAGTTGTTCTTTACATTTCAGTAATAAATACTTGAGAATCGTGGGGTGTGGGGCGGAAGCAGCTAAATAAAAGAATATGAAAGGAATGAAAAAAATCTTATTCGGTGGGAGAAGTCAGGGAGCACTTCTAGGATTGCAGTCACTGTTCCAACTTCAGCCGAACGAATGATTGACTCCAAAGCCCCAACCTACTTTAAGTTAGCTTTTCAGGGAAATGCTTTTTTATATTCTACTACTAAATGCTATGAAGAACTTTGAAATGTGTTTTCTTTTGTGTGAAGAGCTTGGAAAAATAACTTAGGTTTTACTAAAGTTCAGGTGTGAGTTTGAACCCCATTGTAATTTAATATATTACAAACTAATATTTTTGAAATAGGATGAATGTTGACCTATCAGTTTCTTTAATTATTTCTCAGGAAAGTGGAGAATATATATATATAGTAAAGGCACACACAGGCCTTTCTTTGAGCTTGTTGGTTGTGATTAAGGGGGCTGTTGGTGGTGCATAAGTTAAAAGGTGAACATCAAACAGTGTAAAGGTGAACTTGTAGAAGGAGATGTTGTTTCCCTAGAAAAGTAAAGATGAAGAAATGACCGAAGTTCTTGTTTGCATTTTCTGCTGGAAATTACAGTCCCATTTGTGATTTTTGGGCTTTATTTCACATTTTTTTACAACTGTCTTAAACTTGTTATTTTTATTTTCCTAAATGGGAGCTGTGCCTTCTCAGTTTCCGTAACTGTCTCAGGGGTCGGCTTGCCACACTGCATGCTTAGCATGGTACCCGTGGGCTGCCTTCAGATACAAAAAACTCAAATTGTCGTGGTGATAGTGGAGCTTCAGGGTTCTGGTGCAGATGACTCAGGAAGCAGAACTAGGTCATAACTTCCATGCATATTCAGCTGCCTTAGGTGCGTGATAGTCAACAACCTCTTTGCATAAGGCTTGTAGACAAATTCAGAGCTGGGATAGGCTTGTCTGGGCTGGCGGCTGTACCACTGCTTACCTCTGGTCGCGCCTTGGAGTGGTTCATTGTCAGCACAGCCTCACCGCTGCACCCTGTAGGAAACTTGTCAGCTTTCTGCTGTGTATGTCCTCCCTGGGAGCTCTCACCCCTGAAATTAAGGATATCTGATGGACCATGGACACTCATTACCAGAACTGAATCAAGCTGCCAGAGCAGTTTCCTTAAAAAGGTGTTCTTAATAATATTCAATATTCTGTTTCTTTTTTAACAATTAAGAGATGCCTTTTGTTTCAGGTTTTATGTCAAATTTGTGGTAACAGTTAAATAACCCCATTCCCACAAAGTTTTGATTGATCAGCCAAAATGTATGGTGACGGATAACTCAAAACACAGTATAGAGAATACTGATTTATTATCTGCCTGCAGTAATGCCTGTTTTAAGAGTCCCCCCTCCAAACCCCTAGGAATAATTAAATGGTAGAAAAAACTGTAGCCATTTGTATTCTTTGCAAAGCTTCTGGGCTGTGGGATGAGGCTCAGTGGCCCGTGGAAGAGCTGGTGTGCTGGAAAGAGGCCGTATTTACTAATGATTTTTGTGGACTGTGGTCTTTCTCATGAGACTCTTAATCTCAGTTTAAAATAAAGATGCTTTTTAGTGCATCTAGTGATACAAACATAGCTTTATGATTTCTTTTAGAGCCTTATGGTGTTCTGGAAGGTAAGATCACACGATGTCCTGGTTCTGGCGGGGATAGGATTAATTCTCCCCAGGCTCCGGCAGGGACACAGCTATTCCATCCCATGGGAGCCATGCCCAGGCTGAGCTGCCGGGGGAGGGGGCAGGAAGCTGTTGCTTGGAGTGGGCTGGGGCATCCCAGGTCCGGTCAGTTAGCAATGGTTCCATAATCGTGTTTGTATATTCCTCTATCCGTGTTACTGTTGTTTTCTTGTTCCCTTTGCTGTTCTGTTAAACTGCCTTTTTCTCAACCCACGAGTTTTGCCTTTTTCTTCTGATTCTTACCCGTAGAGGGGGGGCAGTTTGAGAGTGGTTGCTGTCTGAGGCTAAACCATGATACACCAGAATTTTTATTTTGATAATAAATTAGAATGGTACCTCGGCACCAGCATCAGCTTTGTAATACCAAAACCGAAAACATAACTGGCTGTCCCCTGAACATTGAACTAGTAATCTGAGAAAGCGTTGCTTCCAATGGTCTGCACATTCAGGGATCACAGCAGGAGAAGAGAGAAGCTGTTTAGAAGAAAGTAGGGTGATAACTGCAAGATGTGGGATTAAAGTAAGCAATGGACAAGGAGAGGACTACATTAGGCTGTTAGGAAGTGCAAGATTTATTAACTGGGATGGTCCCGTTACCTGTGTTGGGGTGTATTTCTTGGGTTATTGCGTAGGATAAGGCCAAGACGGTGAAAATTTCAGTTGGTACATACTGCTGGCAGGATTGCTGGTGTTTGTGTTGTGTTTGTAAGCGGAATGTAAGGCTTCTGCTTCCAGTGTAGTCAGTTCAGTACAAAATAAGCTCATTGGAAATCAGGTGTCCTTAAGCACATGCATTAAAGCCTCAAGCTTGAGTTAACCAAGTTCTTAAATGAATGTGTAATTGGTGTACATTGAAATAGAGCGTGTTGGGTATCCTGCGCAGAGTGATGTAGTTGATAAGAATTTATTAGAGTGATTAAGTAGGAACAAACTGCAGGCTTTCTTGTGCTGAATCCTTGCTTATATTCCATCTTATGTGGAACAGTGAAACCAAGGTGATCCACAAGGCTGGATTCTGCGATAACACTGACGTTTTCTCTCCAGAAGACATCACTCCTGGCACTACTAAAAATACTGCCGGTGGTGTTTGATGCCATGAAGTTACTAGATTTTTCTTGTCCTCTGGTTGACTCCATGGGTTCTGTGATAAGCTACCATACTGGGGTGATCTGAGTCGCAACCTCCGTTCATCACCTCGTCCTCCCCAGGCTAAAGGGAAAGGGGAGCCTCTTGACTTTTCAGGCTTAGCGCGGTACAGAAGTGTACAAAATCAAATGTTGTAATTTAGTAATTCTCACCTTATGAGTCCAGCACTCGATCCTTAGTTAACTAAATGGTGGTACTCCTGCTGCAGAGCGGTAAGTACCAGAGGAGTTTGTTTATGCTTCAAACACCTATATGTGGCATTTTGGGGAAATGCGAGACCCTCCAAAGCTCTGAATGGGGACAGTTAAAATCTCTGAGCACTCCTGTTCTGGAGTTTGCTTCGAGTATAGGTGGACAGTGCTTTCTTCTCTTCTATTTGATTTGCTTTTAAGCTTTGGTTAAGCAGAATTGCTGAAAGAATAATTATAAATGAATACTAGCCCTTTCTATGGAGTTGATTTTGTTTACATTGGAGAATGTTCTTTCCTGTGTGACAGGAAGCTGATTTTTCTGCAGAAACACATGAAAAGGGTTGGACGTTCTGAAATGCTTGCGTAAAACTTCAGAAAGTAGCAGGTAATTCCTTATTCTTTTGAATGTGTAACATGGATCTCCTATGTGATTTTCCTAGAATGTAGCTTTTTTTTTTTTTGGGTCTTGGTTTGATTATTTAGGACCAACTTCTTTACTGGTGTGTTTCAACTCAATGTAGAACAGCTTTGTTGGAAATACGGGATTTATCTTTCCATGTGTGTTATTCAACTATTGGAGTTCATGATCTTTACAGTGGAAGAAGTGGTATGTGTAGTAAAAATAATTTTGACTTTTTAAACTGGACCTCAGCTTGGTTGTCTGAGCACTTCTTCAAGCATACTTAGTCTGGAGCCGTTTGGTGTTTTACTTGAATTAACTGGGAATGATGTCTGGTTGAGCAGTGCCAGACCTCTGGAGTATGTCCTCAGGATCTTACAGACTTCTGCGTCTAGAGTATTTTGCTCTTAGAGTTTGTAGGAATAACATGGATGATGTATTTTTCTTCAAAATGTGGTGTTATATCACGTGCAATTCTAACTAAAGGCAAAAAATAAAGGTGCCTGGTGGATCTGAAGCCAAGTGTTGGAAGCTTCTCCCTTGAGAAAGGAATGTGCAGAATTCGGCTCAAGATGAAACTTCACAGGCGATGCCTCTCAACAGTGAGATCCCTGAGTTGTGAGAGCATTGGCTCAGATGTGTGTGGCTGTCGTCAATATAAATTTTTGGTCGTGGCGGCATAACATAACATCAGTTGTGATTTTACAGGCTGTTTCTAGCAACACCACTTACCCAGTGGCTTGCTTACGTTGCCTTTTCTGAACCTGCTATGCTGGGATGTACCCAGTGGCTCTGTTTTATGTATTTTAAATAGAGTTTGAATTTATTATCACATTTGGGGTTCATTTTTACTTGGCAAACTGAATTTCTGTTGCTAGAATAGTTTTGTGACTTCCAGACCAATCTGCCAGTGGTGAGTAAGTTGCAGGGATTGTTTATTAAATTGTTGTTGTTGCAAGCTGTTAAGGATCAATCTATGATAACAATCTATGATAAATCCTTTATAAATTGAATGATTTTAATACCTTTATGGAAAGCGGTTTGCTTTAGCTGCTGTTTTTGCTTTGGGAATGTCCATTGTCTTCTGTAAACCAGAAGTTGCAAATAATAGACATCAATATTAGTTATCAAAGGATGATTATAAGGGGGGAAAATAAGAAATTTTAGCATTTCTGGAATTGTTGGAAAATAGAAAAATGAGTGTTGCAACAAATGCAGATAACATTCTCTCATAGTAAAGATTAATTGTTGCAAGTCTAAAAGATAAATTTATGTTGTGTGTATGAATGGATATAAATATTAGTATGCTCTACAAAAACTCAGTGAAACAATATGAAACTTGTTTTTGAAATGTTGACTTGAATCTGCAAGCTGAATGAGATTGGTGTTCTTTGAGTGCAAGCGAAGGAAAAAAGGAAGGCTACTAATAAAAATAATAAAATCCCAAGTTCTTTCAGTTTAATTACACTAAACTGTATATTTAGCGTGGGATCAGAGCCTTTGTGTGCTGTTTGAGCATAGTAACCACTAGAAGGTTTTTCTCTGGTCATGTGTCTGATACACAGCACTGGTAAGTGGTGAAGCATTGGTCCGTGCTGTTTGGAACCGTACTGACAGTGCAGTGCTTATTCCTTGGGAGTAAGCTGGCATGTGCCAGCTGTGCAGCTTTCAAAGTGATGAAATACCAGGAAGATGTTGCAGGGTTATGTGGAAGTTCGGAACACAGAAGCTTTAGAGGAAAGAGAAAGCATCACGGGCTTCTGCTTGAAGAGAAACAGGATGGGGGGTTGTGTTGGGCATGGGGTTGTTCAAAGCACAAGTGCCAGCTGCTGGGACTTTCAAAGCTTTCAGGATGGTCACTCCTCTCGGAGGAAGTGAACAGAGCCTTTGTGGAGAGAGGTGGAGATGAAAGTCAACTGATGTATTTCACATAAACAATCCATTTTTTGTAGGAAAAGAGATGAAATTACTATAGTAAACTGCAGTTTATTATGAAGAATGAAAGTAAATTCCAGAATTCTTGCTTTAGGGAGGAAAAGAGAATATTTGAGCCAATGCTTATTGTCATTAAATCCTGTTCAAAAATAGTTGATAATTGAAGTTGGGGCTCATTGGTGAGGAACTCCACTATTATTTTTTTTTCCCCATTCAGTGTTTTTGTATGTGTGTTTTTGGGAATGAAAATATATTAAGCTTTGGACCTTCTTAAGCTTTTCAGATGCAGGCAGGTTTCAAGATACTTGCACTTCTCCCACTAACTGCATGAGCAGGATAATTGGGTGAAGGTGCTTACCTAGAGACTAAGCAGATCTTCAGGCTTGACTAAAGTGTCTTAACAGACCACCTCCTCATTGCCATTGCTGCCAAGATACCCAGACTAGTCTATGATCAGGATTTTCTGCTGCTATTATTCAAGGAATGGATTGAAACTGGAGAGCACCATACAGTATATTTGGAAAGCTGTGAAGTGAAAAAAAAACTTTATGTGGGCTTTTCAAGGATGTCTGTAGGCAACAATATATAAATGATTGCTGGCTGAGGTTCAAACTAATGTGTTCAGATTAAACATGCATTTTAATTTATTTTTTTTTTAATCTGAATCTGCTAAGGAGCTATCCTGCTTCTTTCCATAAGGGTTATATCTAGAGTTGTTAAACCCGCATTCTTGTTATCCGCAAGTTGGCGAGGAGGAAGTACAGCCTGTTAGAAGAACAGTTCCTGCTCAACCTCTCTAAACAACCGGCCTGGCTGTACTCTGTTGCATCCTGGTTGTCACATGCATCAGCTGGTGCCCTGTGATCTCCCAATGGAGCAGGAGGATGTAGTGGGAAAGGATGGATCCCTCGTGCTTTGTAACTTTCCAGGGGTTCAGCAGAACATCTGGGCTGTGTTTCAGGGGAAATCCTATGCTATTACTAAATCCAAACCAGTAAGATGAGGCAACTTTCTGGGTATTAGTGTATTATATCCTTGAAACAGTGAAGTATTTTCATAATTTCATTGCTGCTGATCTGGAGAGGACATTCAGATAGCAAATGGAAGGTGGTCAGGTTTGAGGACTTGTGTCACTTCATCTCCTGGCTTCATTGTCTGGTTTAACAGTTCCCACCTCTAACTTAACTTTTCTTTATCAGTGTCTTTGTAACATGGAATAAATATGTATGAACTTGTTCTGCGTGCAACTTGAGACCTATAGTAATGGTTTCCTCCCAGAAGGGAACAGCTGCTGCTTGGGCATGCTAAAGTTTACGGGGGAGCTGTTTCTTTGAGGTTAACTTTGCTCCGGATCCTTTGTGCTCTGGTGGGGAGGAAAGGTGTCTCCTAGTTCTGTCTTCTGTTGGTACAGAAATCTCTGTCACAGAGGAAGAAAATAGAGGAGAAATGTTGGCAGGGGAGCCGTCTGTCCTGATCTTCCTGTTAAACAGCTGATGCCATCCAAACATGTACTGTTATCTGTAGAACCGCAGACTGCACAGACATCAGACTGTGTGAGATGTAAGCTGCTCTGGTGTAATGGTATGAGTAGGTAAAGAAAAAGCCTGATACCTGTGACTTGTGATTTTAGGAGAAATGTATTTATTAAAGGCAATAGTTTCTTTTGTGAATCTTAACTGGGGTTGAAAGCAACTGAAGTGGAAGATGGATGGCTCTAACTAGTAGCTTGAACAGTTGACCAGACTACTTCAGACTAGCTTCTCTGAAAACGCTGGCGTTAAAGCAGATGATGATGTAGAAAAGATGTGTACCTTAGTAGAAAGCTGAACTATGATCCTCTTTGCCTAAAGCTTTGCTGATTCTTACTGAGTGCTGGTTTTGTCCTGCCACCATCACTGGAGCAGCCGGGTGCCATGCAATAGCATATTAAGTGATGTCGTTAACATCTGTCCAGAGTAGACTGCTGACTGGGAGGTCTAAGGGATTAAATGTTGTCTAATAAAAGCTCACCTCTTCATTGAGATAAATATTTGCACCCTGCACGTGTGAGAGAGTGAAAAATTTCCTTGTTTTCTGAACTCTCAAGGAGCTTCTCTATGAAATATTCACATGTGAAGTACTTGTTAGAGCTCTCAGGCTGTCCAGTCTCTTGAATGTTTTGATGCTGGGAGGCTTATCTTCTAAATCCAGTTTTGGAAATTATAGCTGTTCCTTGAACAGAAGCGTCTGCAGCTTGATATGCAATAAAATTTAGTTATCATCCTGTTAGCGTTCTCTGAAGGCAGAACCGCAGAGGGATGGGCTCTGTGGCTCCCCTGGCCCAGCGTGTGGGGCTGACGGGAGGTCCGGCAGGCGGGGGGGAGCTCGGGGGCCCCCGCGGGGCGGCCCGGCCGGGCCCCTTCCCTGGGCAGGGAAGAGCTGGGAGAGCACGGGCAGGCCCTGGCCTTCAGGAGTTCTCACCAACGCGCGGCCGTGCAGTGACAGCATGCCAGAGAGTTTTTTAAACACGCCTTATCCCCCGGGGGAGCGCAGGGTGGGAGGAGAGGGCCCTTCGCTCCGTCTCCCGACGGCCGGCCGGGGATCCGCCGCCGGGAGCACGGAGACCGGGAACCGACGGGGCGGCGGGGCCGGGCGCGGCGGGTGGGACGGAACCGGCGCTTCCCGCGTGGCGGCGCGGCGCGCGCGTTCGGAGGAACCCGGCCCCGCCCCNGGCCGGGTGTGTGTCCAGGGTGGAGCTGTCGGTGACCTGCCGGAGCCTCCTCGACAGGGACCTGGGCTCCAGGTCGGATCCCCTCTGCGTCTTGCTGCACGATGCGGGCGGCGGCCGCTGGATTGAGGTAAGGGTGGGAGCAGCGTCTGCTTTGCCCCACTTCCACTCCCTCGCTGTTCCTAGCAGGTACGTGATACCTTTAATATGATCAGTCCCACGGTGCCCAATCTCAAACTCTGTTTGGAGCTCTGTGTTTGTTGGTTTCATTAGTCGCTTCTATGTTTGCTTAGAGCTGCATCGGGGTGTTCGTTTGTCTGTTACGATGTGGCCTGTCCCCTTTCTCTTACCCCAGAGGGCACGGTCCAGAATACAGTGTTTCACCAGCCTTCTTTCACCTAATTTTCAGAATTTTCCCATAGGTTAGTGTTTCTTATCCGGTGCTATTTTCTCTCTTGGTGAGCTGTTGGCCAGCCCGGTGATGGTGGCCTGGTTCATCACCAAGCAGGAAGCATGGTCCAGGGTTCGCAGTCCAGCTGGTGCCTGTGTTTGACCAGTGCAGAGGCCTGGGGGCGCAGGTGAAAAACCACATGGGAGAATGCGCGCTTCTTGCTCACCGCCAACAGCTTTGCTTCCACATTTATGCAGCTAGATCGCACGGAGAGGATCAAGAACTGCCAAAACCCTGAATTCTGCAAGAAACTGGTTGTGGACTACTACTTTGAGAAAGTGCAGAAGCTGAAATTCGGCGTGTATGATATCGATAACAAGTCCTTTGATTTAAATGACGATGACTACCTTGGAGGGATTGAGTGCACGCTGGGACAGGTAGTGTAGAGGCATGTTAAGTGATCTACAGAGTAGCATCAAGCATTGGGTTTATTATGAAAAGTAGGGTGAAAGGTGGCTTTATCAAAGGCTTGGACACATTCAAATTTGAAAACACCTTGTTGAACAGGTTAGTTTGCATTAGCATTGAACATAGGAAAATCATTGTGTCAATCACAAAGTGAGGGTTAGAAGTACGTATGGTTTGCAACTAATTGCTTAATTTAGGAGGTGCTTGTAGCAAGGCATGGAAGCTCTAATGCAGTTTCCTTTGCACAAAGTGATCCTCAGGCAGTAGATTTGGGGAAATGAGGCTATTTGAGATTCAGTATTCGTTTCCTGAGGAGGGGTTTGTATAGCTAGGTAGGAGAAGAAAGTGGGGTTCATGATAAATTAAATAGCATTTTCTGAATTTTAATAGCTTTTTAGCTACTTGTGATGAAAATGCCTCTTGTGTCTTAGGGGTGGCAAAAATAGGAGGCTAAAGTTAAGTTTGGAGACATGTTGGTGGGTACTGTTTTGTGGATAGTGAGAGAAGATAATTATCAGGCTGTTCATCCATTCAGGAGCACAAACTCTGGTGGCTGTTGCGGTTGGAAATGCATTTAAATTTAAACGCTTTTTGATCTTTTAGAAGAATTTGAAAATTTTGTTCCTGAAGAGTAATTCCTTGCTCTTTGTCTAACTTGATATTTATATTGTCTGTCTTTTAACCTTAGGTTGTGTCCAGCTCGGTGTTCACTCGACCACTGGAATTGAAGCAGGGAAAGCTGGCAGGAAAGGGCACCATTACAGTAAGTAAGGCTTTTGTGTGGAAAAAATGGTTGTTTGGGACAAAGTAACATTTCTGGGTTTCTGTCAGTATATCTTCAAATGCTACACATGTAGCACGTGTAGGTGGAAGGATAGATGTTTATAACTAGTTTCTTTTGTGGATAAAGTACGAGCAAAACTTTGAGGGGTTTCTGGTTTAATTTTTTTTTTTTCTTAATTTCTGTGGCGCAGATTTCAGCAGAGGAGATTAAAGATACCAGGGTTTTATGCTTGGAAATTGAAGGCCGAAATCTGGACAAAAAGGTACTGATTTTTTTAAACGATATTGTCTGCTTCTGTGATAGTTACAGTTAGTGCGTTTTGGCCAGGAATCTCTCTGAATTTGCAGACGTTC
The DNA here is from genome assembly GCA_013396915.1 of Stercorarius parasiticus. NCBI lineage: Eukaryota > Metazoa > Chordata > Aves > Charadriiformes > Stercorariidae > Stercorarius > Stercorarius parasiticus. Next base: position 273,384 of record VWZL01003845.1, read on the forward strand.
AACTAAGCTAGGTAATCCATGTATGAAAAAAGGCTCACTGTGTTTCATTACTTACGGTGAAGTAAAATGGAGACATAGTTTCATGTTTAAAACCAGCATCAAATCAAAAACTCAACCACCGGGTTTAGGTTTTTGGGGATTAGTTTGTCTTTGGAATATTCTGTGTATTAACACAGTTCAACTGCATGATTGTCTCGGATGAGTATTATATCTCTGAACTGAGCTTTCTGTAATCTTATTAAGAAAGAAAAGGTGGAAATTTAGGTATGCTGCCTCAATGTTATTTTAAGCCAAAGACCAATCTGGGGATTTAGTGACCTCACTGCTCAGTCAGCAAAATTATGTGATTTATAGTGACAAATATGGTCCGAGGAGGCGGTCTTGGAATCAGAGCTGTTAAATTCTGATGACTTAGAAAGTGCAGCAGTTTAAAAGAGAAAAGTAAAATAAACGAGGAAAACAAATGTATATTTTGTTTGACTTTGTGCTTTGTTTGAAGTCTTGTGTACTGATTGGTCAGCTTTTCTCTCATCTAAGTAAAATATAGGAGGCTGATTACTTCTGTTGGGTTTTTGTTTGCAGGATTTATTAGGTAAATCAGATCCGTTTTTGGAGTTTTACAAGCAGAATGATGCTGGCATGTGGCAGCTGGTATACAGATCAGAGGTAGTGTTTCTACGATGATGTTTTTCTTGAGTTGATCAGATGGCTTGCTCCCACCAAAAGTGGGAATCCCACTCCTGGTCACGCTTTGCAACAGTTCTGCAATGGAAGTTGCTTATATCCTAAAAAAGGGACTCTGCTCACTGACCTGGCAGAAAATGGTTTATTTGCTGCCTGGTGACTTGATGAAGCTGGCTCAGTGAAGAGTCCAACCATGCACCATTTGAGAAGAGTGGCAGGACTCTCCTCCTTTTCAGTGGTGATGAGCTGTTAGGTTGGCGTGGCTCTAAGATTTAACTTTACCCTGAACTTGAAACTTCTGTTTCTTACAGAGCTTTTGCTTGGCTTTCCATGAATGTCAGGGTTGAATTGAGGCTGTTCTTAGGCAGCCATGCAGAACCCTCATGTTAAATTTCTTAGTGACTTGCACGTCGCATCCCTTACGTGATGTTATGCTGTAATTTTTTTTTTTTAAGGTGATTAAGAACAACTTAAATCCATGCTGGCGGAAGATCAGTGTTCCCTTGCAGACATTCTGTGGTGGAGATTTTAATAAACCTATCAAGGTACAGCCTTCAGAAATTCTCTTTGTTTTTATAAATAACCCAGTCTTTGTTGATGTTAATGATGAGTTTATTAGATTGTCTAGTCGTATTTAAATTTTTAGATTGCCTTTCTAAAATAGCAGTGTGGCAGATAAGTGACTATATGTCTCTTGTATGAAGTCTGTATTAAAAGATTATGAGTTGTCAAATTAAGAAGTTGGGAATTGCAGAAGTGATGCACTTTCTAGTGATTAGTCATAAGAAGAATTATAACTGATTTTTGTACTACTCTGGCCAGGGTTTCAGGTTGGGTTTTGGTGTTTTGTGTGCTGGGGGTTTTTTTGGGTTTGATTTTGTTTTGGTTTGGGTTGGGTTTTGTTTGGTTTTTGGTTTTGTTTTTAAATCGTGGCTTTCTAGCACTGTTTCTAAGTTAACTGAGAAGCTCATGTGTTGGACAAGCTTGAGGGCCTTAGGTTACTGACAGAGAGAGGACTGTAATGCATCTGTCAGATTCATCTGTTCATGAGACTGTCAGGCTTGTCACAATGCTTTTTCAATCTGTTACAACTAGAAATTTGGGGCTGAGTCCAAACTGCAATTCCTTGTGGTCTTGTATGTGATGACTAATTCTCTCTGATCCTGGTTTATGAAGGTGGTGGCAGAACAATTAAATCTTTTAATAACTTTCTGCAACAGAAAATCTGATAGCAAATTAACTTGTTAATTTCTATTCTCAACAATGCATTGATAATGCAAAGCAGTTAAATCCATAGATAGTTCTATGTGAGTATAGTATCTCTCTGCTTATCCAACTCCTAAACGCTTTCCATTTGCAGAATTTTCCTGCCTCATCCTGTCTGTGAAGAAATCTCATGATGGAAGTTTGATGTGAAAGGTTTAGCAAAAAGCATGCATGCTAGTGTTTTTACTTGTGCAGCATGGCAGGTCCAAAGAATTACTGAGGTTATTAACGTGGAAATAGATGTTCAGGTGTGCTGGGCTTGCTGGTGTGTGTTGATGTTCTAAGTGGTGTTCATGAGCTCTTACTGTTGGGGAATCAACAGTTTTAGGTCACAAAGATGTCCTCTTGGTCCAAAAGTGAGCAGCGAATGTGGAAGGGAGATGGCAGAGAGATGCATATTATCATTTGTCAAAACTGACATGAGATGGCATGGTTTATATGTTCTATTAAATGAGGCTTTATTTGCTATAGTCCATAACGATTTATGTGGGGGTTACTTTTTGTTTTTCTGTTCGTTTTATTTTGTTTTATTTGTTCGTTTTGTTTTGTGTTTTTGTTTGTTTTCCAGAAGCTTTCTGTGCTTGGAATTCAGTTTGGAATGACCTGCTTCTTAGGATAGATCTTTACCGTTGGTTCGTTTCAGCCAAAATTCTTGATGCATGTGCAAATACTACTAAGTTTCACAACGCAGCTGTGAAAGAGGATTATACTGTTCTTGTACTTGCAGGTTAGGGAAGTCAGTCAGAAAGGGGAATCCAGGCTGACAGGCAGGAGTTTCAGTAGCAGCAATAAAGAATATAATATTGCACTGGTGTTTCATTTTTCATCTGATATTTGCTGCTCTGAACCTCTTGTTTGAGGCTTCCAAAAATTTACGTAGGAACAATTATGCATGTGAAATAATGGTAGTTAGTGAAGGCAGAACTCCTTGCACTTCATCACGGTGGAAACATTTTGATGCGTCCAGTAAACATCAGCTTTGACAGCTATGTATGAGGATTATGTACTGAATGTGTGTGTGAACATAAATCTTCTGATCAAATTAACGATGCTACCTAATATTTCGGTAATTCTTTATTCATTGTAATGCACAGTGATATTCTTCTTGTTCTGTGTTAGGAACAGCTCAGATTTCTGACACAGCCTAATCTTCGTGACAGTTTTATTAAAAATTAGGGGCAAATAAAAGTAATGTCTCTCCCCTATAGTTATTTAAATGGAAGTAGCAAATGTGAAATTTGTGGATGTTGGTATTGGGACTAAAGCCGCCAGCCCACGTGTTTGATGGCATATACGTAAAGGCAAATACATTTTCTGTAAATTTTGAAAGTTCTTCCTGTAGATGAATGGGGCCTTTTACCCGCTGACCATATATTCCAAGCCTTGCAATGAATGTTGGATAGTTAATTCACAAAGAAACAATTAATCAGTAAATAAGTATATACAGTGTCCTGCAGTATCGCTAACAAGATTTTTTTTTTTGCAGCATCAGCACCGCTCTTTGTGCTGCTTACAGTGAATCTTGGCTAGTTTTAGAAAAACCTTGCACAAAGAGGTTTGTTCTAATCCGTATCATGCTGTGAACTAAGAACAAAACTGGTCCTAAACGCAATTTTATTGACAAGGCTGAGAGGGGAAAGGAGGTGCGTGGAGGCAGCAGCTGCTGAATTCTCTGCAGCTCTCCAGGGAAGCAGACCCTGCAGCAGGAGTCCACACCCTGGCTTCTGCATGAGAGCCTCCTTCTTTGGCCTCCCTGGCATAATTCAGTTGCTTTTGGGTGATGTTTGAACATCTGAATTGTTGAGAGAGGTGTAGTGGAGTTCAGGCAGGAGGGTGGGCGTTGCTTCATGGTGGAGCGTGCAGAAGAGAGGAGTCGGAAAGGTGATGGGTTGGGAAGGATAAAGGGGGGCACAGTCTCTAAGGTGATCTTGTTTTACCATTAAGAGACTGAAGGATGACATAGTGCTTCCAATTTAGGTGGCCAGATTAGGCCATAATTCACCCGGCTTTTTGTACAGGTTTCCCACTGATACCAGTGGAAGATCCCTAGTGGACTGTAGTCCTAAAAGAACCCTGTCTCAAATTCAGATATCTTAGCCATTGAATTTGACATCCTTGTGGAGGTATTATCCATGTGTTCGTGTCGTCCCTTCATCCTGAGGAGAAAGCTGTCACTGTGGTTTATACTGGAGTAACATTGGTATCTTGATTACTAAAGGCGGATCTCATAAAGAGAGCTCTTGAATCTGTGTAGCCTGTGAACTTCACCAGGGGAGGAAGCAGCTGTTCACAACTGTTTCTTAATTGACTGCTTCTGGAGTTGTGTTCTGCAGTCGTGTGTATTGTGCATGTTATAAATGCTCCTCATAGTTGATTTTGTGGGGAACTATTGACAATATCCATCTTAGTGTGTTTGCTCTAAGCCATAGGTATTAGCGTATTTTTATTTTTAAATGCATTGCTCTGCTGCATTATCTCGTTCTGAAGCTTTAATGCTGATTTAAACATGACTGGTTATTAATTAAGTATTTATAATTTGGTTGGTAGAAGATGCAAAAAAGACAAACTCAGTGTTCTGTGGAAATTGCAATTTCTTTGTAAATTGATGCTCTTTCTGGACAGAAGGAAAGAGTATATTCAGAAAGTGTGTAGATAAACTTTTAATTGCTTCTTCCTGTTACCCCAGTTTGCATATCTTGTCCTGAATGATCTTGCACTTAAACATCTGGGCTATGAAATGTTGGGGATTTTTGTGGTTTTTTTTGTTTGGTTTTTTTTTGGTTTTGTTTCCTTTTTTTTTTTTTTTAATCTCTTGTGTAACTGGGGAAAGCTTTTAATTAAAACTTTCACTGGGCGTACTTAAATGGGTGAGCAATTGAACATCTTCCTTCTTCTGAGATTCACTCTGGGTGTCTCCGTTACTATCAGGTTTCAGTTAGTGATTACGGATGACACCACCAGTTCAGATGTGATAGGGGAGTTCACTAGCATTGCTGCAAAGATGTTGGAAGCAGGAGATCACACTGTGAGCAGCTGCAGTTCTCCCTAACGCAGTACACTTTCCCATTGCTTGCACTCTCTCTCTACTGTTTCAGGTACAATGTGCAGATCACGACAGTGACGGGTCGCATGACTTGATAGGCACTTTTGAAACTAACCTGACTCAACTGCAGAAAGCAGGTGACGGCTCTGCGGTGAGCTTCCTCAATCCCCTGCTAACTTAGTCTAAAATTCAGTCTCTCACAAACCCTTTTTAATATTGACCTCAGATATATTTTTAGTTGTTGACCCTGAAAGTGAATTTTTCTGTCTGTATCTTTGGATTACTAAGCCAGCGTCTGGGAAGAATAAAACCTGGTGTGGGAATTACATTGCTCTGTTTTCCTTGGGTACTGTTACCTTTCCTATTCCTAAAGACATCCTTGAGCCCACTGTCTACTGGTTGCCAGCCTCTTTTCCCCAGCAGTACAGCTTGCTTTTGCCACTGCTGAGCCAAGTGGAAATAAAGGGGCTTGTTGATGCTTTAACAGACAAGTCCAGAGGTAGGGCTTCTCCCAGATAACATTTGTGATTGAGCTGGTCACTCTCATGAGCGCTCTGTTTGCCTTTCTAGCTAACGGAGAGAAACGGTGATTCCAAGGGGCACTGTTCTTACTTAGTCTTGGGCATCCAGTTTAGAATAAGTTGAATCATTTGCTGCTGGTCCCGGTGTGTCTCTGTTGTCTGCAGTGAAAACCTGAACTGTCATTCTTGTGGAGATGTCTTGTCTGAATTCAGACAGATCAATCCGCATACAGGACATAGCCTAGGACTGCTTCCGGTTGCCAGCCAACTTGATTTCTGTGGTTGTATTCCTAAAGCTGGTGGAAGGTTCTTGCCTTTTTCCCTAGCCCATGTGAAATCAGAACTAATGTGAGTGAGACAAAACAGTGAAACACTGTCATGGAGAACCTGCAACCTGGGCCAAAAAATACCCTCCCTACCAGGAGATGCTGCCCCCTTGTCTTGTTTGAGTGCATTCCCGTCCTTTAACCAAAAAATAACCTGATTATGTTAAGAGAAATGCTTGTATTCAGCTTTTTTTCCCTCTGATTCAATGACACTGTTCCATGATTGCATACAGAATAACAGTTATGTTGCTGACGAGAGAGACTTTTCTGAGGCCTTGCCTCGTGTTTTGCCCAGTGCTGGTAGCAAAAGCTACGATTTAACTCGTCAGATAGCAGCCAAAGTAGTTGCAAACCTTCTTTAAAATTCAGTTTCACAATTCTTCTGCGGATTTGGGTGACTCTGAAATTGTGTGATGTCTGACATCATTCTGTTTCAATGATTTGCCCTGCTGTAAATGCAGATATTTTGGAACTTGCTTCTTGCATGCTTGCTTTCTGTAGGTGGAATTTGAATGCATTCATCCTGAGAAAAAACAAAAGAAGAAGAGCTACAAAAACTCTGGCATTATTAGGATAAAATCCTGCAAGGTAGAAAGATTTTTGTTGTTTTTTGTCCTTTTTTAATTTCCTGATCATAATGAAATTGTTCTTGTGGGGAGGAAGTGTAACACTGTCTGTCTGTTTCTCTAGATTGAGACAGAATATTCATTTCTGGACTACGTCATGGGAGGCTGCCAGATTAACTTTACAGTGAGTTGTTTCCCAACTGCACATCTTGGTAGATGACAAGAGCAATGAAGTTGTGATTAATACTTTTATTTGCAACGTGAGTGACTGCAAATGCAGTGTGAATTTGCGGCGTGCAGACTGCAAAAAACAAGTGATATTATATTTTTGCTTTTTGTGATCAAGTGGCAAGTTTAATGCATCTAGGGTTTCTTAAACTTCTTTTGAGAAATAGGTTCAGTCTATCAGTGGAAAGGATTACTACTTCTTAAACATGCAGTACGGAGGCTTGTTTGCCTGTCCCTGTATAGGGCTGCCTGTGTGCCTGGGAGGAGGGGAGCTATGTGGGCCTGGTCTAATTGTTTGTTTCTGGGTATGGTTAATTCTTCTCATTTGCTTATGCTGATGCATCAATGACTTGCTGTCATCATCTTAATGGATTAGGTGGGTGTAGACTTCACTGGCTCCAACGGAGATCCCAAGTCGCCAGATTCTCTTCACTACATCAGCCCAGATGGGATAAATGAGTACCTGATTGCCATCTGGAGTGTGGGAAGCGTAGTCCAGGATTATGACACGTATGTAGCGATGTTGACTCATCCAGCCACCGAACCAAAAATGTGTCACAGCAGGTGTCAGTGATCAAGGCTGATAGGTTGTGCCAGAGCTGTAGCGTTCGAATGACTGAGATGCTGCCTTTCCTTGGAAGATCCCTTCTCCCTTCCACTGCTTCCTCCAGCTTCTGTCACTGCCAGGGAGGGCCATGGCAGCCCTTTGTAATTTGGCATATTTACTTGGTCTGTCCCTACAGGTCTACTCTTTTATGACCCTGGGCTGCTCTGTAGTGCTGCTTTATCTGGTCACTAATCCCTTGTTGCTGATGGTGCATTTCAAACATGAATGCCCTGTTTGATTCAATGGGAACATGTTTGTCTGCTCTGTCCTTTAGCCAGTCTGTGGTTGGGTTGACTTTTCTCTTGCTACTTTCAAACCTCCTGAGAGTTCTGTGGGGTGCTGCACTGAAAGAAATTCTGAAACTGTCAAGCCCAAGCCTGAAATCCTTGGGTGACTGGCCATGGGGAGCTAGATGGTGTACCCGTTCCTTATGGCAGGAATTGAACCTTGGTCTCCAGCTGCTTTCTGGGAATAAAACAGAGTAGTGAGTTATTAAAGAATTGCTCTTTCTCATTTCTTGTTGCCATTTCTCTTCAGGGACAAGCTGTTTCCTGCATTTGGGTTTGGAGCTCAGGTTCCTCCTAGCTGGCAGGTAAGGCCTTCACAACGCTGGGCAGTTGCTCTGTCTGTGTCTGCATTCCCTAACTGTTTGTAATGTCCCCTTTCCTAGGTATCTCATGAGTTTGCTTTGAACTTCAACCCCAGCAACCCTTATTGTCAAGGTGAGGACACCTCTATTAATATTTCACTGAGAAGGAGAGATGTTTGAAGTGTTGTATTTCCTTCATAACCAGTGAAAAACAGATGCAGTACCAAGACATGCAGCAAACTAGATTTACTCTTACCTAGATGCTGACAAGAGTGTATGTACATTGATGCTGACTTCTGTGTGGTCTACATAAGCTCCAGTGAAGGGATCTAGATTTAATTTGATTGTTAATCTGTGCTGAAATGTTTGTTGATGCAATTTGGTTACTTCTGGTATGTTATAGGTAACAGTGGATTCAGATCAGCAATGTGCCTGTGCTAGTCATGCTTCCAGAGTGACTGTCTGCTAAGGCTGTTGGAGACCATCGTTACTTCATCAGCAATGTGTCTATGTTTGAATGTTATCTTTTAAAGGGTTGTATTAAAAGCTTATTTTCTGTATAGCTGTCTTCTTTAGTGGAGGTAGTTTCAGCTGTTTTTAATGGCTGCTCTCCAAACTGGATTATGACCTTTTAGGACTAAGAACTGTCTCAGCATGCAGCGACACAGAATTGTTCTTGAACAAGCACTTTTAACTCAGTTCAGTTTTTCTCTGTGGTCTAAGGCCAACAAAAATTGGAATCTGAGTTTCAGTGTTAAAATCCAAGCATTTCCTTGATCACTTTGGCATTGTCTGACATTGGGATCTGTGTGTTTGCTCTTTAAGGGTGCCTGTGCAGTAGTTTTGAGAGGTACTGCACTAAAACCTGCATGGTGGACAATGCAAGCAGCAGTGGCAAATGAAGCTCCATTGATACAAGCCAGGTACAGGCCAGTTTAGATGGATCCACAGAAGATTTGCACCATTTAAAATCAGACTTAAAAAAAAAATTTGTTAGCCTGAGAAAAGCTTCTTTCATAGGAGAAGCCTTAGGGATTGCTATTTCTGTTACAGAAATGTCTGAATCCTCAATCAGGGATCATTATCTAACTTTCACACAAGGCAAATGAAAAGTTACTGTTCCAGAGAGCTTCTGACCTTGTTGTCTAATTAGACTATAGGCAATTAAACAAGATAAATTGGATGACAAGGTAGTTATCAGTGTGTTTTCACCTGGATTATTTTTCCCACGACTTCCATGAGCTTTGTGATGTTAGAGGCACAAAGAGTGATGTGAAGAACATAGAATGGGGGAGAAATCAGCAAATCCTATCTCTGCAGATGTCCACTGGTTTCAGCCCTGTACTTTGTATATTTGCTGTTATCCTGCTGCTTACTAGCCCTTCAGGAGTTCACAGCTGTGTGAAAGTTGTTATCCTTTTGCTGTACTACTTAGTAATGCTTGTAAAATAATTACTGGAGAAGTTGTGAGGCTCTTGTGGCAGCTTGCCTTCCTTGTGTTACAGGGATCCAAGGAATAGTAGATGCCTACCGCCAGATCCTGCCTCAGATCCGACTCTATGGGCCAACCAATTTCTCACCTATTATAAACCACGTGGCAAGATTTGCAGCACACTCAGCACAACAAGGAACTGCTTCAGTGAGTGCATGTCCTTTCCTGTGAATCTGCATTGGGTTGGTGTTTCTGTTTTCCATGTTCATGACGGGATAGAATGGAATGGTAAAGTGATGTTGCCTTCCTTCCTCAAGATACAAAGTTTCGTTCTCCCCTACTGGTCTACAGAAAGGCTGTTGGTACTCTCTTGGTACATTTGATATGAACCTGCACTTAGCAGACATTGACACTAGTTTTCATTGCTCAAGTGATGTTTATTTCTCTTCTTCACAGTTTGCTGGCATTGTACTTACTGTTGAAGTATGCAGGGGTGCTGTGTTGGCTTTTAGACCAATTGGACTCAGTCAGCAGTTGCATCAGTCTAACCTCTCTTGCCAAGCTCCATCGCCTATAGGAAATGCATATAGTATAGAGGGGCCCTATATATTTTATTCCAAACAATTTTGCTCTCAAGAACCTATGCAAAGACCGCCTCCAAGAAAAATATCAGAGGGCTTGACTATCCATTCCACCATGGTGGCATGCAGAATCGGGCTATCTGGAGGGCCAGATTAACAAAGGAGTCTGAGAACTGTTAAATCAGTATGCTAATTGCATTGCAGAGCATCCATGCTACCCTGTAGTTGTGTTGCATGTCCCGTTTGTGTGCTTGCGTGGCCAGGGCAGCTGTTAAAATTAAACTCCATTTCCTTAAACTTCATTCCTTTTGCTTAAGGAATTCCTTATAGATACAACTAATTCCATTTTGACAGACCAATCAGAAGGAATTTTGATGTACACTTTGGTACTTGCTTTATGGTCTAGCTGTTTCAGTATTTTTGGTTCTACTTATGTTTGTGTGTATGTCAAAGACATTTCCCACACTGAGGTGCTTGGTCTAAGGAGATCCATTTCTTACATTTCTGAGGGTATTTTTTAGCCTTCCCAACACTTGGGGGAATCTTCTTATTTCTTTATATGTTACATATCTCTACTTTTTCTTACAGACAGAAAACTAACTATTTAAATAAAGAACCTGTCAGTAATGGGGTACAACTATAGTAACACTTGCGTTAACTGGGTTTTGGAATTGGAAATTCAGTTTTCTTTTCATTGTGTGTGTGTGTCATTTTTTGTTTTCATTTTAAGTCTGTAGATAGCTGCTGTAAAGCAGTGGTTGCTCATTTCAGAACTAGGTACTAAACCTTACCCTCTGGGAAACGAAGGAAATTTTAAACACTTTACCATGCTAATGTATTGGTTTTGAGGTATTTCTTTCTCTCTAGAAAAGTTCCTGTGTTCTTTCCCTCTTGTTATCTCTAACATGTCTTTGTGTCATGACATTGGTCACTGCTGTGTTTTGAGATTTCTAATACTTCCACGTTGTTGGTAACTAAAAAAGATGGCTTTTTGAGTTACACTCTAGGGATATTAAATATTGAACTTTAACCTTTTTGAGATGTCAGTGAATAAAGCAGCATTCATCAGTGAATTTTGTGTGCAGCTTTGTTGATTTACTAGTACTTTGCCCATCTCTAGTTCTTTCTGTCAATTGATGCAGTTGTTCTTTATAAATTGAATTTAAGCCTTTATCCTTTTTCTAGTACAGAGTGCACAATGAAAGCTGTTATGTATATGAAAAAATGGGAATAAACATAAGTTTCTTCAGTGTTCTGGTTTTGTCTTATCCACAGCACCATCTGATGCTCCATTAGCCTTCAGTTATGTGAGCTTTGATGTTGAACACCCTAACTGGATGCTTTCTAATGTTTTTCAGCAATATTTTATCTTGCTGATCATCACAGATGGAGAGATCACTGATCTGGACCAAACTAGGCAAGCGATTGTTAATGCCTCTAAGCTGCCGATGTCCATCATTATTGTTGGAGTTGGTGAAGCTGATTTCAAAGCGATGGAATTCCTTGATGGAGACAACGGTGTCCTGAAGTCCCTGACAGGAGAGCCAGCTGCACGAGACATTGTCCAGTTTGTGCCTTTTCGACAGTTCAAAAACGTAAGTTGTCTTTAACTTCAGAAGAGTCCTGGTGCCGGTACATATGCAGATACTACATCTAAAAAAACGAGCGTGGGTCTAGACAAGGCAGCAAGCTGTGTGCTCAAAGTGCTGTCCAGGCACTGGGAATTGAGATGTTCGCTTCTGTGTTTGAAACTGTGCCTTGTCACAGCTCTCTCGTAGCTTTTCTTAGAGCTCTCATGTCATTGATTTTGTGTACTGTATCTTGGCCATTACAGAGTTAAAGGAGTAAGGGAGATGTTTTCTCTCCTGGGATGCAAACATTTAGGCAAGGAAATGAGATCATATTGTCAGTCTCTGATGTTGAGTCCCATGAGTCCCATCTTATCATTTAAGATAAGTCTTCCCTGCTGTTGAAAGCAGTCCTGTCATTGCCCAGCTCCTCCCTACTTCTACGGTTGGCACTAGCATTCCTGCATGTTGCACAATGAATTGGGTTGAAAAGTAGAGTCAAGTGAAAACCCAGGATAAGAGAAATTGTTAGTGGCTGGGGCAGTTTCCCACTCAGATCAGGGCCGTATAAATGCTGTGTGAGCCTGGGCTTGAGGTGGTGGCAGTGCAGGGGTGGGAACAAGTGATTTTTGTCAGCTGTGCTCACTGAGACTGACTGGAAGTGCTCCTAAAACTGCAGCAAGGAACTCTTGAAACAGGGAATGAGATGTGGCAGGTAGGGGGCTGCACTCTGAATCTGTAAGAGAGTTTGTCACCGGGCTGATAAATCCTTTCTCTGCAGTATTTCTCATTTATTCTCCCTGTTCTTCTTGCAGGCTCCCCGTGAAGCGCTTTCCCAGATGGTTCTGGCTGAAGTGCCTAAGCAGCTGGTGTCATACTATAAATGGCAGGGATGGCCACCAGTGAAACCAGCAGAAATAAAGAAGGTGTAGATTGCAGCCTGGCCCTGGCTCTCCCTTGCACACTGTGGGTGCTCAGTGTCTCAAGTTTGTATCGTTCACACTAATTGTCTTACCTGCTTGTGCTCTGTGTCTTTGATCTTTCCTGTTCCTAATCGGAAGGAATGTAAATATGGAAAAAACACAACTGCTGGCAGTTTTTGTCACAGAAAAATAAACCTTGTTGGTTTTGTACCTTGCAACAGTGCCACATCATACCACACATCATTGCTTGATGTGGCGCATCTGCTGCTTGGTATCAGCATGAGCACGTGCATTGAGCTGCTCATGCAGCACTGCTTCAATGCTGGGTTTGGTAGGAGAAGTATCACAGTCGTGCTTGCTGTAATGATACTTATCATGTGTTCCTTGATAGGTTTTTTGGTGTTTTTTTTTCCTTCTATTAAGCTGCCTTGGGAATGGGGACCCTTCTGTCCTCATTGGTACCAAAGTCTGTTGGTTGGATGCCTGAGGTAGTTCCTGTTGTGCCTTCATAAAATGCCAGTATATTTTTATATGTAGAGGTTTATTTTTAAATTTCAGTAACCATACTTTGCAATCTTCTTTTCAATCACATTTTTATATTGGCAAAATTTGGTTCTGTGACGGCCTCTTGCTTAGAGCCATTGTTGCAATTTAAGAGCACTGCACTTAGCTTATTTGCTGGGGGGGATTAATGAGGATTAATCATTAATTAATCAGAGATGGGGTGGGATTAATGAGTCACATTGCTGGATTTTGAAAGTCACATTAACTGGAAACATTGAAATAGAGATGCTTTGAGTGATCCCTTCGTGTCACAGAAGTTAGGAAGTGAAGAAGTAACTATCTGTGGAACTCCAAAGGAAGTATTTCCTTGTCTATTATGAGGTCTGAAGTGTCAGAGGTGTGAAGTGTCTATTAGGAGGTCTGGGGACTACAACAGGTACATGATAGCAAAGCACAATTGCTTTGAGAGACTGGAGTTGATAGTTCATTTTAAAATAGAGATAAAGAAACTTGGGCTTGTCATTGCACTACAAGTGGTCATCACTTTCAGTTTCATAAATAAATAATCTGCTTTGACATACATAACATGTCTGGACTCTTATTTCCTTTCTGGGCTTTTCCTTTTGTTTTCCAGCAATGTGAATGTTTTGGTGCATGGAAGGTCTTTGCTGTAGTACTAGCCTGGTGGTGATTCAGCATCTGAGTTTGCCTAGGTTGAGTGTGATCAGCTGCAAAAGCAGAGCAAGTTGTCCATCATCATTAGTTTTGTTACCTGTTAATCACTAAGACTGCTGAACATACATCCTGCAGCCCTGTCGTTCAGTAAGATGAGCTGTTTCTTAACTGTGAAATTATGAAAGAACTTGTGTATTCTATCAGGTAAACCAGGAAATGGTGAGAATACATTGGAAGACTGCCTTGGTGATTCAGGCTATGGAACTGGTAGGTTACAAGCCCGTGTGAAAGCAGAACCTGGGTTTGAATCCATGCCCTCAACTAGACTAGTTGTTCTGGATGGTATCTGTGACCAAACTAGTACGTAGCTTGTGCTTGAAGGGTTGTGGGTCTAGGACTGCTGCTGTGCAAAGATTAATTTATGCTACTTTTTTATTCAAACCTAGTTTTGACCACGATGTGTTCTCCCAGGCTCTGCAGGCAGCAGGGCTGTCTCTCCTGAAATACTCTGTCATCTAGCCTGCAGCACCCACTTTTCTTGCACTTAGATTCTTGAAGGAAACCAAGCAACCTGTGTTCTTGAGTGGCTGCCTAAGCTAAAATGTGTTACAAGTGTGGAGGAGAGGGAGGAAAACTGCCAAGTCTTCTCTGAGAAACTGCACTGTTGTTGAGAGCGTCCTTTACTCATGTTTTCAGCTGCTTACAACCTATAGGCAGAGCTCTCCTTCCCTGTATTAGGCGTACAAGAAACTAAGGCTGGTTTTTGTGTATGTATCTCTTTTTTTCTTCTTTTTAATAAAGTGTTCTTTAAAGGATATTTACAGCAGTAGTTATGAAGGCTTACTGGTCCCTTGTCTGGACCAAGAAATACTGGTGGCAGTGTGTAGTGCCTGACTTCAATGAATGTTTTTTTTGGCAAGTTGTCAGTAGCACGTTGGGACTTTCCTTGGCTCCAGCCTTGAGGGGCAGAAGATGGGCTCTGAGCAGCAGAAATTGTAGTGGGAAATCCATTTCACCTGGCAGTTCCCACTCAGAAGGAAGAGAATGAATCTTCTGTCTCTCTGTGCTGGCTATGAGGAGTGGAGTCACTGTGTTCTGCAGCTAGTCGAGGTGTCTCCACATGCTGGACTCATTGATGGTAGGAGAGACCTTCCCTGTTTTGGGGAGGAAGAGGCCAAGATGTGGAAGAGGCAGGTCTGAGGAAGTTCTTCCCCCTGCAGGAGCAGAGGAAAATGTGGAGGAGACATGGTTTACTTGCAGGTAAGTGGCTGAAATGTGAATGACCAAAGGCACACAAGTCCTGTGGTTGTCACTTGAGAACAAGAGCTGCATGGGTGTGGGCCCAGGTAAAAAGCCATGGGAGGGGCAAGATTGGAAACTGCTGATCCGGCACAGCACAGTTGTGCCTGTTTTCTCTCATTCTTGACTCTCCTCAGGGCTTCTGTTTTAGAGGCAGTGAAGACAGCTGCTGGGTGCTTTGGTGAGAGGCCGGGAGCTATGTGTCCTGCCTTGTGCTGCCCTGGGTGTAGCTGGAATGCAGATTTATGGCATAGTTGTCGCTTGAGGTAGATGAGAGCTAGGGTTTGAGCTCAGGTTTTCTTCCTCAGGAGAATGTGCTGTTCTTGCCCAGTGCTGATGCATGCTCTCTGTCCTCCCGGATCACGCTCTCGCTTTATCTCCACAATAAGCACGGGGAACACCCTAGAAGTCTCTTTACCCTGGCCTTGGCCAAGATTGAGCGAACACCCTTGTACTTGCAGTCCCCAAAGGTGTTTCAGGCTTGGGGCTTTGTATAAGTCCAAAGCTATTGCATCAGGGAGGGTTCTTGCTTCTAGGACATCTGGCAATAACTACTGGTGACATGTCATGCCAGATTACGCCATGCTACCCAACAGAGCTCCCTCCTCTGTGGGAGTTAATGCTACATCCCCCTTCTTTGCCCAAGCAGCTTATTGGGCTAAGGACCTTACTTGGGGTCTAAAATGTTTGTTTCCTACAGGGACTGTTTCACCAAAACTGAGGCACAGTCTTCAGGTGAATGGAAGTGATGAGACTACTCCAGGTGTTGGAGGAAGCCATACAAACTCCGCTGGGAGATGATGGCTTTTGATCAGCTTTGAGCAAATACTGGATACACCCATCAGTGACATACTTTGGTGGTCTGTCTGTCTCATTGAACAGCCTCAGTTCTACCCCTTGCCCCCCTCCAGTCATGATTGAGTGTGGGATGAGTGCACTGAGCTTTCTGTGCTGCCCTAAACTGATCGGCTCCTCATTTGGGTTCACAGAAGTGGTGCCAAAGGTTGCTGGCCTGCTATGTTTCATTGCTGCACTATGAAGTGGCATCCTCCCCACTGTGGTGTGTTTCCACTGCCCTTGGCGCTGCTTCTCTGGTGCTCCAGGAAGCTCTCGTGTAAGAGGAAAATAAAGGGAATAACCGCAGGGCTTGGTTCGAAGCAGCCTGGCATTGCACAGGCGTGATTCACTCGTTTGCAGAGCTGGATTAGCCACCCTGGCCTGCTGCAAGGCACCCTGTACAGCATGCGTGGGTGCAGGTGTTTGCTGCTGGGTGCTGAGCGGGGTCCAAACCCCCAGGAGGAAGAAACACTTTCCAAATCCTGCTGAGTTTTTGATTGTATGATTGCTCTAATCTGGCCTGAGTCTGTGTTCTGGAGGGGCTCCAGCATCTCTCGTTTACCAGTTCTTGCGCAGGTGAAGTGAGCTGAATCAGGTGAGGCATGCTGTGCCCTAGGTCTCCATCCTGTGAGGAGCTGGGGCCTGTGCCCTGCACGGCTCCAACCCCACCCTCCGTGGATTTCAGTGCTCATCTCTGTCCTGCAGAGAGCTGGCACCCGGGCTGCAGCTTCGGTCCCCAGAAAGTGCTCTGGTGTCCCACTTGTGCAAGCTTAGCTCCTCTGGTCCTGGGGGGGGTGGTGGGTGTTGGGTTGCTCAGCACTTTCCTCCTGTCAGGGGAGCCCAACCTTCCTCCTCAGAGGGCTGCAAGCAACCCGGCTGCCTGCCCTTTTCCCTCCTCCCTCTGTTTGCTTTGGAGGGGTTTAACCACAGAAGCTGTGACTTTGGGCTTGGAGCAGCTGCAGGGCCGGGGTGGCCGAGAGCAGAGCCTGGCTCCTGTCTCCAGTCCCAGCTTTGGAAGCCCCCGTCCCTGTAGGGCATCAGGCCGGCCCTTGGAACGCGGCTGTGTGGCGGCCTCCGCTGGGGGATTTTCCCTTCTCCTTCCTTTCCCAGCCCTGGAATGCGCTCGCCGCTCCCTGGCTCAGGGCTGTCACACGCTGCCTGCCCGCTGCAGGGCTCAGGGCAGACGCCTGCCAGGCGCCCCCGACCTCCGCGGTTCCCCTCCGCCCGGCGGGGCTGGGGCACCCGCCGCCCCGGGGCTGAGGGGGGCGGAGCAGCCAGGCGGCCCTCCCCGTCCCGCTCCCTCGTGTCCCTCGGCGGGGGCTCCCCG
>VWZL01003845.1:290369-386584 GCA_013396915.1 Stercorarius parasiticus
TCTCCCCTCTCCTTCCCAAGGCTTCACACAGAAGACGAGGAAAATCCGCTGCGGCCCGGAGGCCGTCTTCGGGGAGGTGAGGGCGAACCGGCGGGGCGTGCGGGGCTCCCTCGCGGGTGTCGTCCGTGGGACAGGGGTGGGACACGGCCGCGTCCCGGCCGATGCCTGGTGGGGCAGCTGGGGGGAGCAGGGCCGGGAAGCGCCCACCTGCACCGTCCCGTCCCCGAAGCCTGTAGCCACTTCCCGCCCGGCTGCCTCTGTTCCCCCGGGGGAGGGAGGGACCTTTCCCTCTCGTCAGCCGCAAGTGGGTGAGCACCGGCTGAGTCGCGACCTCGGGGCGCAGCTTTGCGCTGTGCCTGAGCCTGATGTCTCCCGCCCTGCGTGATCTCTTCTCCCCAGGCACCCCTGTGCCTTCCCATGCTCCGTCTCACCCCACAGCCTGCTAGCAGGCACATGCATCCTCCTCTTCGCAGAGTGACGATCCTCTGGCTTCTGTAGCGGGTGACCTGCGGCTCTGTGCTGCCGGAGAGGCTCTCACTCCCCTCCCCATCCTTCCTCCATTCCCAGCTCCAGGGTCTGCCCTGGCCATCAGGAAAGTAACTTCCCCCTGTAGTAGCTTTTTGTCGTGCTCATTGGTTCTGTCACCTTGCAGCGGACACCAGCCAGTCAGCAAACGTGGGGAAGTGTGGCTGGGAATGAATCCTCATCTCTTCCTGCTCTGTTTGGTTGTAGCTGTTTCGCTGGCCTCACTACGGGAAGCTCGTTGTGGGAGAAATGCTGTCTATTAAGGTTTATAACTGCAGCAAGGTTTTCAGTAACAGGTAGGTTCTTTGGTTGTTGGGGTGACCAGCAGAGGTGGGGGGAGAGATACACTGGGCTTTAAATTTTTCACTGGGAGTAGAAAATTTTTACTGAAGTTTGATGGAAGGAAGATGAACAGTATACAAGTTATAGAAGATAGATGGAGCTGGTTGTTCTGGTGGGGCAGCGGTGCTGTATATAGTAAGTTAAACAAGGCTTTGTTAGATTTAGTTGTGCCAGCAATAACAGAGACTACCTAAGGATCCAGATCAGGCCCCCAGGTGGGACAAAGGTAAAATAGGCCCCTAAAAAATAGAGCTGCAAGGCAGGAGTTGCAGCAGAATGGGGACCTGCTTTCACCCTGTAGATCCACCTAGTGACCGTGACCATGCTACAGGCAAATTCAAGATGCCTATCAGCGGGGAAAAGCCCAAAGCCTGTGGTAGTATGGTTTAACCTTTAAAAAAGAAAGCAATTTAAATTTAAAGGATCAGCCAGAATTTAGAATGCTTCTAGGTGGCACAGATGCAGTACTGTGAACTCAGCAGTTATTCAAGCAGATGTAAAATACTTCAGGGAATCCCGAGAGTAGAGGTGACATTGAGTAGTGGTGGTGGAGCAAGCAAGGGAGCAGAGACATGTTCTTCCAGGACATGTGAAACACGAGGATGTAGGGAAAGGTGCCAGCTCTGATAAGCAAAACGTAAGAACTGAAGGAAAATCAATAGGAATGACTTTGTAGAGGTAGTTAACAATACAAACCTTTTCAAAGCTATCATAAGCCTGATAGAGAGGGTGTGGAGGAAACAGATGAGTACAGCACATGTGAGACACTTAAAGCCAGAGCAGAAAATGCATCTGAACTTTGTGTCACTGTTTACTGTGTGCTTTCCTTTGGGAGCTGGATCAGAGGAATTGTCTGTGACTGAAATGTCAATAGAAACTGCTTATAGGACAAATAGATAAAACAAACAGTAAAAAATCACCAGGACCTGATGGCGCTGAGCAAAGAAGTCGATGGGAAATGACTGGACTGGCACTGACAGCATCTATCCACACACCTCTGCTGCTGGGGAGCAGAGTAATGGCAGGTGACAGGTGTTACAGTTTAAAAGCAGTTGGTCAGTGCACTGGGATGATCAAAAATAGAGTGTGAAAGGACAGAAGGGAAAAATTCGTTACGCCGCTGTATCAATCTGTGGTCTCTGGACTTCTGCGTGTGCAGCCTTTCTGTGGCAGCAGCATTGAGCTGGAAAAGCTGGAGAGGAGGGGGATGAGTGGAGAGACTCCTTCCTTGGAGGCTGGACACTGGACAGGCTCTGTGTCTCAGAGAAAAGGGAGGTGAGAGGGAATACAAGAGATCAGCAGCTTGCAGCTGAAATGGAGGTGACTGGGGAATAATTCCTTCTGCCTCGGTCCCAGGCAGGTAGTGAAAAGCTCTGATGGTTTCCAGCATGCAGTAGGAAGCTCTGCTTTGTGCGGGGTTAGCCTGGCTGCTGGCAGAGCTGCCATGGGGAGCTGGAGGCCAATGTACAAACGGGTTCCAGACAGCAGTAACACAAGGTGGGGTTAGGAGCAGCTGAATGCAATGCAGCATGCGTTACAGCCGCTTGCAGGGAGCCAAATGAGCCTTCCCCAGGGAGAAGCTCCTTTGGAGCAGATAAATTTTGGCCTGACTTGCTGCAGACATCCCTACAGCCATGGTTTTATGTCCTATTTCTGTATTTCCTTGTGTGGAGCCTCTGCTTCCCAGTTTTGTTTGGGGAGAGTCACCCCAGCTCTGCTGGGTGCCCGAACACAGGCTGGCTCCCGTGAAGCCTAGCTCTGCCTAGCTCTCACAATCGGTGGGATTGGATCTGCGCAAGCCTTTAACTGTCAATGGCAGCTCAACTGCAGGCAGCTGCCTAGGCATGACTGGGGTGGAGGCACAACCCACTCCAGTCAGTGGGTCTCGGGTGTTTCGGCTGCCAAACTCTCTATGGAAAGCACTGCAGCAGTTCGCTGCCTTCACCGCAGCTCAGAAGGGCTGTGAGCAGGAGAGCGGAGAACCTGGTACTCTCTTCCCCCAGGATGTAGGCACTGATGCTACATACAGTATTGCTGCAGCCTCTGGTTTCGTTCCAGGCTTCTCGGTACCCTTGTCCTTAGCCTTCAGCACCTGATGACATCTGGGAGGCTGATCCTCCGGGAGGCTCTCATTGACAGGAACCACAGAGTCACTGGTGTAAGTCCTCTGTGGGTGGCCTGGCCATCAGCAATCAGGAAAGCTTTGTGGAAACCTTGTGTGGTGCTTCCCAAGGGGATTGGGGGCTGAGGGGGGAGTCCAAGGTGCTGCTTTGAGTCTGGGAGCGCTGCGGCATTTGTGCCCTCTCTACACGTGGATGCAGCCACTTTATGCACATCAAGTGGTTCTAGGAACATCCAGAAGTGTGTGGGGTGGACTGGGGGCCCTGGAGACCTGCTGAGGGCCTGAATGAGTAGAGAGAGCCTGCCTCCCTGACACCAGGGCTCACAGGGCCCTTTGTGCTGGTGGAAAATGAACACGACACAAAAATGAGCCATTTCCTGCCAGTTGGGTGTGCAGGCACGGTTCAGTGAGTCACGGACAATGAGGGCTTGGTGCCAGGGCTGCAGGCAGAGCCAGGAGGAGGAGAGGCAGAGGCGGGCAGCCCTGCGACATGCTGTGCCCCGTTTTGCCCTTCCCATGGGCAACCTGACTCACCCTCATGGTGGCATGTGGGATGCAGCCCTGTGGCCACCAGAACACAAGCCCGAGTGGCATAGGCATGGCTTTCCTGTATTCCTCAGCTGGCAGGAAATGGCTCTGTAAGGTCAGAGCTGCTCTGCAGTCCAGCCCGTTGCCCCTGGCTGCCTCTTCCCTTGTGCTGCCAGCAGCACTCATGCTGATGAGCCGCTCTAACCAAAAACCAACTGCATTTGGTTTCGCCAGGTTAGTTTTTGATTGTGCAGCCCTGGCTGCACAAGGGCTGTGGGGGAGAGAAAAAGGGCAGGCAAGACTGGACACCCATCCAAGGGCAGCCTGAGACCCTCTCCCTCAGCTCAGCTGGGAAGAGACATGTCCCCAAGGCTGTTTCAACCGCTTCTCCTTTATCAAAGTGGGAACAAAGCCCTTCCTGCTATTCCAAGTCCTGTTCTTCTCTGGGACTTGTGTTATTTCCATCCCTTTTTCTTCTGGTGGTTTGAACGGTTTTTTTGAGAGCCTCAGCTATTCACCCAGCTTCTCAGGCTCCTGCGTCCATCCAGCCTTTGCTGCTGCCTTTCCTGGTCACTGTACCACTGCTTTCTTGGGCTGTATTTCTCCTCCCAGAAACACGTGTTTTCCAGGGACTGAGTTATGAACCCGTCCCCTTCAGCCTACGAAGAAGTGACCTCCTCCATGGCTGCAATTTTGGCCTCTGGTGGGAAATTCTCGTGCATTTGTGTTGGTTTGAGATCAGACTGATCACTTGCAGACAAAGTATTTTCAGACCTGTACTGGCTGTGCCAATACCCAACATACCCCATACTTCTCTGGCCGTCCTTCTTCATCACTAATGCTAAGTCAACGTCTCTTGTGATGCAGACTCTGTGTGTGCTTATGGCTCCTGTGGTGTTTTAAACCAAACTGTCATGCCTGGGGATGCTCTTCCAGCTGTCTTGTGCCTCCCACAGAGAGGTTGCTCCAAACCCCTGCAAGTTAGTTTGCTCTGCTCAGGGCTCTCCCCATTTCCCTTGCCAAAAGTGCCCTGAGATGGCTGTTAGGGGCCTCTCCGTGGTATATTTTAGATTTGGAAACTTGAGCCAGCTTTTATTCAGTGAATCCTGGAGTTTGGGAAGCTGTAGGGGAGGGAGATTGATTAACTCTAGCTCATTGATGGAGGCAGACAAGGAGAGTATGGTATAAATAGGCTTCTTATGGGGTTGTGACCCCCCTCCTTCCCCTTCTTCCCACCAGCATCTCACTTCTTTTTTAATTCCATGCTCCCCTTCCCGTTTTCCATGACATTTCTGGAGTTGTTTTGTGTCTGCCAAGCTCTCAGGCAGTTTCATTTTCTGTTTGTAGATCTACATTGAGTTGGATTTGCGCTACCAGCCTCCAGATGGCTCAGCTGGGACCTGGGTTGAAGACGACTTTGTCTATCAGATGAAAGACAGGTATTGAAATCCTGGGAGAAGCAAATTACCAGGAAGCTTGTACAGCTGCCTTTGCCAGTGTCAGCCTTTGAGATGCAATCCAGACTCAGTTACTCTCCACCTCTGGCCAGGATGATGCATCTCTGCTCTACAGTGGCAATAAGTGAGCAGGGCTCTTGGGAAGAAAATACCTTGTCTTCACAGAGAGACCGTGACTGCAACAACCCAGTGCACCCTGGGAGTCCTTTCGGACTCAAGAGCATTTCTGCAGCCTTTCTGTCTGACAGGAGCAAGACTTTTTGATTGCAAAGTTGCAGAGAACGTGGCTTTGGACTGTAGCAACCCCAAGTACCTTGCACACAGGTGGCGCCCAAAGCCAGGGGAGATGCGGGTGTCTGGGCGGACAGGATAACAGGCAGCAGCAAGGTCTGGGGAGTGTCACTTTTGGAGTGCCAGAGGCAAAGCAGCAGGCACGCAGGGTGAATAGTGGAAAAGCATCACTTAAGAGGATGCTCATGTCCCTACTAAGAGCCAAGCAGAAGCATGGCTGTGGCACTGTTAAATGCATCAGTGAACAGCCTCAACACACTTGTTTTTCAGCAAAGCATCTCTTTTTCTTACAGTTCAGAGTTAGTCATCCGCAATCCTGGATTTGAGGACCTAGAGTAAGTAGTCCCACTCCTCGTGGGTGGAGCAGAGTGCACAACCCGCTTATCAGGGCTGATGATGTGGCATGTGACATGGTGTGGGGTTTGCAGGGCAACCGAGGGGCCAAGAGTGAGTGAACTGGACCGGAGGGCCGCCGCTCTGGGCAGGAAGCTGGCAAAAGGCCTGGAGACTGATGAGGAAGAGGAAGAGGAGGAAGAAGATTTCTACGATGTGTCTGAGATGGAGGTCTCGGGCATCGTCTTCAGCCCTGTGAAGAGGTATCCATGGCATGCTCTTCTCTCTTGCCCCTGCTTGGGTCCTGGGGCAAGTGCCAAGTGCCAGCTCATGGGGTGATTTCTGGGGGAATCTTGCATCTCCTGGCATTCTGCTTCTGCAAAATGCCAGAAACCTTCAATCTTCAGTGGCCCCAAGCAGGGAGTGTTGGGGATTTGTTGGTTCCCAGGGCAAGGGGCCATTATTTGCCATTGCTTCCCTCAATGGGGGCTTACTCAGGTCCATGTAGATGAAGAGATGTGCTCACTCGGGTTGTTTTTCTGTGCAGCCGCTCCAGACTTTGCTCCGCACGGGACCTCTTTGCCACCCCGACCCCGCAGAGCTTCCAGGTACTGCAGCGTTGGATGCATGTCCATGCAGCTGCCTCTGGCCCTGCAGCCAGTCCCTTGCTGCGGGCTTGGGCTTCTCCAATTGCCGCATACCTCAGCAAGGCCTCTATCATGAAGACACCTTCTTGCTTTGTCTGGCTTCCCTGGGCAAGGTGTGAGATTCCCTGAACGAGCTGCACCCATGAGTGCTGCCTCCAACATCAGCCAGCCAAAGTAGAACTTTTTGGGCCACATATTTACCTATTTAGTGTAGGAGAACGGAATCAGCCTGACAGCCATATATGCCACTGCAAGACACTGCCTGAGCAGAGCTTTGGAGATCACCCAGGCAGGACTGGTGCCTTCCAGCCTCCCCAGAGCCCTGCCTGGGTCCCTGGGAACATCTGTGGGACATGGCTGGGGGGCTGCTGCAGGGACTTTCTTGGAGATGCTGGGAGGCTGGTATGAAGCCATGGCTCTGGCCAATGTTCTGACATCAGGTTTATTTGAAACTACTCTGAAGTTTGGAAATAGACTTCAGTGCCGTCCTTTGCCCTGCAGATTTCAGAGTAGGTCTCCCAGCCTGGATATGGGTTTAAATCCTTCCCTGGTTCTAAGTAAACGTGGACTCACATTTGGGTCTCCTGCTTTTCAGGGCTGGGTCCTACTGACCAAGCAGGAAGCTTTTGTGGGGGTGGAATTTCCTACCATCCTTTTCTTGAAGCTGTTATTCCCCTTAACTGCCTAGTTGCTTATACTGAGAGCAAATGTGAGAACATTTCTCCATGTCTTAGACTCATAACCAGTTGCAGCAAATGAGACAGCCACATTCCAGTCTTTCCAATGGTGCCCATCTCAGTAGGATTCAAAGTACTAACAGAAGATACAAAGAGCATCTTCTCCAAGATGCTTTGTGGACCCCACCGTATGGGGAGTGGTTTGCATCCCCTTGGGATCAGGAACCGAGGGGACACAGTGCTGCTGGGGCGGCTGCACTTGTCAAAGGTGCTGGGGATTTAACACTTAATTTCCTTGCTTGTCTGAAAGAAAAAAGTATCTCAAATACCATTTTGGTTTGTCATGACCATAGCAGATTTCATCAGCTGTGCTCTTGCCTGCCCCAAACGTCCACCCCTCTGGCAAGAGGGCCCTGTACATTTGCATACTGCTATTGCTGAAACAAGCTCAAGATGAGCTGGAAACAAGGAGAGTGCTGATCCGAAGGTTTTCTCCCACATTTTCTCAGGTTGGGATTAATATCATTGAAGCACAGAAGCTGGTGGGGGTGAACATTAACCCCTTTGTGGTGGTCAAGGTTGGAGAGGAGAAGAGGCACACAGCAACGCAGAAGTCAACAAACTGCCCCTTCTACAATGAAGTATGTGATACAGAGAGGGGCTCCATCCTTGCCCTACCAGTGTCCCAAGTGGCTGGGGCCATCCTTGCAGGCAATGCTTGGGACGCAGCTGCTCTCAAGCAGAGGTGCTTGTGGGGCCCTGGGACTCAGCTATCTTGCTCTTCTCTTTCAGTATTTTTTGTTTGAATTCCATGAGCCAAGGGACATTTTATTCCACAGACTCATAGAGATCTCGGTAAGTATGTCCTCCTTTTTATCCTTCGTCGGTAACGGGTCCAGCCCAACGCTTCTGCGTGTAGATGCTGGCAGTGATGGGCAAAACAAGGGTACCAGTACCGGCCAGGTTTTCCAGCCAGAGGCATCTGCCCCACAGAGAGACCAAAGGACCTTCCTGTGGCCACAGTGGAGCAGAGACCCAGCCCCGCTCTGAGCCAGCACGGGGTAGTGCGGCCTTCCCCCCTCCTCTGGTCAGGTTTTCTCTGCATCCAGTGACTGAAGTGGGGCCTCTGGGGCAGTTTCTTGCCCATTGCCTGGTGGTGTGGTATTGGCCAATGGCCGGCGACAGATGCTCCCCCCACAACCTCTCGTACAGGAGAGGAGGAGGAGAGATAAAGAGATCTACGAGTTTAGAAGAAACGAAACTACTTTAATGAAATATTAATAATAAAATAAAAAGGAAATAATGAAATAGATACAGTATATACAAAACCCTATTAAGCAACCAGGGTGACGTCACCGGCAGGCACTGGGGAAGTCCCAGACTGGACTCAGGGATGGGTGGGAACTGGATTCCACAGCTGGAGTCAGGAACATGCAGATCAAAGGCAGATGAACAGGCAGAGTCCTCCTCAGATGTTGGCCACTGAAGAAAGAGAGTTGACCCTTTGATCCCTCGGCTTTTATACTGAGCATGGGGCAGATGGGATGGAATACTCCGTTGGTCAGTTTGGGGTCACCTGTCCTGTCCACTCCTCCCTGCAGGTGGGACCCCTCTATGCTTTTCCATTTCCGACCCTCCAACGGGGCAAATAACGAAATTAGCTGACCTTCATTGTTATAGCAATAACTATAAGCAAGAGCCTCTCTGCGTACCATTCCTTGGCACAAACTGCCATATCTTATCACTCTGAGAATGAACCGTTTTCAACACAACATGCTGTTAATTTCAGAGAGTTAGAAGAGGCCTAGCTAAGAAATAAAATTACTGAATGGAAAATGGGTTCTGTTTTACCTCAAACCGGGACACCTTGCAGCCCTGCTTTTTTGGCAGGGGATTCCCTGCTGCCCCTTACCCTGGAGCCTCATCCTGCAGGTTGTGGAGGCAAACGACTGGTGTGAGGGGAGCTCAACAGTGGTTTGTGCTTGTAGAAAAAAAACAGGCAGGCAAAGAGTAGTCTTCAGAAATCCCCTGGCCCAAAGTGCAGGGGCTTCTCCAAAGTGCAAGGGCTTCCCCAAAACACAGTGCTTTTCTGAAGACAGCTAAACCCAGCCAACACCTCCTTTGCCACATTATCTCCAGCACCTTCCCTGTGAAATGCTGCTTGTTTCTTCTGCTGGTGTGGGTTCAGCAAGCACCAAGCACCAAGCAAGGCCTGGATTTGGGAGAGACGCTAGCCTGGTG
Source organism: Stercorarius parasiticus (assembly GCA_013396915.1). Classification (NCBI taxonomy): domain Eukaryota; kingdom Metazoa; phylum Chordata; class Aves; order Charadriiformes; family Stercorariidae; genus Stercorarius; species Stercorarius parasiticus. Next base: position 299,533 of record VWZL01003845.1, read on the forward strand.
GGGTCATGGCTCTCCCCTGACCCACCAGGATATCGACATAGGACTCCCTGCGGGAAAACAGGTCTACCCTTGGTCCATTGTAAGGGTTTGGGGCTGGCAGAAGCAGCTGAATTGGTTGCACGTGAATTTCCCTTGGCTCAGGTTTAACTGAGGGCTATGGGCTCATGGGCTTTGTGGGAATTGATGGGCAGGAATGGGTTTTTCCCAGGGCTAGCTCAGATGGGTCAACGTGCATGAGGAGCTTGCAACCGCTGCCTGAGCTGTGCATTGGAATGGGCATCTCTTAGCAGTCGTGTCTTCCTTAGAGATGTCTGGATGTGTCACTTGGCTGCCCACATCTCTCGGTGCTCAGGGGCATTTGTGCCGTCTGCAGGTTTTTCACTCAAAGAAGATACCATTCCTGGGAACGTGCATAGGAACGTTCAAGATGGATGTTGTGACGGTGTACAGCCAGCCAGGTATGACCAACTGCACTTCTTACCTGCTCCCTGACCCTGGGCTTTGCCTGAAACTGATGTTTCATTCGTGCTCCACTGAGTTTGGTGAGGGCCCTGTCTTCCAAGCACTTCGTTCACATGAGGACCAGCACTTGCTTCTCCTCACAGCTGTCTAAGGGCTGGTATCGCCTTCAGAGGCAGAGTCAGGGCAATCTTTCTGCAGATGTAGTTGGGATGTGAAATGGTAACATGGGCTCTCCACAGGGAACTCCTTTCCTTTCCTCTCAGATCACAGGTTTTTCCAGAAGTGGGCTGTTATCAGTGACCCCACGGACACCCGGGCAGGTGTGAAAGGCTTTGTGAAGTGTAACATCTCTGTCAATGCACGTGGGGATGTTGTGGGCTCCCTTCCCGCCTCCTCCAGCAGCCGGGATGAGGACATTGAAAGGTAGGTGCAGTGCAGTCTTTCATGGCTCTGGGTAAAACCGTCGTGTCCTCTTCACACTACCTTTTTTAGCCCCATTTTTCCCTCTTTTGATGGGGTAAGACCTGGGGAAAGAGACCTGTGGTAGGGCAGGATCCAAACCTCCTGCCAGTCGGGGCACTTCCAACATTGTATTTCTGGAGAAGTATTTCCCAGCATCATATTTCTCCAGGAGAGAGCCAGAACATCAATTTGTCTTTCAGGAACCTGTTGCTGCCTAAGAGAGTCCCTGCAGAGAGACCCTGGGCCAGGGTCTGCATCAAGCTGTATCATGCCGAGGGCCTGCCCAGCATGAGCGCAGGCATCATGGGTGGTTTCTCCAAGATCATAGGGGAGAAAAAAGTATTTATCGACCCATACGTGCAGGTCTCGTTCTGCGGGCAGCAGGTGAGTCTGCCAGGGGGTCTGCATGGGGCCAAGCTGATCCTCCCTTGGCTGTGCGGCAGCAGGCGCCTCCATGAAACAGCAATCCCACCAGGGACAGGCTAGGAGAGCCAAATCTTGCTGTCTTTGGCAATGGCCAGAGCCATGTGGCCATGAATGCATGGTGTCTGGATGAGAAGACTTTTATGGGACTTCTATTTCTGCAGAGAGCTGCATGGGGGACAGCCCCAGCCCTGAGCACAGCCACTGGCTGAGCTACTGGCTGCACAGGCCAGTAGCTAGTTGATGTTCCTAAACATAGAGAGAGGGCCAAATAAATCCTGGAGCAGAAGTCCTCTGGGGCAAGCTAGACTCAGATTGACACCCTTAGGAGAGTTTACTGAGCTACTGGCCATTTTCTTGCAGCCAAGGCCAGGGTTTCTGGTCCTGTGACATCCATTAAGATGACAATCAGTCCCTGTGCAGCCTTGTGGGCCTGGGGGTGCTCCCAGGGGACCCTGCGACACCTCTGGGTCTGGTGGTGCTGCCCACTTGCTTCTCATATTTCCCTTGGCTGTGCAGGGCACAACCAGAGCCTTGGGACAGCCCCCCTTGATGAAGCATGGAAAGCAACTGCTGGGACCGGGCCAGGAGCAGGGATACTGCCACCTCCACCTCCAAAGCTTGCACAGCACTGTTAGCAGGCGGGACAGGAGGACATGCTGTTCCCAGAGAGGCTCTGAGGCATGCTTTGCTCTGGCCACTGGCTGGGACCGCGTGGCTTTCACACCTTTTCCTTCCCAGGGGGAAACATCAGTGGAGACCAACACCACTGAGCCTGAGTGGAACGAGCAGATCAGCTTCATAGAGATGTTCCCGCCTCTGGCCAGGAAGATAAAAGTCCAGGTGCTGGATGATGCCAATGTTGGTGACGTGGCCGTGGCTACACACTACATTGACCTGCAGCAGATCTCGGACCCTGGCAGGAATGGTGAGGCCTGGCATGGCTGGCCCCGGGGCATGGTGTCTGGGCAGCCCCATGCCATGCATCCTCTGCTTGGCCATGGTGGTCTCCTGGAGGTGGGAAGCAGGAGTGGCTGAAGCATGCTCACATCCCTGTGTCTTGGGCTGTCTTCTTGGGCTGTCTTCTTGGGGGAAAGTCTCTCTGCATCTCCCTGTGGTGTAATTAGACCCTCTCCCTGTTGCTGCAGGCTTTAACCCCACGTTTGGCCCAGCCTGGGTGAACCTGTATGGCTCCCCCCAGAACTCAGCTCTGCGGGACATCCACAAAGACCTCAACGAGGGCATGGGTGAGGGGATCTTCTACCGTGGGCGCATCCTCATGGCCATCACGGTGGAGATCTTCAGCAGCTCCAGTGTGGCAGAGAGGAAGCTTGGGGACAAGACGAAAAGTGCCCTAAGCAAACTGAAGCTGAAGAAGAAAAGTAAGAAATCCAAGGAGAAAGCCAAAGAACTGAGGCAGCTGAAGGGAGAAGAGGAGGCTGGGGGCTCTCAGGAGGCCGAGCAGCCTGAGGAGGTCACTGTGGAGGTGGAAGAGCTCCATCCACTCCCTGAGGTGAGTCCTGCCAAGCTGGCGTGGCTGACCCACACTGGCCTCTGGCGTGCACAGGTCTCATGGGGAAGAGGCAGTGGGATCACTTGCTGTAACAGTGCTGGAGCAAATTCAGCCTGCCCATTGCTGGGCCATCCAGAGCTCTCTGAGCCTCTGCAATGGCTGAGGCCACACCCACAGCCCCAAAACACTCCCATGGTAAGGCTGGAGCATCCCCACATGTGCTGGCGTGCTGGCGTCCTGGCGCAGGGAGGACTCTCACATGGGTGTTATTCCCAGGGCACGGCTGCCTTTGAGCATGTGCTTTTTTTTCCCTGGAGCTAGGGAGCTGTTAGCTGGCTCTGGGTCTCTACTTGGCCTGGAAAAGGCAGGCAAGATGCAGCTGTGTTGGTACTGTAGCCATCCCTTAGCCTACAAACCTGCTCAGTGGCTTCACACAAGCATCAGCCAAAGCCATGGCTCTGCACCAGCACCCCAGGATTTCCAAGAAAACTTGTCCCGCGTCTGGCAGACCAGCGGTGGTGACCTCAGCAGCATCCCACTGATGTCCCTTGGGAGGGCTGGCGGGCACTGGCCGTGCCCTGGTGCTCTCTGAATTTCTGCTGAGGCAGTGTTTTGGCACACAAGGCTCTTGCGCTGATTACTGTCTCCTTGCTCAGAACGCACTGGGGAGGAAGGAGGAATTCCTCCTCTTTGCTACCTTCTTTGAAGCCACTATGATGGACTCCTCTCTCAACTCCAAGTCTGTCAGCTTTGAAGTCTCTATAGGTGGGTATTCCCCAGGGCCCCGTGTCCAGAAACTATGGGACCAGTGTGAATCTTCCTCTGACAGCACAAGTCAGCACTGAGGTCCTAAGGTGCCAGCCCTTGCACAGCTCATGCTTCCAAAACAGGAACACGGGAAGGATGGGGGATGAAGCCAGGGAGTGCACACAGTGCTTTAATTACCTTAAAAGTCTGGATGCTTTCCTATAGGATTGGAGATTTGCAGTATTTGTCTGAACTGCTTGTTTGGGGAGAGTGGCTGAAGCTGTCCTGAGAAGTGGGGGTGAGGAGAGGTGGAAGGGTTTGGGAGCAAGAAAGGGAAGCACAGCAGGGGAAGCTGGGATACTGGGGTTGGCCTTGTAGAGCTGAGGGGCTGTGACAGAGGGTGATGGGGAAACAATGGTAGGAGAGCAGGTCCAAGCCCCCACCTGATAAGTGAGTTGAGTTGAGATGCTTGATTCTGAGAAGTCTTCCTGGGTGACTGCTGCTGACCCCAGTGTAGGGGTGTAGATGACAGTTAACAGGCACTTGGAACTGGTGGAACTTGAATGCATACACAAGGACTTCCTTGCGATTGCCCAGCTCCCTCTCAGACCTCCTGGTTGTCCATGTAATGCTCTGGTGGTTGGATGCTACTGAACTGGTAGTTCCAAAAGCAGTGTGTGCCCATGTGCTTCTCTTGGCAGGATGATTGCACTCTGATTTTGCAAGCTAGCAAACTTCTTTAACAGTCATCCTACTTATCTGTTTACTGTTTAATGCATAACTTCAAGGAAACTATGGCAAAGCTGAAGAGGTTGTGACCAAAGTATGGAGAAAAGTGGAAAAGGGAGAAGTGAAAGAAGAAAAGCAGCCTTTGCTGGACCCTGGTTCAGATGGTGAGCTGGACGTTGAAGTCCTGGCCCCAGCTTCAGCAGCACCGAACAAGTCAGTGACAAAGAGCCAGAAACCAGAGCCCATGGAGTATGACAGGTGAATCTTCTTTGTCCGTCTTTCCCACCTGCCCTGGTTCTGCCCCAGCTTCCTGGGCTGGTTATTCCAGATGTTATAGAGGTCTGCTCAGCGATGTGAGTGCTGTGCAGGTGTTTCTCCTCTTTGCAAGCCTGCAGCTTGCCACGGCCTAGCTGGCTGGCATTGCCCATTAGCTCTACAGGCCTTACAGTGTCTGCTTGATGTGTGCAGGTGGCCAAGGATATGGTCCCAGTGAAACTGTGACCCATCAATAACAGCAGTCCCTTTTCTGGTTAACAAGCAGCATCCTAAGGGCTTGATTCCAATGAGGAGGAAGGGAGGGAGTATTCTGGCAGATGCTGTCCTATGTTGGGCAGGCAAGACACATAGACAAGCACTTCTGATGATATGTTTGCCCTGGGAATGCTGCCTGGTTTGTGCCACAGGCCTGGCAATATCTTGGTGTTTGTGTTGCGAGCCCTAGGCCTGCTACTGTTCAGTCCCATAGGAGCAAGAAATCTTGTCAGCATCCAACGCTCCCATCAGCCTCATTCACAGAATCACAGAATGGTAGGGGTTGGAAGGGAACTTTGGAGATGTCCTGGTCTGGGGTGGAGCAGAGCCACCTTTCTGCTCTGTGAGAGGCTCTTGCTCACACTCATTGCTGTGGCAACCAGGGTGAGCTGAGCTGAGAGTTTCCCCGTGGAGGGGTCGCACCTGTGGGGAGGAATGGACAGGACAGGTGACCCAAACTGACCAACAGGGTGTTCCATCCCAGCTGCCATGTTCAGTATAAAAGCTGAGGGATTAAAGGGGTCAGGTGGGCTCTTCTCCAATGGACTGCTTCTTCGATGGCTCTCTTTCTTAAATGACTGATATGTGAGGAGGACCCCATCAGCTCATCTACCTTTTGATCCCAGTCAGTGTGTTCCAGTTCCCATTTGTCACTGAGTCCAGTCCAGTCTGGAACTTCCCCAGTGCCTGCCAGTGATATCTCCCTGGGAGCTTGATACACTTTTGTGTATATTTGTATATATTGTATATATTTCATTATTTCCTTTTTTAAATTGTTAATATTTCATTAAAGTAGTTTAGTTTTTTCTAAACTCATAACTCTATCTCTCTTCTTCTCCGTGGAGCAAGAGGTGGGGGAGACCATCTGTTGTTTTGTCATTGGCCAACCTGGCCAAAACCGCGACAGATTTATTGGCGCCCAACATGGGGCATGAGCTTCCAGTTTGCTCAGGGAATGTCATTCCTAAGCAAAATGTTATATCGTGCCTTTAGAGAGCATTGTTTGAAGTAAATAGATATAATGCTGCTGAACTTGCTGAATATGTTGAATGGTTTACTTGCTCTTTGTATTTGTATGTGGTAGTTTAAATGTGGTATTTTTGTATGGTTTGGCATTCAGATGTATAATATGGTTACTTGGATAATGGCTATACCTGCATATTTTGGGCACCACATGATGGATTTTATTAGTAATTACACTTTTGGTGGTTTCACCTGGGAAAGTTATGTTGCCCTTTAATGCTTATGTCAAATTGCTCGGGGATGGCTTTTACCTCTGCAAATTGACTCAATTCACCTTCTCCTTCAGTTGCTTCTGCAACTTGTGTAGGACTCCATACAGCAGCTTTCCACCTTCAATGCTTTCCTACAATATGACAAGATCCATCAGTGAGCAGAGCATACTGTTTCTCATTATCTTGAGAGTTCATTATATGATGGGCCTTCCTCACCATGAGTCACCACCTTCTCTGGTGGCATTCCAAAGTCTTTGCCTTTGAGCCAGTTTGTGATCACTTCTACAATTCCTGGACAATTTGGGTTTCCTATTTGAGCTCACTGTGTGATTAAGGCAACCCACTTATTCCAGGTAGCATCAGTGGCATGATGAGTAGAAGGAACTTCACCCTTGAACATCCAGGCCAGTACAATACAACTCTTTTTAGGCATCACAGATTTCTGGAGAATGCATATACCAGGTTATAGTCAGGTTGTGAAACCTCTGTATGAAGCGACTTGAAAGAAAAATGAGTTTACGTGTGGTCCTGAGCAACGATAGGCCTTTGAGTAAATTAAACAAGAGGTTGTGCAAGCAGTAGCCCTTGGACCAGTCCAAACAGGACAGGACATTAAAAATGTGCTCTACACTGCAGCTGGGGACAGGAGATCATCTATTCCAACCCCCCTGCCAAAGCAGGTTCACCTAGAGCAGGTTGGACAGGAACGCGTCCAGGTGGGTTTTGAATATCTCTAGAGACGGAGACTCCACCACCTCTCTGGGCAGCCTGTGCCAGTGCTCTGCCCCCTCAAAGTAAAGAAGTTTTTCCTCATGTTGAAATGGGGTTTCCTGTGTTCCAGCTTATGCCCGTTGCCGCTTGTCCTGTCGCTGGGCACCGCTGAAAAGGGTCTGGCCCCATCCTCTTAACACCCGCCCTTTAGATATTTATAAGCATAGATTCATCTGGGCACGTGCTGCTCTCTGTTAGAAACCCTGTGCGCTGGTTTGGCATGGCAAAGGGCAGATCCAGCAGCTTAAATCCATGTGCATGTTGCGGGGCTCAAAACAGCTGGTTCTCTGTGAGGAGGATGGAGCCCAGATGCTGCTCCCTGTGCTGGGTGCGCAAGCGCTGTGCTGTGATATGGCACATGCTCGTGCCTTCTGCAAACAGCAGCTGTAACCTCTGCCCTTAGGTCATACAGCTGCCTGCCCATGATGCATGAGAAACCCTGCGTGTACGTGTGGAGCTAATGGGAGGATCACACCTGGAGACTCTGCATTTCCAACTGGATCGTCAAGCTGGCAGAGCGCCTGGTAGTGTGTTCAGGGTGTCTGACTGCAGCATGGTCCTTCCTGGTGTGCTTTCCTTGTAGCACATGCAGTTCCTCTGTGAGATGTTTGCCTTAAACATCCTCGCCTCCTGTGTGAGTCGGTGTCTCTCGCAGGCCTTTTAGATGTGTGGGGTAGGGCAGTGAGTGCAGAGCCACTGCCCGTCCTGTGACACAGCCTGGTGGTGTCTCCTGGAGGTGTGACTGACACCACGTCTGTGACAAAAAGCTCCTCTGCTACCAGCCCTGTTGCTCTGGGGAGATGCTGCTGCAAGCAGACTCTCAGCCTTGGGCTGTCATCAGGGCGGTGCAGTCTCTTCCCAGTGCCTCGTCTTTCCCTTTTGGGAAAGGGAGCTTGCCAGTGTTTTTCAGTTGCTGCTCAAAGACTGAGACAAAAGGTTTTGTAACAACCGGTGTTAAGGTTACTCCCAGGCTCCAGAGTGTCCCTGGCAGCACAGCACTGGCCTGCAGCACTCTCATGATCCCTAGCTCTGCAGAAGGCAGAAGGCCACAAGCCGTTTGTGGCAAAAGCATCCTTGCAATGTTTCACTTTGACTCCACAGCGGGGTGCAAGCTGCCTGAATGTTGTGCTTTCCCCACAGGAGCAGGGGCTGGACGATGTGGCGAAGCTTGTGAGAAGGCCAAAGGCTAAAGCAGAAGAACGGCTCAGAGAGGTGCTGGAGGAATTTGTAGCTGGATGCAGGTTAGCATGTCCCCGATTTCCTAAGGTTTCTTGTTTTCAAGTTAGGAAGCCGTATCGCATTCTGCCTGGACTGTGCACAGCCTGCTCTCTCATCCTCTTGAGACAGATGAGCGGAAGGAAACTAGGATGACCTGGGGAAAGGACCCTGTAGCTCTTCAAGCTTGGAGAGGACGCCCCAGTCCTGGGAAACACAGGCATCAGCATCATAGGCTGCAGCCTTGATCTTCCTGGACTCTTGGGTGTTTCCTAAATGTTAGGATGTTTCCTTCACTCTCTTCAGTCATGCAGACAAGAGACTAGTGTTTCAATCACTGTGACAGCCCAATGGGGTCCGATACATATTTCAGTCCCCAGCCTTGTCATGGCAACAGTAGAGAGGGATCCTCAGGTGCTGAGCAATCCCCAGTGTACCCTCCGAATCAAAAAGCTTGCAGAAGAGAGGGCATTGCAGAGAGGGGGTATTCTGATGCATTTGGTTTAGTACCAGAGAGTGGGAGGTTGTGCCCCTGCTGTGTGAGCTGTGCTCTGCCTGCTGGGTACAAGGAATGCAGAGCCTGTGCTGCTTTTCTCGTTGCAGGCAATATTCACTCAGCGCAGAGAGAAAAACAATGGCCCATCCAAACAACCTCGATAGGTGTCGGATGAAATACCTGATGCGCAACATCGTAAGCTGTGGGACTTAGTGGTGGTGGTGGGAGCCCATACAATACCTGCTCTGGGGGACGCTTCTGGAGAACCAGCTAGAATTGATGCTAAGAAGGAAATCTGGGGCTAAGACATGGTATCAGTCATAGGCTTTTACTGCAGCATCTCCCACTTCTGCTCAGAGCAATACAGCTTCTGGTACAGGGAACAGAGGCAGGGACTGGCCATGGCTGCCTCCAGATTTATGCAGATGTTGCGCCCTGATGCCATCCTTCCTTTCCTGTGGGGCACGTGTGGCTGAGCACATGCATGTTGCTGGAGGCCTTACGGTGTAGGCTATTCCTGCAGGCAGTTTTGGGGGACCTCACTGAGACCCACTGCCCCTGGAAGCTCAGCCCATAGGCTGGGTACCCATCCAGCAGATCTACAGCAGCCATCCACCTGCCTGTCTCTGGAGAGAGCAACATCTAGGCACTCATAATCCTGCAGATAAGTCCAGCTAGCTGAATGAGAGCACAGTTACATACCTTCCATCACAGCACAGCAGAGCATGGCAATAGTAACAGTCCTCATCAGTCTACAAAGCTTTGAAATGCTGACCAAAATGCATTCACAGCAGTAGGAAATAAAAATTAGGCATGTCTGCGTCCCGAGTCCCAGCTCCCTTCCCTCTGCCTCCCCGCACGTTGTCACCTGAGCTATGGTGAAGGTAGTCTGCTAAGTCTGAGTCTCTCTGAAAGACAGAACCAGCCCAAGAGATGAGTTTTCTGGCCTTGTCAGTCCATATTGGGTTTGCACACTGAATTCCTTCTGGTTTTCATTATTAGTTTTAGTTCATCACAAAGTCTCTCCTCAGGTGTGTACACTATCAATTAATGGACATGAAAGCCCAGCTCCATCTTCCAGTTTCCTACATTTTTGTATTCCCATACTTCTGTGGCCCCAAGTATCTCCTTGTGCAAAGCCTCCCCCAGGCACTATCTGGAGCCTTAGACCACTGGCTTCTGAAATGTTTACTCCTTATACGTCTTTCTGCCCCACATGATGCAAAAGCTAATGGACTGCTGTTACTGGCTGGTATCGGCAGAGCTGATGAGTTACTGGAGTCTCCAGTTCTTGGCACCCTTCATTCAATGGCTCGTGATAGGCTCATGGATGTTTGCTCTCAGCAGCTGGAGAGTAAACTGTGGTGGAGGATGGGGTGCAATGGGGCAGGATGGATGCGATCAGCACACGGGTGCTTCCCTGCAGAGCCCCTGTGAGGGGTGCCAGCCTGGCATGCCTCAGTCACGGCTGGGCGTGTGACAGCCATGTTCTCTGTTCAGATCCTGTATGCAAAGCAGGGGCTCCGCGTGAGGCGGCAGCTGACTCGAACCAATGTCAAGGAGAAAGTTAAGGAGACAAGGAGGATCCTGACAAAGCTACGCTTCATGGCTAAAGAGGTACAGCTGCTCCGGGGGCACCCCATTTCCAAACACGGGCAAGGAAAGGGCACTGGGCTGGCTGCCGGGGCTCTCACTAGCCTGAGTTGGGGCTTTTCCTCTGCTGTCTTTTCTTGCTTATGTAAAATCCCAAGTTCTAGCTGCTGGGAGTTACCATGTTTCATGTAATGGCTCTTATGAGGGATGAGGCTTGGCAGCTTTGCAGGGCTCTTGGTGACAGAGCTCAGCGGTGGGTTGGAGGCAGAGTTGGGCCAGCTCCAGGCCACCCAGGCCTCTCTTCCTGGCCAGCCCAAGGCTTGGGAAAGCAGCCTTGCCTGTGCTGTCCACACTCCCATGGGGGGCTGGCCCTGGACACCTTCTGCAAACTCAAACTTGCATTGAAATAAGATCTCTCATCCATAGCGGAGACTTCATTTTCAGAGTTTCACTGGCTCATTTTAAATAACTCCTGAATGTGTTTATGTAGTTGTGGTGTAAACCAGAATGCAATGTTTGCTGGAGTTAGCAGATGTGTTTGCAGTTTGGAGAAGTCTTTCACCAAGTGAAGTCATATCATTTTCACACCTTTAGCTATGTGAGAGTAGACTTTAGCATGACCAAGATGTCACCCCTCACACCACCAGGAGGAGAAGCTGTCCTCAGGATCCAGCCTCACAGGCTGGCTGCAGCTCGTCCCCCAGACAGACAGGAACCTCCTCCCATTTTGCTCTCTGCTATTGGATGGGAATGTTGCTGTCAGCCCTGCACATACACTTGCCACTTTTAGTCTGTTCTTGGAGGCTGGTGGTCTTTGTTTGGATCAGTAATAAATTGCTTCAGCTACTTGTGTACTGAAAATTATCAACTACAAGTGCAAACACTAATGGCAGGGAAACTGAGATGGGGAAGAGAACTTAACATTAGAGTTTAAAAGAAGTCATTGCTTCCACCTGTGCATTTCCTTTATTGCAAGTCCTGCTCTCAACCCGAACCGCAGCTTTATGCTGGGCACTCTTGTTGGGATGTAACTGGGATGCCAGCTAATGTGGTTCCTTCCCATGGATCAGCATTTGGGCTCCTGTCAAAGGTGTGGAGTGAAATGCTGCTTCTCCAGTCTCGTGGGCACTCCCTCTCACTAACATGGTATGGGGCTGAGCGCATCCTTCTGGTGTTCACAATGAAAAACAAGGCAGATCACAGATCCCTCCAAGAAACCTGCAGAGCCACATTGCAGGGCTGAGACTTTCAGAAGCCCGTGCCCAATGTTAGGCCCTTCATTTGCTTCTGGATCTCCAAAGTGGCATGCAGCCAGCAGTCCCTCCTGTGAGGAGACAAATCTTTCACTGCGTCAGTGGGTGGAGGACAAGATACATGCTGTTCCTCTGCTATGACGTTCCTTTCTTTCCTCCCTCCAGCCCCAGTGCACCCTCCCCGATGTACTCGTCTGGATGCTCTGCAACAACAGGCGTGTGGCATATGCAAGAGTTCCTGCACAGAACATTCTCTATTCAGTAGTCGAAGAGGAGAAAGGCAAGGACTGTGCGAAGATCCAGACTGTCTTTATGAAGGTAGGGTTCATATCAAAACAGTGTGCTCTTGCTTCACACTGCTTCTCCCTCCTTCATGAGGAAACAAAGCTCTTGGTCCACCACTGCCTTTTGCCTCTGTTAATGTGATTCTCTGTCTCCTGTGATCTTTGGTTGGTCACTGACTGATGGTGATCGTCTGGTCTGAAAGGGGCATGGCTGAGATGGGAAACCTGCTAAACCTCCTGTGCTTTCAGGTCCCTGGCTTACACACTGGTGAGATCTTTGCCAAACTGGAAATCTACATGTGGCTTGGGATAACCAAATATGCGAAGAACTGTTTGGCAGAGCTGCCTGAGGAGTTCAAGTATCTCTCTGAGAGTGGACAGGAGATAGCCCAGCTCTCAGCGTACAGTCCTCCCAGCCGGCTCAGCAGGGATGGTGAGCGTAGACGCCACTTTTCCATGGCTTAACTGTGAGCAGGAGAGCAGAGAGGTGAGAGGTCCTGCCCCAAGGTCAGTGTCCAAGGAGTAGGACCTGATCTGTCATCTCCAAGGCATGACTGGGACAGGCAGGTCCAGTTTGCTCTCATGAGGACGTGTTTGCACGCTCACAGCTGAAGCAGCACGCAGGACAGGTGCTTCATAGGCACTGAACATGTTGCCAAACCGGCAATGGGCAGGAGGTCTGCCCCATTGCTGAGGCCTGGTGGTGCTCCCCCACAACAGATGCTCACAGCAGATCACTGCACATTTCGCATGTCACGTCCTTCCCAGAGGTGTCTGCGGAGCCTGCTGTGCTTGTCTGGCTTGGCCAAACCTTTTGAGATGTGCTGGCCTTATGAGAACCACAGTGAATGCCGCTGGAAGTGGCAAGGACATTCCTTGCAGGGTGTGCCCACTCCTACCTGGCTGTCCCTCTTCATGCATTTTTTGACTTCACACAGGGCTGGATTGGGGAACTGGGACCTCTCTTCTCTTTCTCTTACCAGATTTCAGCTACTTCCAGCTCCGAGCCCATCTGTATCAGGCTCGAGGGATCCTCCCTGCAGATGACAACGGCCTTTCAGATCCATTTGCAAGGGTGGTGTTTTCAACTCATTGCCAAACCACCAGGGTGAGACTACTTAAACCCTTGCCTCTGCCATCTTGGGGACTTAGGGAGAGAAAAATCATCATGTCCTCGGTGACATGTTGAAGGCCAGTGCTGTGGCAGTCCTCCTGGAAATTTTGTAACTCCAGGCATGATGTATTTATGTGCTCTGAGCGGTGTGACTGTGTTCAGGGAACATTTGACAAAACATATATATCATTGAGCATGGTCTCAAAGTTTGATTGGCATGTGCTAGTTGGCCCCAAGTGCTGATTTCACACTTTTACCATCTCCCCTCCTGCCAGGTGACAGCTGAATGCAGCTGTGTGGGAGATGGGATCAGCCCATGCTTCCTCACTCTTTACAAAGTGTATGTGGTTTGTTTCCACTGGCTGTAGTATGCTCAGGCCTCCTGTCTCTCTATGCAGATGCTGGAGGAGACACTGAGCCCCATGTGGAACGAGCTACTTCTGTTCGACCAGCTCATTATTGATGGGAAAAAAGAAGAGTTGAAAACAGAGACCCCCATCATTATAATCAACCTTTTCAGCCACAATAAATTTGTAAGTATGGCCATGCTGCGCTCCTGCTGTCGTTTCCAGGACAGGGAAGGCAGAGGAGCTCTGTGTAGGTGCTGAAAGCGGGTGCTTAGGAGGCACATATCTGGTTTCCATGACTCAGCTTGATCCTAGTCCGCTGGTGGTGGTGAGTCCTGGGGGCTGTGGCTGAGGCAATAACAATAAAAAGAGTTTCTATAAATATATTAGCAACAAAAGGAGTAATTGGGAGAATCTCCATCCTTTATCAAATGAAGGAGGTAACATAGTGACAAAGGATGAGGAGAAGGCTGAGGTACTTAATGCCTTCTTTGCCTCAGTCTTTAATGGTAGAGTCGGTTGTCCCCTGACTACCCAGACCCCTGAGCTAGTAGATAGGGGCGGGGAGCAGAATGGAGGCCCCGTAATACAAAGGGAGATGGTGAGGGACCTGCTCCAGCACCTGGACATCCACAAGTCTATTGGGTTGGATGGGATCCACCCGAGGGTACTGAGGGAGCTGGCAGAAGTGCTCACTGAGCCACTTTCCATCATTTACCAGCAGTCCTGGCAAACTGGGGAGGTCCCAGTTGACTGGCATCTAGCAAATGTGATGCCCATCCACAAGAAGGGCCCGAAGAATGATCCAGGGAACTACAGGCCTGTCAGTCTGACCTCGGTGCCTGGAAAGGTCATGGAACAGATCATCCTGTGTGCCGTTATGCAGCATACGAAGGACAACTAGGCAATCAGGCCCAGTCAACATTGGTTCATGAGAGGCAGGTCCTGCTTGACAAACCTGATCTTCTATGACAAAGCGACCCACTTGGTGGCTGAGGAAAGGGCTGTGGATGTTGTTTACCTGGACTTTAGTAAGGCCTTTGATACAGTTTCCCACAGCATTCTCCTGGAGAAACTGGCTGCCCATGGCTTGGATGGGAGTACTCTTTGCTGGGTTAAAAACTGGCTGGAGGGCCAGTTTAATATCTTTATGAATGATCTGGACAAGGGGATTGAGTACACCCTCAGTAAGCTTGCAGACGACACCAAGTTGGGTGGGAGTGTTGACCTGCTTGAGGGTAGGAAGGCTTTGCAGAGGGATCTGGACAGGCTGGATCGATGGGCTGAGGCCAATGGTATGAGGTTCAACAAGGCCAAGTGCGGGGTCCTGCACTCAGGTCATAACCCCATGCAGAATTACAAGCCTGGGGCAGAGTGGCTGGAGAGGTGCCTGGCAGAAAAGGACCTGGGGGTGTTGGTTGACAGCCGGCTGAATATGAGCCGGCAGTGTGCCCAGGTGGCCAACAGCATCCTGGCCTGTATCAGGAACAGTGTGGTGAGTAGGACTAGGGAAGTGATCATGCCTCTGTACTCGGCACTGGTGAGGCCCCACCTCGAATACTGTGTTGAGTTTTGGGCCCCTCATTACAAAAAAGACGTTGAGGTCCTGGAGCGTGTCCAGAGAAGGGGCAACGGAGCTGGTGAGGGGTCTGGAGCACAAGTCTTATGAGAAGCAGCTGAGGGAGCTGGGGTTGTTCAGCCTGGAGAAAAGGAGGCTGAAAGGAGGATGTAGAGAAGTGGGGGTCGGTCTCTTCTCCCAAGTAACAGGCAATAGGACAGGAGGAAATGGCCTCAAGTTGCACCAGGGGAGGTTTAGACTGGATATTAGGGAAAAATTTTACGCTGAAGAGGTGTTGGAACGGGCTGCCCAGGGAAGTGGTTGAGGCACCATCCCTGGAGGTATTTAAAAGACAGGTAGACATAGTGCTTAGAGATATGGTTTAGTGATGGTTTTTGTCAGAGTTAGGTTGATGGTTGGACTAGATGATCTGAAGGGTCCTTTCCGACCTAGGCGATTCTATGATTCTGCTATGAGCTAGGGTGAACGTGCTCTCTGCAGTGTGCAGATGGCTCAGAGATGCCCTGAGCCATGTCCTGATAAGTGCTCAGTGGATCTGGGATCTCTCCTTTTTGGAGAAGCACTGTGCCTCTCCCAGGTGCCTGCCCCGCTTCCTTGGCATGCTCACGTTGCAGAGGGCTTGTAGCCAGGGGGAGACATGTAGCTCATAGGCCTGTTCCTTCCCCTCTGTCCCTCAGGTGTCATCTTCCATTGTTCCTCGGTCCTCCCTTTTCTCTCTTCATTAGTACTTTGAAGTCACACTCCTGTGGCCTCTTTGTTATCGTAAGGGGAATGGTGTAACTCGCACTGGATTCTCCTGTGTAGCTCAGCAGCTTTCCTGGGTCTATTTCCTGGGTCCCAGTACAAGACAGACGTTGACGTACTAGAGTGAGTCCGGAGGAGGCCACCAAGATGGTTGGGGTTGGAGCACAGGACAGAATGAGGAGAGCTGGAGAGCTGGGTGTATTCAAGCCTGGAGAAGATGAGGCAAAGGCAGTGTCTTATTGCTGCCTGCAGCTGCCTGATGGGAGAGGGCAGAAAAGGTGGAGTCAGACTTCTCTTGGAGGTACCCAGGGGCAGGATGACAAGCAACGAACACAAGCTGAAACAAGAAGAATATCAACTTGCTATAAGGAAGTAATTTTCACCCAGAGGGAGTTCAAATGCTGGGCCTGGAGCTCAGAGAGCTTATGGGATCTCCGTCCTTGGAGACACTTAAACCCCGGCTGGAGGAGACTCTGAGCAACCTGATCTAGCTTTGATGTCCTCTGGTGCAGTCCTAGGCCGTCTGCCCAGTTCTGCGTGGAGATGGACTGGGAGTTAAGAGGAGTTGCTGCAGGTGTGTCTCATCTACTCCTAGCTCTGGATGGAGCAAAGGAAATCAAAGCAGCGGATGGCAAGCAGTCTTGTGCTGTCCCAGATTGGCTGGAATTAGTGGTGGTCTTTTCTCTGAGATGGTGAGATAACACAGGGATGCTTTGACCCATTTCCCCCTTTCCCGCAGGGCTCCCCTGAGTTCCTTGGCCAGGCCTTTGCTGTCCCCCAGGTGAAGCTGGTTGATGAGCCATACACCAAACCTGCCATGCAGTTCTTTGATTTCTACAAAGGCACCAAAGCAGCGGGAGAGCTCATTGCCGCTTTTGAGCTGATTGAGTTGGATTACAGTGGCTATTTGGAGGTAATGGGCTTGTAGGAAGCTGCACATGGTTGACAGCTCTCTGGGGAGAGATGTGTGGGTGAAGAGCTGGTTGCATGGGGCCCACCAGAGTATTCCCTGTTGAAAGCCACATCTGTCTTTCGACTGAAGGGAGGCTGCAGGGACAGAGCCTGTGAACATGGGTCAAGAGGGGAGGGAGAGGGGGCATGGCATGGAGTAGAAATGGCTTTCATTGCTTGGTGTGCCCTGGCTCCACCTGTTCAGCCGTCAGTGCCCGAGGATGTGGAACCCAAGGAGCCTGACTACCTGGGAGACCCCCGTGCTGGAAGGTTCATCATCCCTGAGGGCATATGCCCGGTGCTGAAGGAGTTTCGCATAGAGGTACACTGCCTTCTACTGGGCTGGCTTCCCACTAGCCTGCACCAAGCAGACAGCACAGCTGGTCTGTGCAGAGGGCAGGGCTTGTGGAGGGAGTTGGGTTTGGAGCTCAAAAGTGCCTTTGAGGCCTAAGCAGAAGCCAGAAATGGAGGTACTTGAGAGAGAAACTGTCTCAACAGTTTAACAGCCAGAGCTGTTGAATGGCTGGATTGGCAGAGTGGCCTCGTGCCTCTCTTGAAGTCTGTGTCCTGCGGGGTGAGGGTGGTGGTAGCACTGGACAGGGTTGCAGGCTGCATGGCTGTGCCGTGCCTGGCATGTCTCAAGCAGCCCAGCAGCTTTGTGTTGTGCTTCAGATCCTGTTCTGGGGCCTGCGAGACCTGAAGCGGGTGAACTTGTTCGAGGTGGATCAGCCCCAGGTGATCATTGAATGTGCTGGCAAGAAGGTGGAGTCAGAAGTGATCGTGACCTACAAAGAGAACCCCAACTTCACTGAGCTGGTCAAATACATGGATGTGGTGAGTGGGAAGGGGGGTCCCACCATGCCAGGGTACACTGTGGCGGTCCTGCACATGCGCACTGCCTGTCTGCATGGGGCAAGGTAACAGGATGGGAGCTGCCCCTGGGATTTTGCTCTCTGGTGGCCACATGGTTTAGCTGCAGATCAAAACCTTTGTGAAATTGCCCGCGAAGAGCAGTCTTATCCATCACCTGTCACTGCAAGGCTTTGTTTTTTGGACAGAGCTGCAAGGTGCCAATCAGACCTCTCTGCCATGTGGTGGGGTTGCCACAGGTATCGCCCTTGTTCCTGTGAACTCTGTGCATGGTTCTTTTGCAGGAGCTCCCAGAGCAGGTCTACCTTCACCCTCCCCTCAGCATCTTTGTGGTGGAAAAGCGGGCGTTTGGGCGCACTGTGCTGGTGGGTACCCACGTTGTGTCCGATGTGATGAAATTCTCTCCCAGAGAGCTGGAGGAGGAACCAGAAGACATGTCCAAAGGTGAGATGATTGGGAGGTTCCTGTGGAGGCAGCAGGCAGGGTCTGCCAGTGGCAGAGATCCCTGGCCCTTCTCCTCTCTCCTAGCCAGGCAGCAAAAGTCCTCTCCTGAGAGCCATAAGATGCCCAGCAAAAGTACAGCATGGGGCAGGTTAGGATTCAAGGCAAGTTGTGATCCTAGTCTGTAGCACTCGGCTCCAGACTGGTATTTTGGAAGCAGCAGCAGCCAACTGATGGAGTGCTGCGTAAGGGCTGTCATCCCACTTTGGGGGTGGCAAAGGGCAATTTAAAGGGTAACAGGTAGGGTTTTCCTGTGGAATAACAACTGGCCAAAAAGTAGGAAGCAGTAGGCAGAAATAAGTGATTGGAAACATGAAGCTCTTTCTCTTATCTCAGCTTGGAAAGTCTCATCCCAGTGTCTTCCCTCTCAGACTGTGGTAAACATTGGCCTGGCAGCTGGTGACCCAGGTCCCAGCACTCAACCCCTGAGTCCTGTGAAGGTGAGTGATTTGTAGGACCCAGCAAATTTTGAAGTTTGGAAAGCCAAACTGAAGGTTAAAGATGAAAAAGAAAGTTTAGAAGTTCAGAGTTACGTTTCAACCACCAGTTTTTGCTTTGGACCCAAACACTCCTCTCCCCTGACTGTTCATTGACACTGCTGAGTGTCTGGGCTCTGGCACAGGGAGGAGAGCTGTGGTGCCTTGAAAACTGCTGCTTTTGTAGCAAAGCACAAACCTGGTGCTACAAGTAGCTTTACACCTCCTGTGCTCTGCTTGAAAGCTGCGCCTCTGCCAGAGGCTTCCAGGGCACTAGAGTAGGGTGCATGGGTGTCCTGGATGGTCGTTTCCTCCCTTGGAATCCTTTTCTCTGTTCTTTTAAGTCTTCTTTGAAGAAAATTCCAATCAATAAGCTTGTAAAGAAGGAGGATGAATATGAAGAGGAAAAACCAGAGCTGGAAGAACTGGATTGGTGGTCCAAATACTATGAGTCCCTGAAGGAGCTGTATAACCAGGTAATCTTTTGTGACAGCTGCCAGCAGAGGGGGAAGGTGGCTGCACTGGCTTGAGGAACAGGTTTTCAGCAGCACTGGGTGTCATAGGAATCCTCCTGGTATGGATCTGCAGGAAGATGTGGACTTTTGAGTGTCAAGCACACTTATGGTAGCCAGGTATCAAGCATCCACCAGGTGGACTAAATTCAGCAAGCAATGGATGTTGAAACATCCCTGAGGCTAGGGTGCCCAAGTGGTTTAGAGGATTCGACCGGGCTTTTGTTGAGGCACTTCTGAAAATGTGACATTGATGATTTTAGCTGCAATGCAGGGGCTTTCATGCTGCTTACTCTCTGTCCTGGCTGTCTTCCCAGGATGTGCTATGGGAGCAGGTCTGTGCCAGATTTCCTTCCTTGCCCTGTGTCCCTTAGATCCCAATCAAAAACACCACCAGGAAGATCTGGGGAGAAGAAAAGGTCATTAATGCACTCATTGGATACCCTCCTGCAATGATTTTAATCCTAAATTATCTCAGGCTAGGTATTACTGACTCTGCTGTCAGGAAAGCTTTGACAGTGTCCTGTGCTTGGACGGAGAAGCCTTTGCTGTCAGGGATGTGGGGTAACTGTTTGTGTGTTTTTCAGACACGTAGTGATGAGGAAGATGCTGAGAATGATGACCTGAATGATTCAGGTGAGTCCTCTAGGAATAGCCAACTCTTCTGTGGGAACAACCAGGACTTACACCATCCCAGAGGGTGGTGGGCTTGTGGGAATGGGGTCTGAGCAGGTAATGACTTTGCAACATTCATCAAAAACAACAAAAGGGAGCAGAGACTGGAAACACTGGCAAGGGCTAACAAAGGCTATTTCAAGTTGAAAACGCCAAACTTGCTGCAGAAAAGTTTGGAAAACTGTGTTGAAGCAAGAGCCTTCCTGAGTGAGCAAAAACCTGCAGAAAAATCATCCACAAGGACCATGGGATTTTCAGGGTGAGAGCAGGAAGCAAAGGTGGGATGGAGAGAGAGGATGGTGGAGAGGCAAAACTGTCCAGGAGCTGGGCATCACTCTGTGCATGTGGGATTCTCACCTAGGGTACAGGATTCACTACGCGGTAACAGAAAGACAGAAATAATAAACATGATCTGAGAACAGCGTTACAGCTGTAGGCTCAGGTTTGCAGAGGTGTAAGCATGATTCACCTAGTAATGACCTGGAGAGGTGAGACAGTAAGTATAGAAATGATGTCAGTCCTATTTAAGGGAGAGAGCTGAAGGATGCCTGCATGCCATGCTCAAGGGATCTGGGGTCTTTGGGAAATGAGGCAAGGATGCACACTCTCTGTCCTTGGGTTGCTGGTGCCCCAGAAAAAGGTCTAGCTATGCTCTCTCCAAGCACAGCTGCCTTTGCTCAAAGTGGTAGTGATGCTTCAGTTAGTCATCCACCCAAAACAGCAGTCCATCAAATAAGCATCCATCCAAAGAAGAGGGTTATCTCTCATTTGTGGGCTGGTTCAGTCACCTTCCTCCATTTGGTCTCTTCCCACTTCCTTCCTAAACAGTGTCCATGTAGGCAGGCAAGCCTGCCAGTTTTTGTCCCCCTCCACCTGTCCAGCTATGTCTTGCTGGGAAAAGCGAGATGCCATAAGGACATCTGTTACAGACAGCGATAGCTCCAGTTACCCTGATGCAAGTCAAAGCCCTGGGTGAAAGCGAAAGCTGCTTCTGGGGTCATTTAATGGGCAGAACTTGAGATTCTGGGCGAGATCAGAGCATTTCCTAATCTCCTATTGCTATTTCCAGATGGGGGGAATTTAAATGTATCCTCCATTGACATGGAAGCAGAAGATGAGGCAGTAATTGAAGCTGAAATTGCACGACCCAAGAGGAAAGTCGTCGCCACCCTTCAGGTGATTATTCAGGTGACAGATCTGGCCTCTTCCAACCTGCAGTGTGTGCTGGGCCCCCATTGTTGCTGGGTTTTGTTAACAGTCAGTGAGACCTTGGAGCCAAGCTGGGATGTGTGTGCACGTTTGAGGATGGACCTGGGGGAATAAGGGAAAACTATAACACCTTGTACTTACTAATACAGGGGTAAGGTGGGAACAGGTGAAATGGTTGAAGCAGGGAAAGGATAGTCTTTCTGAGTCTCCTTCCCTTTAAGATGGCAGGAAAAGGACCAAAATTACTTTCTACTTACTTCAGATCTACAACTCTGAGCTGGAAAATGAGTTTGATAATTTTGAAGACTGGCTGTGTATTTTCCCCCTTCATCGTGGCAAAGCAAATGAAGATGAAGATGGAAATGAGGATGAACATTTTGTGGGGAAGTATAAGGTACTGTATCATTTGAATGACATTCGTGGAAGAAAATCCTTAGGACAATCTGTATTTCAGAGCATGGTGACACCAGCAAAGCCTTGAAGAATGTGTGTGTGTGCGTGGTGATGTGAGGCCATAGTGCAGCATGGCCAGGGTACTGTTGGTGCCTGTTGAAGCAATTGTATACTGTGATCCTTTGTTAGTTGATAAATGCACCTGATTTAGATTTTTTTAGCTCTTGCAAGGAGAAAGCATGAAGCATAAAGGACTCTTATTCTGCTTGGGGCCTCTGGGTATGTTCAGTATGCAAATAAGTATTAGTGAGCTTCACTGGTTTTAAAATTAGTAAAACTAGTTTGAAAGAGGCATCATCGTCCCACCCAGGAGCTCTTGAAGACTCTGAAATATCAACTGCAGAAGTTGATTTAAGAAGGTCCCTAGAAAACCTCTGCTGCCTCCTGCCTTTGGCAGTCCAAAGTGCCTGGACATGTTCAGATCTTCTGGCATTGACAGTGGTCTGACAGCCTGCAGCCTAACTTGCAAAGAGGGACTGCCTGAGCCATCTGGACATGACAGTGGCTATGGAAAGGACTGTCCCCATGGGCACAGTGTGTCTGTGGTCTGCATGGGGCAATGGCTCTGATTTTCAGTTGGCAGGTGACGCTGGTGTTGGTGGCTCCAATCCCATCTGAGATATTCTCTTTAGTATCTCACTGTTACTTGCAATGTCTTTTCTGCAGGGCTCCTTCTTTGTCTACCCCACTGAGGAAGCTGGCACGGAACCCAAGGTTTCTCAGGGCATTCCAAGGAACAGACCCATCAAGGTTCTTCTAAGAGTTTACATCGTTAAGGTAAGTCTCTGGTGGTGGTGGCAGTAATGCTTGGAGGTCTTTCCCTCCCTATGGACCTCCTCCATTCTCTGCTCTGTAAATATGAGCAGTGGCACTTGTGAAAAGCTCAATGCTGGCTTGAAGGCTCTGCCAGCCCAATGGAAGTAAGCTACATCTTGTCCATGGGGAGCCTTCCATGCTTTGTAGCTTCCGGTTTTGCTAAAAATACAGATTGACATTTCTTGGCTCCTCTCATCTGCCTTGAGACAGTGAGCAAGTAGTTGGACCGACCACTGGAGATACTGGTGGCTTGTTGAATGGGGACAAGTGCCTGTTTCACTGCTGGGGCAGCTGCTGGAGGAACCTGACCAGCAGGCTTGGGTGGTCTTATGCTTGTGCAGTGTTCCTTGTGCAGGTTGCTCTCTGCAGCTGGTGTATGGCAGTACCTCCTGTGTATTCCAGGCTACAAACCTGTCTCCAGCAGACCCCAATGGCAAGGCAGATCCCTACGTGGTGGTGACGGTGGGACAGGCGCAGAAGGACACAAAGGAGCGATACATCCCAAAGCAGCTCAATCCCGTGTTCGGAGAGTATGCAGGAAGTTGTCATCTAGCAGGTTTAATAGCAATAGTGCAAATCTGGGGCTCAGGCTGTGGCCCAGCATGTGCGGTCTTCTGTTCCTTTCTGCTGGAGTATCTTGTGCTGTAACACAAAGGTCCCAGGCATGTCTCTTGCCTCCAGGTTAGAAGGGGAGCATTCCCAACTGCTTGATTTAACAGACAAAGTATCAAGCCAAGCAGCAACAGATCACTGGAGAGCTTTTTCTCTAGCTCCGGCACCTTTATCCAAGGGCATACATTCCTGGAAAAATAACTCTTTTCTTTGAACACACACACTGAAAACTGCATGCATCGAAAACTTCACACACTGAACTTATGGAGAACAAAACTCTATGAGAGAAGTTTGAGTTGTCAAATACAGTTCTTGAATGTGTAGGATGATCAAAGCAGAGTACGTGTTTCATTTTCATTCTCTTTGCTAACTGTACTCTCCCTGTCTGATTCCTGTCCAGAGTAGTGGAGCTGACAGTCTCCTTTCCCATGGAATCAGAGCTCACTGTGGCAATATTCGACCATGATTTGGTGGGATCTGATGATCTGATTGGGGAGACCAAGATTGACTTGGAGAATCGATTCTACAGCAAACACAGGGCCAACTGTGGAGTGGCCTCTCAGTACGACATGTAGGTACTGGTGTGATACATTAGGGCCGTGAGATGCATTCTTCTTGCCTACTGTTTGGGTGGGTAACAGAGCACCTCCAGTTTTGGAGGATGAAACTGGCATCCACAGTATTATTTGAGCAGGTGCCCCACAGATTTGCTACAAGTTACATGGATAACTCCATCTCCTTTGGACTCCTACCAGCTTCCTGTGATAGCTCTAATTCCTACTGCAGACTAATATAGTTTGCATATAGTAGCAAAAAATTCTTTAATGTTTTCATATTGGTGTTCTGTGAGAGAAGCACTCACTTGACACTGATGTGATTTTAACCTCTTTCAGAAAGTATGGTGGTTTCTCTGGCAGTAGCTAATTCTGTGAGCAGCAAGACTCATGACATGTTTTCTTTTGACCTCATTCAGTATGGATTCTTTGATATCTTTGGCCAGTTTTCTGTTAACTTCTCTTCTCCTACCCCACTATTGGAGAACTATCTGTGGGCATGGAGTTGAGGCCCCAGCACTGTTAAAACCTCTCTGCCGCTTAGGAGCTGCAGCTGGAATTGCTCCTGTTGCTGCTCTGATTCTGTGGGGTGCAAGCCTGGCTTTGTTTGGAGGAGGAGAGCTTGCTAAACTTTTCACTTTTTAAGCTTTTGTGTGCCTGTGGTTTTTCCAGTGAGAATCTGAGCAAGGATCTGGTGGCATAGCCTGTGCTGTAGGGAAGGCAGGGTGTTTCACAGTCTAGGAAAAAAATCCTGTTGTGTCTAAGCTGAAGATGTTCTCAATGTTCTCCCTTTTATGCAGAAATGGTTACAACATGTGGCGAGATGCTTTCAAGCCCACACAGATCTTGGATAGTTTATGCAAAAAAACCTCACTCCCTGCAGCAGAGTACAGACGAGAGGAGGTCAAAGTGGACAATAAAATATTCAAGATCCCTCCAGAGGCTTTTCCAGAAGGTACAGAGAGCTTGGAGAGCAATGCCTGCTCCCTTAAACAGCTGCCTGTGCTCAGCAGTGCACGTGCTGGTGAGAGGTCTCGGAACCCACAGCTTCTCTTCCCTGAAATGTCCAGGTTGGCTGCCCCTGCTCTGTGCCCTGCGTGGCCCAGCTTTCTGGGTCACCACCGGGAGTATCCTTGGTGCTCAGTGGCCTGGTTTCAGAAGGATGATGGTGTTGCACTGGGGGAAGATGTGATCCAGGCCACTACATCCTAAAGTGGCTTCCCAGGCAGTGGGTGGAGCAAAGTAAACCCACTTGCATGGCAGTGATGTGCATGGAGGTTTGATGGTTTGTGCAGCCAGAGAAAGGTGTAGCTTATTCTGGTGGCTGACACTGGCACAAAGCTGTACCTCCATCTGCTTGTGACCACCATTGGAAAGACATGGGCATCCTTTCTTTGGGTTTTTTTTGGGGAGGAGCTTTTTCAGTCTCCTTTCCTTTTTTTAGATGGCTTTGTCCTTCATGGATGCTCTCTGCTTCTGGTGGCTTTGGGTGCCATGGGTGACTCCCCACTGCTTCTCACTGCTGTTGATTTCCTCCTTGTGGGCGCCTTCTGCTTCTCCTTTGCTCTTTTTCTTTCCTACTGACTGGCATTACAAACCCTGAGCCAAGGCCATGGGTGTCCAAGAACATAGCAACCTTTCATGCCCTCTGCCAGCCGTGATGGAGAACTTCCCTGAGCTCAGGCCTGTCCCTGCTGTGCGCATGCCCTGCAGTGGCCAACACCTGTGCCATTGAATCCAGCCTGGAGGAAAGGATGGAGCACTTGTGGGTGGGTGGCTGGGTTCTGCAAGGCAATGCTATGTAGCCTGTAGGAAGGATGATCCCTGTGCCCGACCTGCCCAGAGAGGGGGGACCTACATGTGTGGCCAACTTTACCATCTGCTCATTTCAGTGCTGCTGTTCCTCAGCTTTCCACTGGCCTCTATGGCTTATGTCATGAAGAGGAAAGAAATCCTGCTCAGGAGAAGGCAAGGAGCCCTTTCCTCCTTTTGTCAGGTCACTGTGTACCTGGAAAGGGAGAAACAAAGTGCTCTTCTAGGGTTCCCCTGAGAGCCAGCTCTGGTTCAGTTGTGGCTGTAATTGGTGCCCCATGAACTTCTGCTGTGCTTGGGGACTGCTTGGGATGATTTCAGTCTCAGACTGATCTCCAGAGATGCTCTCCATAAACCCAGGAGTGGGTGGGTCATTGTGTCCTCACCTGTTGGTTTCCGCTTTTCTCCCCAGTGGCAGGATTTGGTCTTGAACTGCCATTTAATTCACTGTGCCAACTGAGTCAATTAACAAGAGTTAATGAGTTAATTAACAGATAGCACAGCTGTGTCTCACTGCCAAGTGACAAGTGGTGCTTTCCTGGAGCCTGTGGAGTGGCCTCTCAGTATGACATGTAGGTACTGGTGTGATACATTAGGGCCGTGAGATGCATTCTTCTTGCCTACCGTTTGGGTGGGTAACAGAGCACCTCCAGTTTTGGAGGATGAAACTGGCATCCACAGTATTATTTGAGCAGGTGCCCCACAGATTTGCTACAAGTTACATGGATAACTCCATCTCCTTTGGACTCCTACCAGCTTCCTGTGATAGCTCTAATTCCTACTGCAGACTAATATAGTTTGCATATAGTAGCAAAAAATCTTTAATGTTTTCATATTGGTGTTCTGTGAGAAAAGCACTCACTTGACACTGATGTGATTTTAACCTCTTTCAGAAAGTACGGTGGTTTCTCTGGCAATAGCTAGATCACTGGGATAGATCTAGGGCAAAACCTCTCATCCATGGATCTGTTGACACTACCACAGGGACATGGTGATTTAAACTGCCCCAGAGGGTCACATCCTCCTTGGTGTCCCCTGGATCCTTTTCCCAGGGCCATAGTAAATTCTTTTTTGTCCTTTTCCTCTTATTTCTCTTAGCTTGTTTGTCTTCCTGCCTGTGGTTTTCCTCATCACTGCGAGGTATGGAACTCATTCCCTTCATTCTCACCCTCCTGCTTCTCCTCCTTTTCTGGGGAGCTGCTTGTTTGCCCAGTCCATCACCTTTCCTTACTTGTGCCTGTGACTAACATCGTAATGTGGCTCTTGCTGGCCAGATGCCTTCATCTTCTACCTGGCTGTGTCCTGCTGCAGAGACGTCTGTGAGGAACAATAGAGGAATGGCAGATGAGAACTGGTCAGTGGATGATGAACATAAAGCTTTGTATGTCCTGCAACACTGGGAAGAGATGCCAGGATATGGGTACAAGCTGGTACCAGAGCATGTGGAGATCCGGTCCCTGTACAACCCGCAGAACCCTGGGCTTGCACAGGTGAGATGTGTTTCCTTGTCCAGCCTAGACATTGCTCTGGGGAAGGACCTTCGGGACAGCTCACTCCCAGCCCCCTGGCTGGTCCCTGTTATCCTTTTGTCTCCTCGTCATGGCATGAATCCCATGTGTTGCCCCTTCCTGGGTGAGCGACTGGAGCTGTGTCTGTGGATGGCTGGCCCTGCTATGAAGTGAGGACTGTTGGCTTTGGGTGTCCTTTGCTCAGATACACCCCCTGACCTCTCATGGTGCTTCTGAACACCTTTCCTCAAGGGACCTCTGTCCATGGATGTTGTGGTCACAATGCTGGTAGCACAGGGTCCTTCCTGTCTCCTCAGACCATGTAGCACTGCTCTGATGAGGATGCTGTGTGGGTGGTAAGGGATCTGCTCTGCCTTCTGAGCCCTGCCACCATGCACCACGGTGGATAGTAGCGTCCTTGTGTATCCCTGCCTCTTCGTCTGCTTTGTCCTCTATCACTGCTGCTTTTCTCCCCTGCAAGAGCCCTGTTCTACCCCCTTGGCTTCTCCCTGGGGCATGATGTAACTGCTGGCTGGAGGAGAAACATTCTTCCTTAGTTTTATGCAGTACAGTGATCTGAGCTCAACCATTTCAGTGTCCTGCACTGAACATCTCCTATTCCTTTGGGTACCGGAGGGCTGTAACAAAGCAGAACTCTGAAGTCACTCCAACTTTGGTCAGCATTGGAAATGCATATGGGGAGAGGAGGGTTAGACCCATCATTTTTTAGTCCTTGGTTATGCTGAAGTATTACAACATTGTATGCTTCCTGTTAAGACAGAGGGATACGTTTGCCTCTGAAATTAACTCAGTTCAGCTGAAATGGTTTTTCTTGGGAGCAGAGTAGGGAGGGAAGCAACTTCTGGTAGTTTTAATTTTTCCCCTGTCTAAAATCCAGTCATGTGTCACTCTGAAGTGCTGGGGATGGAGAGAGTCAAGCAGTGGCTTTCTGGTGAGAGCTTTCCTTGCAGGACTAAGCCCTTGCTTCTCGACAAGCTGGAGGGTGGTCTGTCTTTTGAAAGTCTCTCTGCTGTCTTCTCTCATCAGGGCTCCTTGCACATGTGGATTGACATGTTTCCAAATGATGTCCCTGCACCGCCGCCTGTCAATATCAAACCACGACTGCCTGTCAGGTAGCACCCATGGGAGTGGGGCTGGGAGTGGTGAGCCTGAGTGGAGGGTCACTGTCCCTTGTCATGCCTGGCGGGACACAGAGTCCTGCACTGGCTGAGGGTCTGTGCTAGGCTGGCATGCAGCCCTCCTCTCTGCTTCAGCTCTGGTCATGGGATGGTCTCTTGAGTGTATCAGCATGTGGTGTAAGTGCTTCAGCTGCACAAGTGTTTGTGAAGGGCAGGGTTAAACTCTCTAAGACTGGACATGAAGGTGATAGAAACCCTGGTCAGAGCTACTCATCTAGCTCTATTTTGTCTAGTGGACAGGTGTCCTCTGGGTGCTTGGAGAAGTGAAGTTGAAGGAGATCTGCTGTTTTCAGTGATCTAATGGGGCTTTTAGATGGAGAGTCCAGATTCTTCTCAGAGGTGCACATGAAAGGACAAGAGATAATGTCACAAGTTGCAGCAAAGGAAACTCCAACTGAATACAGGGAAAACATATTCCCAGTGAGAGTGAAGCTACCCTGGGATAGGGATGGAGTGACCCAGAGAGGTGCTGGGATATCCGTCCTTGGAGATATTAAAAACTCAATGCAGACAAGACTCTGAGCAATCTGATCTACAATGAATCTAAGGCAAGAGGTTGGAGCAGAGACTGCAGAGGTCCCTTCCTGCCTAAGCCTTTCTGTGCTCCTATGGCTAAGTTGTGCTGGGTGGGTTTCCCATGCGCCAGGGATTTGCTTTGCAAAAGCTGCCTGTTTTGACTGTGGGTGTCTGTCTCACCCCTGTGTCCTTCCCACAGCTATGAGCTGCGTGTTATTATCTGGAACACGGATGATGTGATCCTTGATGATGTCAACCCAGTAACGGGAGAGCCTTCCAGCGACATCTACGTGAAAAGGTTTGATGGGAGCCAGAGGGAGGCCAGACCCTGGCTGTCCTGCTCCCTGCCCTACACCTTCACTGCCTCCTCTGAACCTCTGCTTCTCCCTGTCTCAGCACGAGGTGCCCCACTCCAGTCCCCTTGCATGGACTTCTGTACCACCAAAGATGTTGGTCAGGTGTTGGTCTGGTTTGGCGCTTTGACTCTTCCTTTCCTGCTACCCCATGGGGTTCAGCCCCTCCATCCTTCTGCTCTGCCTTTGGGGCTGGCTGATAAGGGGTAGGAGTTTCTTTTGAGACTGAGTTTCTGAGTTTTTCCTGCAGCTGGATAAAGGGTCTTGACCACGACAAGCAGGAGACGGATGTTCACTTTAACTCCTTGACTGGAGAGGGCAATTTCAACTGGAGGTTCATCTTCCGCTTCAACTATCTCCCAACTGAGAAGGAGATCACCTACAAGAAGAAGGACTCTGTCTTCTCTGTGGAGGAATCAGAGTTTCGGGAACCAGCTGTTCTGGTCCTCCAGGTGTGGGATTACGACAGAATTTCAGCTAATGACTTCCTAGGTATGGTGTAACCTGCTGGAAGTCGGGTGACCTGTCCCTCACCTTGCTGGAGTGTTATGGCATTTCTCCCAGGGCCCAACTTTCTGAGGAGGGACACCAGGAGCATCAGATCAAGTTCTTCAGCTCAGCCGTCACCTGGTCTGGTTTTTCACATGTGAGCTATAGGCTGAGCCTGGAAATACACACCTGTCCTAGACAGACAAATTGAGCTTGCATGCTTGTCCCAGGACCTTGCTGTCCTTTTTTAGTGCTTGTCACACCACAGGACTTCCAGGTTCTGCTTCCTCACAAGCTTTCTGATAAACTCGCTGGGCATGCAGCAGGGCCTGGTGATGAAGCTGGGCTGGTGGTGATTCCACCTGTGCTATGCTAGCACAAACACTGCTGCTTCTGTCCTGCTTCTGTTGTCATCCCCATGTTTGTAGCACTCTGTTCAGTTGTCCTTCCCTTCTTCAAACTTTGGCCTTCTGATTAAAAAGAAGCCCCTTTGCCCTGCTGTCTCTTGGGCAGGATAAAGCTGTCTTTATTCATCAACTTTCCATGCTATATTTAAAGGGCTTTACCTCCATGAGGCACTTCCAATGGTGATTGGTTCAGCTATGCTACTCAGGCACTGAAGAAAGTGTTAGATGGCAATGCCAACGATTCCTGGCATGTACAATCTTGGAAATTTCTAGGCAAGAAGGGCTTCTGCAGTCTTTATTGCAACCTTGACCTCCAAGCAGGGCTAGATGCAACGTAGGTCAGGTTGCTCAGGGCCTTGTCTGGGTGAGTTTTGAGCATCTCCAAGGATGGAGATCCCAACACCCTTCTGGACCCCTTTTCCTGACTGCACCATTCTCATAATTCTCAATTTTGTTTACTTGCAGCAGCTTGTGTCTGTTGCCTTATGTGCTTTCATCACCCACTTCTGAGAAGAGTCTAGCTCCATCTGCTCTATAGCTTTCTTTAGGCTATGAGAGAGGCAGTAAGATCTCTCCCTTGACCTCCCTTCTCTGGACTGAGCATGCATGGGTCTCTCAACCCATCCTGCTATGGCACATACACTAGCCTTGACCATCTCAGCCACTGCACTCTTTCTAGTTAGTTGACACCTTTCTTGTGTTGGGGCCCCAAAACTGGACACTGTATCCAGATGCACCTCACCGGAGCTATGGTTTTGCCAATACAAATCAGTACGTGATAAGACTGATTTGCTGCAAGGGCTCAGTGCCAAAGTGGGACAGAAGCTCCTTCCAAGGAGAACCAGGGCACGAGGCCAAGCAGGGAAATGAACTGAGGCTGTTTCAGATGTAAGACAGATTTGAAACCTTTAAAGAGTTTCTCAGATTTTATGATTTTTATTGACATTTGCAAGAATAAGAGGGGAAGAGGAGCTTGGACATGTGAGGAGAGCAGGGTGGGACATGGTAAAGGAGTGAAAATAACCCACCATACTACACACAAACCAAATTGGCCACATCAGAGATGAGACAAGACCTGTGGCTTCTGCTTCTTAGTCTCTAACTCTTTCTTATGCTGAGGTTCAGGTTCTCCACCTAAAAATGTGCAGGGCTCTGCTAGATCATCACAGCAGCTGGGACCTACTCATGGCGACGGGAGCATGTCTGAGGCAGAAAGCCTCAGTGTGGGGCTTTATTGGGACTGACCTCAGGATTTCACCATGAGCTCTCTGCTTCACTGTCCCTGCAGGTTCCATCGAGCTGAAGCTGCATGACATGGTGCGGGCAGCCAAGAGCTCAGAGCATTGCACTGTCAAGATGGCCAAGGAGAATGCAACACCTCGCTTCTCCATCTTCCGAAACAAGCGCATGAGGGGTTGGTGGCCTTTCATCAAACTTAAAGAACAAGAAGACGAGGAGAGGGAGGACAAGCAGAAGAAGAAGAAAAAGAAGTGGAGAAGCTCAGTCAAACCAGAGGACATGGAGTTCACAGACCCCAGTGGGAACAAGTACCTCCTGACGGTAAGGCAGGGTGTCAGCACAGGTGAGCAGAGAGCCAGTGTTTTGCCTCTGCCTTGACATGGCAACCTGTTCTGTATACACATAATCTGCAGAGGCAGCAGTGACCCAGCTGCCCAGGACTTTGTGCAGGGTCCTGGAGACTTATCCCATCTGCTGCAAATCCAGCACTTCATCTACTGAGAAGTGCCAGCTGCGGTGGCATGCAGGGGGTGTCCAACGTCATGTCTTCCTCTGAGCTTCCCATAGAGCTTGGTGAGGGGACCAAAGCAAGAGGCACATGGCTCTCCATCAACCGGACAGGACAGTAGCAAAAGCTTGTCCTAGGGTCTCTGCCTACCCCAGACAGGCAAGTGCCAGCTCTCTCAGGGCAGACTCGCTGTTGATGGTCCTGTTAGTGGACCATTGTTTGTCCCCAAGGGTGAGTTTTGCTCAGTGCCAGCGTGGGAGGCTGCAGACAAATCCAAATAGCTGGGGAGTGCATTGCAATAGTGTGTCTTGTCTCCAGAACAGTTAGCTTCTGGCCAGGCCACAGTTTCCACTGGCTGCCGAGGTGAGAGACTCTAGCTAATGCCTGGAGGGAAAAGATAGTTGCACTGAGCATCTGTAAGTGGAACTGGGAGAAAATGCTCAGTCCTGGCAGGGCGTGTGGTCAGCAGGCTGGTCTGAGAAGCAGCGCATGCGGCTGTGGCTCAGACATGTTCCCCTTCCAGGGTAAGGTGGAAGCAGAGTTCCAGCTGCTGACTGTGGAGGAGGCTGAGAAAAGTCCTGTTGGTTTGGGTCGAAAAGAGCCTGAACCTTTGGAAAAGCCCAAGTGAGTATCTGTACCTTTACCATGCATGAACAGTACTGTGTTTTCAGCAGCTGTTTGCCTGGGGACAGGGAGCATCTTCTTGTCAGGAGCTGAGAGCAATCAATGAGGCCCTCAACGGTGGGGTCTGCAGAACTGGGGCTCCTGGGGCTTCCCAGAGGTCGAGTGCGTCCAGTAGGACTTGTGACTGCAGGATCTGGCTGATCTCAGTGAGGTAGCTATGCCATAATATTTCTTGTACAAAAAGGGCATCTCTGGTTTAACCATGTGAATGCACCTGTTAGCCACATGGGTGCAGAACAGCTCTGTGGGGGCTGTCCTGAGGCTCAGGTCCTGTTGTCTCCAGCGCTTTCACAGGCCCCTAGGCTGATCCTGTCTGGAAGCAGCAGGAAGAGCACCCTATGAGGGTGGCAGGGGACCAAAGCAGAAGGGACACCGTGCTGCTCTGTGGGTTGAGCCTGTGCTCATCTGTTCTTCCCTTCCTGTTCCAGCCGCCCCAAAACTTCTTTCAACTGGCTTGTGAATCCCATGAAGACCTTTGTGTTCTTTATCTGGAAGCGGTACAAGAAATACATCATTGTGCTGTTCCTAGTTGCTGTTCTGACCATCTTCCTGGTTCTTTTGATCTACACCATGCCTGGATACATCAGCGAGAAGATCATCAATGGATAAATGCTTTCCGGCACAGGACTAGTCAAAGACAGGGATGATTGAAGGATTTGAGACTGGACCAGAAAGTTTAAGGAAATCCTCCAGGTGCAGAGGCAACCTTCAGAGTGAGAGACTTGCAGAAGCGGCCTCTCTTTGGGGAGTCACATTTCATGCTAAGTACCCATGAGATGCTAAGAAACCAAGTAACCAGCCTACCAAATAAGGGAAGCTCCTTGAAGGACAGTTACAAGTTTAGGAAAAAAATTGTTCTTTGTGGGACTGGGAAAACAGGATCTGCTAGGGCTGTCCCCACAGACATGGCAGCTGAAACCAGCTCTTGCCATTGGGAGTGATTCTGGCAGCGATGGGGACATACAGAGCCATCCATGCCCCAGCTTGACAGCACTTGGTGCTTCCCAGGCCTTTGCCTGAGGAGTTCAAAACACATTGTACAGGGGGAAGGCATGGTGCTGGTGGAGGTAGGACCTGGAAGACCTTTGAATGAGGCTACCCAGGGAGAAGGATGACAGAGCCAAGGTAGCCACAAGCTTCCTGCCATGTCAAGAGCACAGGAACAGCTCCTGGAGTTTAAATAATCTCTGGATGTGGTAACACTCCCCAGGACACAGACTTTCTGGTTGTCACTCCCTACAAGCTGCTTAACAGCTTCTCCTGGGTGTGCTGGGTTGGATTCAAGCTTGCTTCAGACTTCATTTTGGCTCTTCATTTCTACAGGAATAAAAGCTCCTTGGCTGCTCTTTCCCATGCTGCTTGTGTTTTGTAGCTGCTTTCTGGAGCTGAGGGGCCAGGCTGCTGCAGGCAGTCCTCGCTGATGCCCCTTCGCCCTTCCTCCCGGATGGCACACCGCTGGGACATCAGCATGGGGTCGTCAGCATGAAATCAGTATTGTGGTGTTGGGCTGATGTAAATTAAATGAATCTTATTCTCAACATGGTCTCTGGTGCCCCAGGGTTGTTGTTTTCTGCACAGAGAAGCCCTGACATGATCTGATCTCAAGTGGAGGTGCTTCACCTTGAATTTTGGCAGAACAGATGCCTTCTGAGGGGTCTCATTCTGGTGCAGAAGATGATGCTCAGAGGGACCGTTGCATTTCTAAAGAAATTAACTGACAACATGTTTTTATAGTGAAGATGGTTGCCTGATTGTCTTTTAAATGGGGCAGGAATAGAGTAAGTTTTGGGGAGAAAACTAGTTGGGCAGGCATCTAAGGAGCAGGTGAGGACTCTGGCTGGACCTGAAGGCAGGTGCGAGTGTCCGGCAGACATGGTGCTCCCCCAGGGGGGCTGGAGTTCAGCTGCTGGGTGGGGGCCCCAGAATGGCAAAGGGGGAGCCCTCTCTCCCCCCAGGAGTCCCTTGGGCTGCAGAGGGAAGCCAAACAGGCTGCAAAGGGCTCAGGTCATGTAGTACCTGTGTGGGGCTAGAGCAGGGCCTTGCGGTGTGACAGTGCTGCATCACCCCCAGCCTTCGCAAACAGTGCCTGGTGCATCCCAGCAGTGACCATTGCATCCCAGCACAGCTGGTGCACCTCAGCAGTGACGGTCCACGCCAGCAAGATCAGTGCGCCCCAGCACACCCAGTACACAACCCCAAGCAGCTCCTTGGCTCTTGCAGCCATGCTTAGCTACATTTTCCACCTCACCATCAGGCTGGGTCTCCCTGCAACTCAAAGCCTCAGCCTTCATTAAAATATTTCAGTTTATAATTGCAGGATTTGGAGCTGTGCTGCTGTGTGTCTGGGTGTGCTGGTGTGTGGCAGTGTGCGCACACTGCAGGGGGGGAGGGGGTGTCTGTTCGGGGTGTGGGTGTGCAAGGCAAGGGGCTCCCTCTTGCCCTTGCTGCTGGCAGCAGCATGACCCCAGCCCTCCACCTCTGCCCAGCCCTGGTGTGACCATGGCTCCTGCCAGCAGTTCCCCTTCCTGGCACCACCTTGGCATGGCACCATGGCGGCCCTCATCTTGGTGTGCGACTTCATGCGGCAGGCACAGGAGGACCTCAGCTTGCCCACTACCTCTGCCTTCACCAGCCACGTGGGCCACTGACAACAGCCGGGAAGAAGTGAGCAGGGGTGGGGAGCCATGGGGGTGCATTCTGAGGGGTTGGGGGGCCATCCCCATATCGTGGTCCCGCAGGATCTGCACCGTGTCATTTGTGACCGAGGGTGGAGAGTGGTGCAAGAGTTTTTGGGTGTTTGTAAAACACTAAAAGCAAAGATTTGGTGAAGACTTGTGATGAGCTGTGGTGTCTGGGTGACAGGCATCAGCCAGTGGGGACAAGAGCAAAGAGGGAGAGGTTTGTGTGGGAAGACTGTACCTCGTACTGGGCTCACACCACATGATAAAGACGGGACAAAACCCTTCAACCAGACAAGCATCAAACTAAAAGCCTAACAAAAAATTAAAGGAAGTTCTTGGGAGTAGCAGGATAATTTCCTCACTTGTTCAGAGTTAAGCTGTGGGATGTTTGGAAACCAAATGCATGAGTGGTTCCAAAAATTCACAAAGCTGGGGTGAGAGCTCGCTGCTGGGCGCAGCATCCAACGCAAAACTTACTTGGGCCAAATGACTTTGTTTTCTGACTGACGGCAAAAGCCAGAAGACCCTGATAGGCATCATCAGTCGCAGTGCAGGAGGGGAAGGGTTGTTGTATGCTGTTGGTACACGAGGGACCAAGCAGCAGAGCTCAATGCCCTGGGAAGACTGTGAGTGAGGTCAAGATCAGCTCAATGGAGGGCCCAGGCTTCCCATTAAGAGCATCTCACTGCCCACCTAGACCTGCCTTAGGACTTCGCTGAAAACTTTGGCCAATATGGTGTAACCATCATGCTGGCCTGTTCCTGGGCAAATCAAGGTCCTGACCCTCTGTGGAAAATATCTGTGAGATGTTACCACTGTGGTGGGGCTTTCCACATGGTGGTCCAGAGAGCTCTGAGCCTCTTGGTGCCTCCTCCTGCTAAATGTGCTGGGAGCAACCAAACCGCACTACCGCCGCGTCAGCTCTCTCGTTACGTTGTAGTTTCAGCAGATGAGGGGATGGTGTGCAGGATGTTATCACGGTCTCTCTGTGGGCTGTGACTGCTGCACTGCCCCAGCGCAGTGGAGCAGATGAGGAGCTGTTCTCCTGTGGATCATTTTGTCAGTGGTGGTCACTGAGTTGTTTTTTTCTTCTCGCTCCTCAGGCCTCTGCAGGCCAGGACTTGGTCAGGAGCCTCTGGGCATGGGGTAATTTCCTTGTGTTGCTTAATTTTCAACTGTTACTTTATGTTGCACCCCAAGCAAAGCTAAAACTTCAGCCCTGTAAAACAGAGCTGCTACCTCAGGAAGCTGTGGTTAGAGAGAAACACTGCCGAACTTGTTCATGTTTGCAGAGTGTGGTGGGCATAAAACTCAGGAAATGCTCAGGTGTTGGTGTCAGCAGGAGCTGCCTGTCCTAAAGGAAGGTCCTCTCTACCTGCATCAGCACTGGCCTCTGTCTTACTTCTTCACTGAGCCTGACATACTCTCACCATGTAGCCAGGAGAGGCTGACCAGGCTCTTGCCTGGGACTTAATTCCTTCTGACCTGTGCAAGTAGCACAACTGCCACCTCTGTGCGCTTTCACTGGGAGGAAGACTCTGGTGCTGGAGAAGGGCAAGCAAGAGACAGCGGCTGGGAGCTGAAGCTGAAACTGAAATGAAAAAATAAAGTAGTTGCAATATTTTAGCTGTGGCTTAATGAACTACTGGTGTGTGTGGCCAAAAGGTGAAGTCAATGGTTGGTCTTCATCCTCTTTAAATGCAGCTTGGATGTGTTTCTGGAGACCGCTGAGTCCTATTGTCTTGGTTCCGGCAGGGATAGGATTAATTCTCCCCAGGCTCCGGCAGGGACCCAGGTATTCCATCCCATGGGAGCCATGCCCAGGCTGAGCTGCCGGAGGAGGGGGTGGGAAGTTGTTGCTTGGAGTGGGCTGGGGCATCTCAGGTCCGGTCAGTTAGCAATGGTTCCATAATCGTGTTTGTATATTCCTCTATCCGTGTTACTGTTGTTTTCTTGTTCCCTTTGCTGTTCTGTTAAACTGCCTTTGTCTCAACCCACGAGTTTTGCCTTTTTCTTCTGATTCTTCCCCATATTGTGGAAGCTCGAGAGATTGGCACGTGGTTCTTTGTTGCCATCTGAGGCCAAACCACGACACCATGGTGGGTGCAGGGGTCCTCGCCCCCAGCCATGGCAGTACTCACATTTTAAATGCAAGAAAGTCAAGTTATTGTTTAATTATATAACTGCAGGAGAAGAAGCTTTAAGAAAACCACAGTCTTTTGTTAAGAGTTATTATGCGTGCTGCTGCAGAGGAGTTTGCGGAATGGGACGGAGAGAGGAAAGGTGCTAAACTGCCTGGCAGGTGTGAAGGAGAGAGAGGGAAGGTGGCTGGGGCAGCGGGAGAGAAGGAGGATGACCCCAGGATGCTCACTGGGTTGCTCTGTGCCCCCTAACTCTCATTTGGCTGGTCTCTGCCAGGGCCTTTCAGAAAAATTTCATCATTTTCAATTATGTTGAGAAGAAATATGCCAAGAGGAGCCCTGCTGCTCAGTGCTCTGGCCTCCCAGAAGCCATCAAGGACAAGGACAAGGACATATTTCCTTTGCTCCAAGCATACGCAGAGAATGTGGATTTGAGCGAGCTTGTGCTGGCACCTCTGCAGGTATGGCCGCCTGTCCCGTGGGCTCATAGGACAAACAGCTTTGCCGTCACCTCTCTAGCCTGTCCATAAGTATTCCTGTGTCCAGGAGGCTACAGAGTTTTCTGATGAAAATAGTGCTTTCTGTGAGCCAGGAGCAACAAGCAGATTCAAGCAGGGTGAGGAGCATCGCAGCAGAAGGTTTTCTGCCCACAACCTCACAGCCCTCCTCGTGCTGTGTGTGTGTGGTCCAGAAGTCATAACCCACAAGCCCAAGGCTTTCCTAAGGCCAATTTGTAACTGAGATTTACTTGTAAACTTCTGAGCAGATTTTCTCAGGACATCCAAGAGGACATCCCTCAGAGCTGCGGCCACACTGCTGTGCCACCACCTTTGCTAGCAAGGATGCTGCTGGTAGGTGTCCCCCAGAGGAAAAGCAAAGGAGCAAAACACTGCAATAAGCAAGAAGCACTGTCGGTATGGGATGTCTTGGGACAAACTGGGAAGCAAGAGGCAACTCTGCGTGGAGCAGCTGTTGCACACCCTGGGGCTCTGGTGGGATCGTGGACTCAGCAAAGTTCAGCTGCCGGCCTGGGGAGAAAAGTCACCTTTGGTCGCCTCAGTTTCTAAATCTGACAAGGGGATGATTGGTTCTTTTTCATGAAGCCATGAGCCATGGCTCTACGCATGTTAACTAGGTTCTGACGAGCCTTGGTGGTCATGACTCTGAAGAGACAGTCAAACCTGTTCAGCTCTCAGGGATTTTAAATGTGTAAGGACAGATTCTAAAGGATAGTGGTGGTGCGGGCAGACAGAGTCTCATCCTTGCTGCATTTCTTTTGGTTACAGGAACCTGGGGAGACCATTCTCCACCTGGCAGTGCTGTTGTCTGATCGAATCTCTTTGCATATTGTCGATTTTCTTGTCCAGAACAGGTAAGCTCATGATACCCAGTCAGTTTGTCATGGCTAAGCTGTGCTAGTGAAAGGTGCAAGACAGATTATCTTCTCCGAAATGCTCCCCCCAAAAAAGAAAAACCACCAGGACAGGCCTCCCAGCAAATGTGCCTTGGGCTGGGTGTGGGGTAAATACCCCTAGATCAGAAGGACCTTCGATTCCCTCATCTCCTCTGACTTGAGGTGTGACAGTGGTGGTGATGACCTCTTCTTTAGGTGAGGTGAGAAGGAGGACACGCATGCCAGCACCAGACAGTGTTTGCTGTGGCTGGGGCCAGCAGCTCTTCCCCAGGGTGCTGACATTATCCACTCTCTGCTGCAGCCGGAGCCTGACGAAGTGGTTGGCAGAGGGAAACATGCCACTTCACTACTGCTGCTGTCACAACAAACCTGAGAGTGTCAAACTGCTGCTGAAGGCCAAAGCCAACATTGCCATCAGTGAGTGGCCATGGGACCCCCCACCCCATGCACACACGGGGTGTCTTCTCAGGTCTTCTCTGGAAACATCTCCTTAGCCTTGCTAAAGTGCTCAGCAGTGCTTCTCTGTGGCAGGGGAGAGGTGGGTTGATGATGACATTGGGTAAGGACCCTGCCCGCAGGGTGACAGTCTCAGCTCCAGGCTTTTCTCTGCATGTTCAGTGAGGTGCCCTGCTCTAACACTGCTCTTGGTTGGTGTGTTGGTGTGAACACACTAGGTTCAGTGGTGTTCACAAGCTGTTTTGGGGTGCATGTGGCCCTCTGTGACCATATTTCAGAGGTTCCTGCTCTTGGCAGCCTGGGAGAGCAGCAGTGGCTTTGCTCTCCAGCTTGGAGATAGGGATGCTCCTCTCTGCTCCCCAGGGAGGACTGAGCTTGCTCTGGGGTGCTCCTGACCCCAGGGAGCTCGTGCTTCTGCCGCACTTCACTTGTCCCCCTCTTAGGTGGGCAGCCACAGGCCTGCCTGTGACTGGCAGCTCCATGGACGGTGCTGGGGTGGGCTTACAGAGCTGACAGAGCTCAGCAAGGCAAACACTGCCTGAGCTGCTCTTCCAGACAAAGCACATGCAGAGCAGGAGCCACTTGACTCATTTTCAAAGCCAACACTGCAATGCTGGAGAGCAGGTGGGAGGGCTGCCAAAGCGCAGGTTCAGAGATGGTGCGTACTTGTGTTCTGGAGTTCACCAGTCCAGCCGTTTATACTGCCCGTGAATGTCCTCTTCACAACACAGAAGTGAGCTTTAAAACTAGGATTCTGGGTGAAATAGGAGGGCACAAATGTTTCCACCATCAGGCATCAACTGAGCTGGTAGGTGTGGTGAACCTTGCCTCCTGGGATGCTCCTGAGATATTCCTGTTTCCTGCTCCATGCAGCGTGGTGGCAGCCCCTCGGAGGGCAAAGAGATGGTGGCGTGGCAGCAGGAACTGGTTGCATGTCCCCCAGTGGCACAGTGATTTGGCAGCCAAATTTCTCACTTCCTTAGCCCTGCCAGGTGCAACCATGTCTGATCTGTCTTTACGTACTACCACTAGTACCTTGAGCAGCTTAAATCCACAGTGCAGATCATGCCGCTGGTCTGGGGATGCTCTGCGGTCCCTCAGGGTGCACATCTCTTGCTGTTCCCTTCTCCCACCCTCCTCCCTCCCCAAAGTCCCCCCAGACCACCCCTCCCCAGCCAGTCTTGCACTGCAGCTCTACAAGGAGGGTTTTTTGCAGAAATAATGCTGCAGTTAGTTACAGCAACATCATCACAGGTCCCACCCTCAGACCTCCCAGTAGTGGAAGGGGTTTTAGTTTAAAATGATACTGAAGTAAAATGGTTGTCACTTGTTTGCACTTGCACTCACACCCCTGCTTGCAAGCACTTGGACCTGGGTGTCTGGGCAGTCTGTGTGTCCACCAGGCATCAGGACACATGTACCCGGTCTGCCCAAAGCTCCCTGCTGTGACACAGAGGACAAGGAGTGCTGGCTATGGAGTCGTCCTCTGGTTTTGTTGCCTTTAGGCTCTGGCAGTGACCAAGGTCTTTTGTCCCTCTATCCTGTCCCATCTCTGTGAGTCATCTGGATTTACTTCTGTTCTTTTTCTCCTTACCTGTGTGTCTCAGCTCCTGCCCTCTTCTTCACCTCCCCACCACCATCCCTTAATGGCCTGAGCCTTTGTTTTGGTCTGGGTTTAAGCTGTCCCTTCTTTTAGGCTTGTTTGGCCACAGATGCCCTGAATGCAGCACTGCTCTTCAATTTGCTGAACACAGAGTGGGCTCATGGTGTCCAAGGCTGCCGTTTTCTACCCACAGCTAATGAAGCAGGAGAAACGGCCCTGGATGTTGCTGGGAGGATGAGAGATCCCCTGTGTGAAGAGCTGGTAAGACACTGTGTCTCATCACCTCTATGGTTTTGGGACACATCCTAGTAGCAGAGAGTGGCGGAGGACCTGCACCCATGTGCAGGGCCACCCACGTCCCTCAGCATCTCCAGTGACAGTGTGGAGTGGAGGGGTCCAGCAGGCACTAGCCCTGCTGGCATGGGATCCCTCAGGGAAGAGTGGTTTGGGACAGGCCAGGCGGCAGTTGTGCTGTGCCTGGGCAGGGGGACCTGGAGCTGTACTGAGGCTGCATGGGGTGAGCTCATCTCCTCAGCAAGTCCAAGCCTTGCTTCTGCCACGTCCTGATTTCTGTATTTGTGGACCTTTTCAAACCCTCTTGCTGCTGCGAAGCACTGCTCACCGCTTGCAGATGTTGCCCTGGTGGGCGGGTGGTCAGAGATGGGGTCAGCAGCTGCCTGTGGGGCTGGTGGGGCACGACAGGGCTGATGGGTCCTCAGGGAGCTCCTTGTGCCCCAGATGCTGCAGGCCCAGAGCAACCAGTTCAACCCACATGTCCATGTGGAATATGAGTGGTGGCTGGGCCAAGATGACATGTATGAGAGTGACGAAGACCTGGATGAGAAGGTGGGGTCCCAACAGGCTCTGGCTTGGGGCCACGCATGCCTCCGCTGCCCCACTCCCACTGTGCTGGAGCAGGTGTTCCTGCACCTGCCCAGCTGTACCTGCTCCATCTAACCTGCAAATACTGCTTTTCCAGCTGGGTCCTATGAAGATGGGGTCTGCCCATCCCCAGAGGTGCTACCACCCCCCTGCCACTGCCCCCAGGCCAGAGGCAGCAGGACCAGTGCCCTGTGGGGGGTGGACAGACACCTGCCCCCTGCTAGCTGCCCTCCTCCACAGCCTGGATGTGCTGCCAGCTCCTTCCTACAAACCTCCATTCCCACCCCAGCAGGCAAAGACAGGCAGGAGCCTGCGGCAAGGTCCTGCAGGGGCTGGCAGGGTTAGCTGCTGCAGCCTGACTACATCAGCAGAGGGTGGACTGGGAGGGAGGTGGGCCTCTGACAGGGTGTGTCTGATGCCTTACAGCACCCTTTTGTCCTCTGCTCCTTAAGGGACCAAGGCTGGCTTGTGCTGG
The DNA here is from genome assembly GCA_013396915.1 of Stercorarius parasiticus. NCBI lineage: Eukaryota > Metazoa > Chordata > Aves > Charadriiformes > Stercorariidae > Stercorarius > Stercorarius parasiticus. Next base: position 341,027 of record VWZL01003845.1, read on the forward strand.
CTGGTCTGTCCTAGCACTTGATCCCTGCTTTGTAGAGCACTGCAGCATATGCTTGCCCTTGGAGCCCCTCTGCTGGTGCCATTAGGATGTGCCATCCCCTCACAAATGCTGCTGCTGTTGGGAGAGGCAGAGGAGCAAGTCTTTAGAGACAGGTCTGGGAAGACAAAGCTGCCAGCAGAAACAGCAGCAGCAGCGCAGTTCTGCTCCTTAGCAAGACCTGCTCCCACCATCCTTGCCCAGCCTTCCTGTGGCATTTACCATCTCCAAGAGACACCCTGCTTTCTGTGAGGCTCACCAAATTCTGCCCGACTTCTCCTCTGACAGTTCCAGCTCTGCTTCCAACCTGATGCATTTCTCAAGTTAGGCCTGCAAGCAGAGAAAAGAAAAGAACTGCCCACATGTTCATGTTCATTCTCCCCTGGAGCTTCGCCCCAGGAATGCTGCTCCACACCAGCTTGCTGCTGACCTCTGATCTGTTTAGCTCCCTGGGGGACATATCCACCCTTCCTTACCAGCTCGTCCATCTTTGCTGAGGACACAAGAAGCAGGAGCCCACCCCTGCCTCTGAGCATCAAGCACAAGGACACATCCTCAGAGCCAGCACCTTGGGTACCGCTCAGCCCGGAGCAGCCCAGCCCCACTAGCCTGGCTTCAGGTAACAAAAGGACAGGTTCAGGAGGAGCAAGGAGCCAGACTGTGCTGGTGGGAAGGACCTGCTGGAAGTCTGCAGTCTGGCACCTGCACTAGGTCAGGTTGGCCATGGCTTTGTCTGGCCGAGCCTTGTTCGTGGATCAGACCCACAAGGCCTCTTGCTTGGATGCAGGGCTGGGAGAGCTGTGGCATGGGATGGCATGCCCACAACTGAGCACGAAGGGGACTCCCTGTATCCTGGCTTTTAAACACCAGTGCCTCTAGAGCAGGGTTGTTCTGGGGTTTGCTGGGCTGTTGGAGGCGATGAATTCAGAGAAAGGAATGAATGTCCTGTCCCCATCCCCCCTGTCCCCATCTTTCAGGCATTGTATTTGTTTGCACGGGTGACCTGTGGCAGAAAGATGCCCCTCTCTCCACACCCAGGCAGGTGTCATGTCCCACTCTCAGTGAAGAGGGGGGGGTAAGTGACTTCAGATTCATAAATTCTCAAAGGCGCGGACTAAGGTGAGATAAATCTCAAGGTCCACATAGAAACATTTATTAGCTTACCAAAATGGTTAGTGTAGGTCTTAACAAGTCCACAATAATTGGCTAGGTATATAACAAATTATGGTGAGTGGTGGGGTATACATACTGTTAGTTAACAACTGTTATACGACAACTTAAGGCAAGTGGTACTTAAGGTCATTACTTAACAATTCTAAAAGAAAAGAGAAACTGAGGGATAAAGAAAGGAAAAGACAGAGAAAAAAGACAGAGATAAAGAGATCACCGGTCCTAGTTCTAGCGTCTTTTTCAGGGAATCTTCCCAGGCATAATCTTCTTCTTTCTTGGAAAAATCTTCCCAGGTACGGTCATCTTTCTTGGTAAGAATCTTCCCAGGCACAATCTTCTTTCTTGGGAAGAATCTTCCCAGGCACTGTCTTCTTCTTTTCTTTCTTCTTTGTTCCCCCCTAGGGGCACTTATTTTCCCCTTTTATGTGCTGAATTAGCATGGTCCACCCACCTTGCTGAGAACAGCCTTGTCTCAGGTTTCTCCCTTTTCCCAGGTGACGTGTGGCATGATATGGGTGGAGAGACGAGTGCCATAGTCATACATGTTTAGCATGACTTCTATAATCTTCATTAGCATATGCAGGGGGGTGCGCTTTCATATGCATTTTGCAGATAATGAAGCAAAGGTCACTCATTGGACACAATGGCCTCGAGAACTGAGAACTAGCAAGCTCACCACATGAGTGGCAGAACTATCCTGTCTTCACAAGACAGTTCTCCCACACTTTCAGGTGCCAGAAGTGTTAGCCTTATCAGTTCTTTGAAGGCCAGGCCTGCATTATTTATTTCCTTGTGAGTGTTTGAGGCATTCCATTGAAGGCTTGGAGGGCCTTCTGCCCCTCGTCAGGGAATTTACAGTCCGTCCCTTACAGCAGGGTGACAGGCTAGGGACTAAGTTAACGGCTTGCACAACACAACCCTTTGACAAAGGGGTGAATGCTGCCAGGAGCAGCCCTGGGTGCTCTGGGACAGAGGTCTGGCCAGCTGGAGCCTCCAGGTGACTCTGGGAAATAGCCTCATCCCAGCAGAGGTCAGGAGCTTGGGGGGATGGAGGACGATAAGTGCGTGACCCAGGGCAGCTGCATCCTTCCCCTGGTGCTGGCAGCTCTAGGTGCACCTTGGGGCTGCACGGCCCATCTCCCCCATCCTGGTGACATGCTTCTCACCCTGGCCTCCACTTTATGTCCTGTTTCCTGGCCGCATCCCCTTCCACCGCTGCCGCTCTCCACCCTGTCCCCAGTCCGTCCCCTTTCCAATTCCCAGACCACACTGCACTGTGTTGCCTGACAATGGTGAGTTGCTGTTGCCCACCTTGATGAAAGGTGGGAGGAGAAGACCAGCCTGATTGTGTCATAGATGCCCTGAAAGCCACAGACTCCCTCTGCGCGCCTGGCCCCAGCGAAGTGGGACAGCCCGGCCCATACCGATCCCTCCAGGAGCCAAATCCATGTTCTGGCCATGCCTGGGATGTCTCATCTCCTCTTCCTCAGGGGAGCAGTTTGGTAGGTGGCCGGTGTCCAGCATCAGCTCAGCTCAGCTCCCACATCTTCCCAAAACCACTATTGGTTTGAACTGAGCTGGAGTCGGCCTCAGTAACTTCTCCCCCTGGCACTTCTACTGTGACTCCCTGGTGTTGACATCTTCCTGCTAAGTGCTGTGAACGCTACAAAATCCCCATAAGGCTCCGCTGCCTTATAAGGGAAGCCTTGTTTATGATTTCAGGTTGTTGGCAGGTCAGGGTACAGTTTTGGACAAGGACAAGGGTGCAGCATCCACACTGTCCCTGCCTCTCCGTGCTCCAGGGGACACCTTTCTGACCGAGAACACTGTGCAGAGGCAGAGCCCTTTTGTCGGGGTGACCTTGCTTGGGTTCCTTGATCTTGGGGTTGTGCTGAGCAGCACCACTGACTCCTCGCACAGAGCTGCCCTGAGAGAACTGGGACCCCAGGCAGTGCAGCTGCATGTGCCACAGTCCTGCGGCAGCGGAGCGGGTGCCTCTGGAAGGATGCTACAGCACAAGGAAATGTCTTCTGGATCTCTGTCCCACCCAAACTCCCAGAAGGTTACCTGCCACCTCTGCCCTCCCTCTGCACAGGAAACCTCCTGGTCTCTTATCCTTGCTCCTTACATCTTTCCAGGGGCTTTGGGATCAAGACACTAGAGATATTTTATTTTGTGTCTGGCAAAGCTGAGGAGGCCTGAGGATGCTCTCTCCTTCTTGCAGAACAGACTGCTGCTCCACATGCTGCTTTCTACGACTGTGATGCTGACTGGGAAGATGAGCTGACTTTCCACACAGGTGAGATCATCACGGTGTCTGAAAAGGAGGACAGCAACTGGTGGGTGAGTGAACCTGCATATGCTGACCAGCACTGGGATGCGCATGATCCCCTCCCCATCCATCTCCTGCCTCTGTCCCATGACTGTTGCACCTGTTGTCATCGCCTGCTCTGCATTGGTCTCTCCATCTTCCACCTTCTCCTTGGCAACGAAAGGCAGCTGCTATGGGGCCAGTTCCTCATCCCCCTGAATGCCCCTACGCCATGCTCACCAGTCCTCTTCCTTCCTTTCTCCCCATAGAAAGGGTGGATTGAAGGACAGCCTCACAGGAAAGGTGTCTTCCTGGCTTCTTTCGTTCACATGCTCAATAAGTAGGAGCTGCTTTAAAATGCATTCCCCCGAGCTCCCATCTGCATCGAGGTCCCAGGGATGACTGGGCTGGTCGTACCAGCTGACCTGGTTCTGCTTCCCTCACCTCTGCTGCCACACCACCCCTGTCCCCCCAGCCTACTCCTCCTGTGAGCTGACAGCAGTGCCAGGCTCTCCCTTGGCCAGGCAAAGGGAGAGAACACAGCAACCTACATGCTCCACAGATGTGCTCCTGCCCCATTCCTCATGCAGGAATCAGCCCTGGGGCACTCTGCTACCAAAGGCCTGGCTCCTGCATTGCCCTGACCGTGCTGCCTGTCCCATGGTGCTCCCTGCTCTGCTAGTGCTAATGGAAGCAATTGTAGAGCAGAGCAGAGCAGTGCTGTGCCCTGCAGGGCTCCCGGGCTGCAAGTGGAGCTGTGCTGGCATGCAGACCCCTGGGAAAGTGGTTTCTGCTGAGGACTGAGCACGCTGGGAGCTTGGAAATACAAACAGAGTGCTGTGGAGCCAGCATCATTGTGAGCCTGTGCTGCCCCTAATTCCTCCCACCCATGTTTCACTGTTTGTGCTCCAGAAAATGCGCTCTGTTGCGGCTCAGGGCATTGCTCCTTCAATGCCTGGCCCCACAGCAATAGTGGAGATGCCCTTTGAGCCCAATGCCAATAAATACTGGCTCTTTGGTGCTCTGTTCTAGTTTGAGTTTCTAGATCCTTCCTCTTTGTGGCTCTCCCTCAGGCACCAAACCTCACAGGCATCAGAGCAAAGAGGGCTGACCTCCCCTTGGATAAAATTACTCACAATTCGGCTTGCATGGCTTTTCTCCACTGGCTGTGTTTTTCCAGTTGCCAAGGCACATTTCACAGCCTTCATCTGTCCTCTCTGAGCCAAAATCCCATCCAGGTGAGCAAAATAAAAAAAACAGCTGGTGATGTGCTGGATGCATGAGGCCGTTGAGACCTCCATGTTGCTGGTGTCAGTGTCAGCAGAAGTTGAGCCGAGGCAGCAGGACCTGTAGTGGCAGGAGCGCAGTTCCGCTCCAGGCAGCTTCTCCCACCCTCAGAGGAACATTTTAATGATGAATTTCCTGATTCAGCCCTGGGACCACAGCCAGGGCATCCGGCTCCAGCGGGACCACTGGCTGCCATGGTGCTGGGCTGCATGGGAGGGCTGTGCTGGGATGTCAGGGTGGTGGGCACTGCCAGAGGAGGGACGGCAGCCCTGACTTTGCTGTGCCACTCACTGCGAGCTCTGTTCTCCCCCACGTCATGGTGCAACACTTCCTCTTCCCGTGGCAGTTGCTGCAGCTTGTAACGAGCACTGGCGAGGTCGCTGAGCCTGGGAGCGTCATCTTTGCCTGGCTCTGCTCAGCAGCGCTTCCTCCAAGGAGGTGAGGGGCCCCAGGGGCTGGGGCTGGGGACCAGGGGTTTGTGACACTATGAGGGCCTCTTTCCTGGTAGTGGGGCTGGGGAGCTCCTGGAGGTGCGCCTTGGGGCTGAGCGGGGACAGGGAGAGGTCTGCGGCCACTGGGTGCGGCTCAATGCAGCAGCTGCATGTCTGCACTGTGGTGGCTTGTGGCTGATGGTGCTGGGCTGGGGAAACCTCAAAGTGAGGGCTCCTCTGGGCATGGGGCCCCCTGGGTGTTTGAGCCACCATGGAGGGTGCAGGTGGAGAGGTCCTGTCTGTGGAGCAGGGGCTGCACATGGGCACAGGCAGGGAGATGGGACTGCTCAACCCTGCCTGTCCAGAGCCCTGCCCGCCCCGGCAACAGGCAACTGCAAAAAGCTTCACGAAATATTTACTGTGCTGCCTGAGTCCCCTGGCTCTGGGCTTAATGGAGCTGCTGGTGCTGACCATGCAGCTGCCAGCCGGCTTGTTCCCCTCTGTGGGCTGAGGCTTAATAACCCCCAAGGCTCTAGGAGTGCCTGAACCAGCCCCGGGGGAACTGCTGCCTCCTGGCCTGACCAGCATGTCGGGTAGATGCTTTTTGCCTCCATCATGGCAAATGCTTGTGGCTGCTGCAAGGAGGGCAAACTACTCAGCCACAGGGATACACGGCTGCCAACAGGGAGAGTGTTGGAGGCCTTCAGGGTCCCCCCGAGCCTGTAGGGTGAAGAGCCGGCATTTCGTGGCCACTTCCTGCTCGGGACCACACACATCTGCATTTCTGGCATGTTGGTGGTGGCTTGTTTGTGCTTCCCTTCAAGAAGAGATAACGGTTCTGTTGCTTTTTGAAAGGGCAGGCTTGGAGGGGAGCATCAGCCACTGCAGCCACCTGGAATTGTCCAAACCTCCCCCCATCTCTCGTCTCTGCTCATTGCTCAGACCCCCGGGAGCAGCAGTTTTGCTGTCAGGTGTGTGTCCTGTGAGTCAGATTTGAGCGTAGCTGGCTGGATACCCCAGCAAGCAGGTATATCCACGCTGCAGGAGCCGCGGAAAATGGTTAATGTGGTGAAATGAAGGCGGTGCTCACCCGTGGCCCCACGTCAGCACCTGGGAGACTGGGGGGAAGCAGAGGGTCCTCCTGTGAGGACAGGAGGGGTTTTTCTCTCCTTCACCTTTCTCAGTACAGAGGGGACTCCCCATGCCAAACCTGCTGCCCTGGCTTCTGACCCTGGGATGGAGGTTGTCCACGCATCCCTGCTCCTTGCTCTTGCCTTGGCCCACGGGAGCCAGATCCTAGGATGCTGAGCACTTTGTGAACTCCCTGAGGACTAGAAAACCCTTTTCCCTCTGATTTTAGGTTTATATGAGTGCTTTTAGATGGAGAACAGAAATGTCACTTAAATACGTGTGTTTAAGAAAGGTTCATGCACGCAGCCAGCAGTTAGTACCTCCTGCTACTTCCTCCTGGCAATGATTCAGTGCCCTTGAAGCTGTAAAACCCCAGGGCTGCTGTGGAGAGAGCGCCTCGCTGGCTGCACGGCGCCAGCGTGGGCTTGGCGGCAGTGGAGAGGCCAAGGGGCTCCTCTGCCCAGCGGCTGCTCCGCGGCACTGACGTGCCTGGGAGGGGGCGGCATGGCTCAAGGCCGGCAGAGGAGCTGCTTCGCAGGCAAGCTGCTGCCACGCCACAGGGCAGCTGGAGCTTGGCTTATGGCCAGGATGATGACACTTTGCCTCTTGTTTGCGGGTCAATTTCCAGACCCAAAAAGTGTTGCAGGCAGAGAGCAGCTCCTCGTACAGCACCTGCTGCCAGCCGGCCCCACCTGGACCGAAGTAACTGCGGCAGTGCCAGAAGCAGAGCACAGCAATAAAGCCATTGAACGGTTTGAAAAGGAAACACCAGGCTATTTCAGGTCCCTGCAGAGTTGGTGCGCAGACCAGGGGTGTCCCAGGAGTCGGGGCAGGGAGGGTGTGGTGCTACTGTCATGGGTCCCTGTGACATCTCACTGCAGGTGGCATGAGGGATGCTGTGCCAGAGGCACATGCAGGTGGTGCTGGCCCTGTGTCTGCTGCTGGTCCTGTGGCAATGTTTCCGAGCCCCCACAGATGGCCTCAGCCCCTTCCCTTGGGCTCCCTCCCTCCTTGTGAGCCCAGCTGCCCGCTGCACCGCCAGTGCCAACGGCTCCATGTGGTTCAACGCCCGCTACGACATGGCCATGGGGCCTCTGCTGATGGGCACAGCCCACGAGCTCTCCTCCGATGTGGTTCAGTGGTGGTTGGTGAGTGGGGGCATGGGCATGAGCTCATGGCTCTTCCCAGGCTCCTCAAATCTGTTTGCAGTGAGGCAGGGCCAAGGTCAAGTTGGACAGATACAATGGGGAATGGAGGGGGTGCAGGGACCACAGCCCTCCCTCACCCTTCATTTTGGCTGTCCCACAGCCTTTTCTGAATATCCCATCAGGATTTTCTGTACCTTTCTCAGGGGTCTGATGGGAGGAGTGGGGCTCTGTCCCCCTTTGGGGGTACGGGTTGGGGGGCAGGGGGGGTGGGGGAGTGGTGCGGAGACTGGGGCTGATGCTGCCTGTCACTGCCCTTGCTCCCCCAGACCCTGCAGGGTCCCCGAAATGGCATCCAGCTCCAGGCCATAATTCAGCAGCTCTTCAGTGTCCTCCCGGCCCCGACTGGCAGCATGTGGGACCCATCTCGCTGCAGGACTTGTGCAGTGGTGGGGAACTCAGGGCGGCTGACAGGGTCTGGCCATGGGCTGCAGATCGACGCACATGACTGGGTGCTGAGGTGGGTGACCCAAAGGGGCTTGAAGGGTGCCTCCCTGTCTCCCCAGGACCTTGGCATGTCACAGCCCCTGGCCACCCTGTGAAATCTGCCAACACAAGCCCCGCCACGGCTGGGGGGGTGGCGGTGGTGTGCTGCTGGCCCTGCTCCCTGGAGCCCCCCCACCCTGGGGCACACACCAGCCCTGTGTTGCCCATGTTCCCTGTGCTGCTGGCCAGGGTCACCTGATGTCCTTGCCTGGTGGGACTGGCAGCCTGCAACCAGCAGGGCGTGCACCTTCATTTTGGGATGTGCTTTCCTGCTGTCCCCTAGGATGAACAGAGCAAAGATTGGTGGCTTTGAGATGGATGTTGGCATGAGAACAACCCATCACTTCATGTACCCGGAGAGTGCAGTGGACCTTGGGCCTGGTGTCCACCTTGTCCTTGTCCCCTTCAAGCCCCTGGACCTGCAGTGGGTGGCCAGCGCCTTCTCCACCGGAGAACTCACACAGTGCGTCACCTTCAGGGGCCAGCATCCTTTGTGCTGGAGACCACACAGGGTGGTATTGGGGACCTTGGTGCCTCACTGGAGCCCTAGCACCATGGTCTCAGTGGGACGAAGGGCCCCTGGGCGAGGGTCTTGCCATACCTCTGCACTGCGGTTTGAGGAAGTGGGTGGGCATGGTGGCTGTCCCCACTGTGGGGCCATGGGCTTGATGTGTCTCTTCCCAGAGCCAGGCCAGGTGATGCTGCTGGGGCAGCCCAAGGGTCTGAGGGTGCCATGAGGCCAGGTGCCACCCTCTGCAAACCGTCTGCCTCCAAAGGAGAGGTCCCAGCAGCAGGGGCCCCATGCTCATCCTCCTCCTCTGGCTTTTGCAGCACATACATGAGAGTGAAACAGTTCATCAAAGCTGACAGAAACAAGGTAAGGGCTTGGTGGGCTCCAGTGGCTCCTCGGTGCAGAGGCCAGGCTTGTTTTTCAGTGGGATGTGGTCAGAGCCGGCGAGCAGGAGGGCTGATTGATAGCTGCACTGGTGGCAGGGGCTGGCCATTCACAGCAACATGAGCAGCTGATGGATCTTCCGCTCCCTACTCAGGTACTGATCCTGAGCCCAGCTTTCCTCAAGTACATCCATGACAATTGGACACAGCACCACGGGCGGTACCCCTCCACTGGCTTCACAGCCCTGCTCTTCGCCTTGCATGCCTGCCAGCAGGTGAGCATGGTCAGCAGGACTGGGCACTGCCACCACACCACCGCTTGTCTGTGCACTCTCAGGCTCACCGAGCGCCTGTGCAGTGATGGCTATTGCTGGCATGTGCACAGGTCTCCGTGTTTGGTTTCGGAGCAGACAGTGAAGGGAACTGGCATCACTACTGGGAGAAAAACCGCTGGTCCGGAGCCTTTCGCAGGACGAGGGTCCATGACGCTGATGTTGAATTCAGCCTCATCGAGAGACTGGCAGCTGAAGGCAGGATTTCATTCTACAAATGATGTATCCCCAAGAAACTGAAGCTAGGCTGTTAGTGCAAGAACTGGCGGCCCCCTACGCTGCTGGCCCTCAGCTCTTTAGCCTGCTTCTCTCCCTGCAGCTCACATGCCCTGGCTCACAGACCGTGCGATTCCCAGGGTCTCCATGCTGCTTGTGCTGGTCCAACCAGCTGGGCACTGTGGGTACCAGGAGGTGACACACTCCCATGGCACCAAGGACATTGCATTTGGCTGGACACAGGGTGGACATGGCTCTGCCCATGCTAGCTGGGAGAGAGGAAGGGGAGATGGTGTGGCTGGAGGTGGGGGTGGAAGCCACGAGCTGCTGTGCATTGTCCCTGTGGTTGCTGTGAAGCTATTAGGTAACAGCAGCAGCTTGTGATGGCAGCCGCTCAAAATGTGACTGTCTGCATGTCGGAGCTGACATTTCCACCCACTGACAGCTTCTGGGGGAGGTTTGTAGCTGTTCTTTAGGCAGGTGGAGAGGGGCAGCTTCCCTTCCTGTCTTTTTATAACTAAGGAAAAATTTTAAAACTTGTATCAAAGAAGAAAGGAAAAAAAATGGAGGATGCTAAGTCAGAAGATGACAGAATCAAGTACAGTTGAAATGATCTTATGTTGAATAAACATTGAAAACACACACGAACCTATTAACATTTGCTTTACTTTTTGAGCCCTTTTACTGCTTTGAAAAGACAGCACAATCTCAGCCCCATCCTGCAGAACAAGACAGCAGACCCTGGAGACAGCTTCCCAAAGGTTTTCTCCTCCAGAGCAGAGTTAGCAGGATCTCTTTTCCTCCTTTCAATCACAAACATGAACATCCTTGAATCAGACTCAGCTTTTCCATAGCCATTAGTCACTTGGTCTTTCAGTCTACTGAAATCAGCAGATCTTTCCTACTCAAAAGCTCCCATTTTATAGCAGAAGCTTCTATTACTTAACTATTAGCTTCATTGATTTTCTACCTCTCCAGGTAGAATCTCCATTTCGTTGTCTTCTCTTTCTCTTCTCAATTATATCCAGTTTTCCACAATGGGTACAAGTCTTGCACTTACCTGTCCCGTCACCTTCTCTCTATTTTCTCTAGGTGCTAAGCAGCACTCTGTGCGATGCTCTCCAATGCTTTTCTGAGGTTTACAAAGAATTGACTTTCTTATCAAAGACTAGCACTTAGCTGGTAATTGTTTAAGTGTGGGTTAAACTCTTGCTATCTTAGTTCAATTCACCTTCCCCCTCCTGATAATTCTTTCAAATTTAGTTACAAAGCTGTGTGCTCTACTGAGCAATTGAAGATGTTCAGGTCGCTTTTCGTTCCTGACAAAACAGGCAGATACTATGTGTTAATTAATCAGGTTAATCAGTTTCCTTACCCATACCTCCACACCTCAAACTGCTGCTCTCCACGACTGAAAAGACACAGGTTTTATCCTCCCTGGTTTGTAGCTAAGTTCAACTATTTTTTTTTAAAAACACAATCACAAACAAAAACTACTTTCAAATTAATTATAAAATAGCTTTCTCTCTGCATTATCTGATCCCGTGCCTGTCACACTCACTGTGCGCTGTCGGACAAATTGCTTGGACCGAGTTTTGAGTCAATACCAAAACAAATCCAGAGCTGAGATTTAAGAATAATGAATCTGCTTTGCCTAAAAAAGAGGCAGGAATCCACAATGTTTTATTTTTCCTCATTATTTTCAAAATTCTCCCACTATAATTTCACATACCAAATATTTTACTCACTTGTGTAGATCATTAAAAAGAAAAAACACAAACCATAATCATATTGCTATCTACATACCACAACGCAGGTGTGTTTTTTAATTATAATTTCCAATTCAGTACCAGGATTAGTTTAAATAATTCAATTATTCTTCCAAATGTTTTTCCAAAACACAGAGGATGGACTTTATTTCAAAATATAAACAGAGCGGAAATGAGAAACACAATCCAATTTAAAAATGAATTAAAACTTCAAACACTTTTTTTTGCTGAAACATCAACTCACATCTTTCATAAGAGCAATGTGGAGCAGCTGCAATGCCCCACAGCACAGTAAGCACGTCCCACGTGCTAGGTCTCACCACACTGCCCAGGACAGCTGGAAGGAAAGTGCATGGGATTCAGCACATTCTCACAGAGGTCTGGCATACAGCATCAGCACGCTCACAAACATTTTAAAGAAAAATTTAAAAAGCTAGATGGTGTTGCTAGAAAGCTTATTTGATGGCAACTTCAATCCATTCCAGGTCTCATGACCATACAGTACATTACTCCTGGAGGCAAACAGAATGCAGTATCTCCAGCATCTCTTCAGGGGAGGAGGGCGGAACTGGATGAACATGGACTGACCAAAGGGTTTTTACAGTAGGGTATGCACAGCCAGACAAGATGGCTAATCTTTACAGCAGCAAGGTTCAAGCAGTTCCATCCACAAATTAATGCCAAACAAAGAATAATGGGACAGTAACGTAAGAGCAGTCAGGGCCATCTGGTAATTCCAATCCCTTTCTCGTTGTGCACTCAGAACACCACCTGTGTTTCAAAAAACCTGTTTAGTTCTCCTTAGAGGGTTTTTTGTGGGGTGAGATCATTGCTTATTTATGTTGTCTTCCCAAGATCAATTTTCTTCTGGATGGCACGTGCTGAGTGATAGATCAAGGAGTCAATGAATCCTGCAACTAAAAGGAAAAAACAGATGGATCAAGCTAGACATGCCTCAAAGAGAGAACAAATCCCAGGGAAAGAAAACACAAACCCTTCTGTCAGTGGAAAGGAATTCCAGCTCCCCCAGTCAGACAGCTGCTGCTGCTCTGCAGAATAAAGTCCTCATGTCATTAGGACAGACAAAATCTGGCTTGCAGGGCAGAGGTGATCGTACTTCTCCAGAAAAAGATCTCTCTTACAGAAGTAAAAATAAGCCAGGCCGAGTCACATGTGTTTACTGATGAGTGAGAAGAGTTTGGAGAGGAAGCTGATGCCAAGAGCTTTATGCCACATTATTGCCCTGACCCAGCTTGCCAAGAGCATGTTTCCCATTTCCTGCTCATTTCACAGTTAAGTGTAAAAGTAAGCTACTCTACCCAATGCTGCCCTTTATGGATGCCCTTTATTGGAGACTGCGATGTTTACCGACCAAGGACACAAACCTTCAGTTCTTTCTGCAGTATTTTTCCCAAATCTCTCTAGCACTGAAGGAGCCTATTAATTCAGTGCTTGTTTGGGACCACAGAAAAGCTCAGAATGGGTCTACTGCACCACAAAACCCAGGCAACCCTGCATCCACCAAGGCAGCTTTCACAGGACAGGAACCCTGAGCTCCTGCAGGGAGGGAACACAGGGTGCCACTAAGTGAAGATCTTTTCAATGTCTTTATGAAGCTTTATGTTCTTTTTTTCTTTTATTCAACACCTCAGCTAAGAAACTACACAAAGACAGGTATTTCAATACTATGTAAAGAGTAGCGGCTAAAATGGTAACTGAGTCTTCTGTTTATTACTGTAGAATATGGAATTATTTGCCTTACTATGTGGTCTCTGAGTAACACTTCAGATGACTGTCTTTTGTGGTTGTTTTGCCCTGAAATTATCTCTACTTGTGGAATCAATTTGATGCTGTAACACAAAAACTGTTACATAGCTGATTTGATCTGTCCTCTAGAATATGAATACGGAGAGTCTGAACATGGCTTATGGCAGCAAACATTATGAACTGGCCATCAAACCTAACCAGTATTAGAGGGCACTTGCATTTGTCATGAAAATAATTTTTGAAAACCTTTCCCTGAGTCAACCATAGAAATGCATACGACCAAATTTATTACAGACAGAAATCCTGTTTAACAGTATGAGGTTAATTGAGCATTGTGACACCTCAGGTGACAGGAAAACCTTGCAGATAAAGGTATTATGTGATATAAGTATGTGATACAAGCGTTACATGATGTAATAGCTGGCTTCTCAGATCCAGTAAGATCTGCTGACCAGATCTCCAGGCTGACCCTTCACAGACATCTCTGATGAGAACGTGAACATCTCTGCCTATGTTTCAGAGCACACTGGGTTATTAGCTGGAGTGCAAGGCTGGACCAAGGCTGGGCTCTGTCACATGCATGGAGCTGAGCAGATACTGGTTAGCTATTCCAGAAGACAGTACTGAGAATTAAGTCCAGCCTTTCCTTACAGGACCCTGTTTGGCTCTGAGGGATACTTTTAGTTCCTGCAGAGCACTCACTGGAGCTCCTATGTCTGGGAACACAGTTTGAGACCTCTGAGATGGCTATGCCCATAGCAACCTGGGTTCACAGATTTTACTGGCTTGAGTTCCACATGAAAGTAACTATCTGCTTACAGACCCAAGCTGGCCAAGAAAACGATACAGATAAATTCATATGGTATGTGAAAGGCTGCATTATTTGAAAACAACGTAAAGCGTCCTGTAAAGCATCAGCATGAAATATTATGACAGGTCTATATCATAATGAAATGAAATATTTCATCAAATATAATATTATAATAGGTCTACATCATCTACAGTATCTTGAAAGTCTGCAGTGCTAATTACAATCTGATGCCACTCCCGTGGCTCTACAGAACATGCTATATCCCCTCCTGAAGGCTGAAGTCACCTCTTCCCATCAGAGAGGGATTTATTACCTCCCATGCAGACTTTAGAAAGAGTAAGATGGCAAATGTTTACACTTTAGAAAGCAAAAAATATTGAAAGGTGCAATACCTGTAAATATGCCTCCAATGATGGCACAAACTCCTGTGAGAAAGTGTGTAAAGGACCTAGAACGAGGAAAACAATTTGAACAACCAGTATGAGCTCAGATACCAGTGTTAGGTAAGTAACAACTAATCAAAACTAATTCATAATTATCATAGTGTTCATCATAGCACATGACTATATAAATAGTAATAGCTGACAATTAGCAGATTTAACAATTAGATAACCCCTATTGGCTACGGAATGGAGTTTGTCACTGATACTTTTACTGGGCAGCATTGAATAGCAAAAGAGCAGTGCGCTCTAATGAGCTCAATGGCAACCGTAGGAGGCAAGTACTGAATTTGCAAACCTAAAGGATGAACTTTTAATCATTAAGATTTTATCCATTCCTACACAGACAGAATGCACAGCAGGCTGTTGTAACACAAAAACTAAATCCCTAAGCACACGTTAATACATTTTAAGGTATAGACATTGGCCGTCCCTCATTATGATCCTAAAAGATCGGACAGCTACAACGCCTTCCAGTCCCCTGCAATTACATGCCTGTGATTAATGGAAGAGCTGGAAACAAGAAAGAGGTTCCACACTGACTACTACATGAAGAAAAGCTATAGCAAATGTAGAGTAAGTAACCTGACTGGATCAGCGTGGGTGCTCCTGTAGGTGCTGGTAAGGTGGGTATGCCATATAAATGTGTCTTCCCATTAAAAAAAAAACTCTGAAGAAATTAGTCTGAATCAAGAACCATTACATCCGACTTCTGCTCCCTGCACCAATTTCGTTCTCCATCTTGATACTGGATTGAAACGCTTCAGGTAATATTAGAAAAACCACAACCCGTTTCACATGTTAACACTGACAGGAAGGGCCTCTGGTCGGGCCTCTTCCTCTCCACTGACTGCGAAGGGGCTTGGATGGCTTTCAGGCATTTGCACCATCATGTCTAAGTGAGGATGGAGTTTTAAGCTATGCAAAATGACAAAATCAATGAAATAGACTGAAATGTCTCTTACCTGTGTTTCTCTGTCAGCTTCACCATCATGGGTGAAAGTTCATATAGCACAAATACACCAGGCAGACCCTGGTCTCCTAGTAGCCCGTTGGCTATCTTCTCATGTCGTGTAACTGAAAACTGGTTAGTCCTTACCACCTAGCAGGAAACAAACACAGGAAACATTGTCTTGTTAATGAGGAATAGAAAAGCCTAACACTGGTTCAGTGAACCATATCAATTGTAGCCCTGCCCACTCACTTGTGGGGGGTCGGCAGTGTGTCGTAAAAGGGGTCAGAAAGAGACGACTAGGATCAGGTCTATTTTTACTACAGGCTATCAGTTAAAGCCCCAGCTAGCCCAAAGGATGAGTGCTGCATCAGTCCCCAGGCTGGACTGTTTTGGTCTCTGCCGGCAAGTAATGGCATAAACTGGATGATAGCTTCTCAACCTCAACCCCAAGTCCACGTCATCCTCTACCAAAACGTAGTCCACCTAAGCACGCTTCAAGGAGTCTGCACTGATGTGAGAAAGCCATATATATTCAAGAGTGAGAGAAAAGGAAATAATATGTAAAAGCATAAGAGTGCCAGGGCTGCAGAAGAACAGATTGCCCATCTTTATATGAATGAAGATGACCCTGCAGCATTCTTCTGTGCCCTGCCATTCTTCTACACGTTGTTCATACCAGTCCTGTTCTTAGAGCAAATTAATTGGGTTTCTGTAAAATGAAATTATGTTCTATCATCCCTAATAAGCTATCTGACACAAATTACCATCCAAGCTGAGGAAGATACTATCCAGTTTCTTTACTAAATTACATGTTTGGGGGTTCCAAGTACTGAATGTATAACACAGCCCCTGGTATACATCTGGCAGTGTACTAGGATCCATAGTTACTGTAAGTATAAGCATCACTGTTTGCAAGGATTCCTCTCCTGGTGACTATTAAAAAGCAATTATTTTGACAGAGAAGTCCTTTGAAATCTGAACAACAGATCTACAGTAGCATGTGAGATTTCACCAAGAGAAACAGAAGCCATGGTGGCTTATGGCACTGGGAGGTGGTCATAAGGATACGGCTCCTATTAACTATCCTTTGTACGTCAGGAATTTCAGTCCTCCACAGAAACTGCAGAGGCATCCTGAATCCAAGCAGAATGAGCTTCAAAGACTGCTTGAAGGTTCTCCCAGTATCACCTCGTAGCAAGTAACTTGCATCCAACCTCCAGAAAAAAACAGATGGGTCCTTTCTAGGCAGGGGATTGAAGAAAGAGTGGTCCACATCAGGATTTATCACGAGAACTGAGTCTTGCAAACAGTTTCAATCTTTAGGGCAGATGAAGGAACACAAACTGCATCTACCTTTCCAACGGATTCTGCTACATTGCTCTGCCCACACTGCTCTAGGATAGCTTTGCTTGAATTGTATCTCCTGTGGCCATGTGTCCCCTCAGATCTGTAGTTCGTACGCAGCCTCTGGCACAACTAATAAACTGCTGGTGATTTATATTTCTTAGTGCCTAAAACAACATGAAAGTTGCGTGAATGTGCAGTAGTATGTTGTTCTCACTGCAAGGATACGCGGTACGTGCCCGAGAGCAGCATGAGTTTGGGTGAAGAGCCTGAGGTGGTAAGGGTTCCCAGTGTTGTGGGGTTTGCACAGTGTTATAAAACTGTGTAGGTCAAGGGAGTCGAATTCTGGCGTAGTTTCACCCACGTGTAGATCAGTCCTTGCACTGAATGAGCCCCAGAACCACACTTCAGTTTCACCTCAGAGGAAACTGGTTTGGTGTTAAAGTGAAGCTGGGCATGGACCACCCAGCATAGAAAATACAGAACCTAAACCTGGGAGACAGCTAGGGAGCTAAGCCATCTTGTACATGAATGTTCACAGAGGTACTGCGGCATGTGGCATCTGTCTTTTCCTCATGGGGTTAGATAAGTACACTGGTTAGCACTGGTGGTGAAGTCTGCACAACAGTAGAGCTGCTGCCTCTACTGGTGTTTTCTTTGCAAAAGGAACATAACAGCTTACATCAGTCGGCTGCCCTAAGACTGACAGGTTCATTTTGATAATGAGAACTGACAGGTTCATTTTGGTTTTTAAAAAGAGGTTCTCCATACCTCTTGAGATCCCCTGCAAAATGACAGCTTCCAAATGAAGCCACAGTTCTTTCTGCTCCCTCAGGCTGGCTTCAGAAGAGAGCAAAAATCTGTCTCTGTTCTCAGGATCTTCATCTCACCCTGGTATCTCCTCAGTAATTTGTTTATCTTACCTGTCCTGAAAGCAGGGCTGGAAATCTAGCCATGCTCTTTTGGAGGCTAAAGGAGTTTTTAAATTGGAGACAAGCTGATCTTGGGTTATTCTCCAAAGAACATTTTTAGGTTCTCCTTGCTGCTTTACCTTCTCCTGAGCATGCGCTAGGAGGGATTCATGAGGGAACATGATGAAAATGGCATGTCGCTTTGATCTAAGTGGGATGGAGTAGGCTGAAAATCTGCTTCATCACTGCTGCAACATTACAGACAACCATACACCACAGAAATTGTTATTCTTACTGGGGTGGTTATATGAAGAAAGACAAACAGATTGTGTTGTTTCCACCAGAGGTCAGGTATGGCCAGCATCAGAATACAAGGAGAAAGTCTGAAGGCTTTCACTTGCCAAAGCAATAGGGGAAAAATGGTACTTACTTCACCATCTACTTTCATATACACCGTGGGGACCACCTTGACAAAATATTGAAACATCATGGAAGCTATAAGCAAAGACAGAGACACAATTAATAACTGGCAAAGAGCTGGAAAGCTTAACTGACAGGTTAGGTAGACACAAATTGTTTTTTTTCAACTTGTCAGGGAACAGATTTCTACGTAACAGCTTCTGGAGATTTTCAAGGACAGTAAAGTTAATGTCTGACATGAGTTTTCCTTTTGCCAAAGTGAAACTCGTTCCTGTTCCAACCAAAACCAAAACTACTGCCATTTTGGCCTTGACTAAATTGAAAATATTTTACAAAACAGTTATCTTGCTACAATTTTACCCGTACAACCTCTTGAAAATTTTTATTATAGTACATGAAAACATTTATATTTAACAGCACAGCCCTAAGAAAACACACTCAACTCTAAATGAGTATCCTATATCAACTTCAACTAACGCTACAGTTTATTCCTGTAGAAGTATGGTTTCTATCGTATCAGGTGAAAAAGAAGATCTGGATCAGAGAACAAAAAACCAGAACTCCTTCTGCTGCCTCAGACCAGCCCGTTCCTTCAGTCCTCTTAAGGATAATGGAAGGCAGGAGTCGCTTTGAAAACCTATTTTCAAATGCCCTGAAGCTCAATGGCAGCCTTGACTGCAGTGCCCATGAAATGGTGGAGTTCAACATCCTTAGGGCAGCGAGGAGGGCAGAGTAAGCTCGCTACCCTGGACTTCAGGAGTGCAGACTTTGGCCTCTTCAGGGATCTCCTTGGCAGAGTACCACAGGATAAAGCCCTGGAGGGAAGAAGGGCCCAAGAAAGCTGGCTAATATTCAAGGACCACCTCCTCCAAGCTCAGGACCGATGCATCCGAACAAAGAAGTCAGGCAAAAACACCAGGATAAATGCATGGATGAACAAGGAGCTCCTGGACAATCTCAAAAGCAAAAAGGAAGCCTACAGATGGTGGAAGCAACGACAAGTAGCCTGGGAGAAATACAAGAAATTGTCCAAGTAGCCAGGGATCAGGTTAGGAAAGCTAAAGCCCAGATAGAGTTAAATCTGGCCAGGGATGTCAAGGACAAGAAGAAAAGCTTCTATAGGTATGTCAATGACAAAAGAAAGGCTAAGGAAAATGTGGTTTCTCTCCGGAAGGAAACAAGAGACCTGGTCACCTGGGACATGGACAAGGCTGAGGTACTCAACAACTTTTTTTGCCTTGGTCTTCACCAGCAAGGGCTCTAGCCACACCACCCAAATTGCAGAAGGCAAACACAGGGACTGGGAGAATAAGGAAATGCCCACTGTAGGAGAAAATCAGGTTCGAGGCCGTCTAAGGAACCTAAAGGTGCACAAGTCCATGGGACCTGATGAAATCCATCCATGGGTCCTAGGGGAACTGGCGGATGAAGTTACTAAGCTGCTTTCCATTATATCTGAGAAGCCATGGCAGTCTGGTGAAGTTCCCTCTGACTAGAAAAGGGGAAACATAACCCCCATTTTCAAAAAGGGAAAGAAGGAAGACACGAGGAACTACACAGACCGGTCAGTCTCACCTCTGTGCCCAGCAAGATCATGGAGGAGATTCTCCTAGAAACTCTTCTAAGGCGCATGGAAAATAAGGAGGTGATTGGTGACAGCTAACACGGCTTCGCAAAGGGCAAATCGTGCCTGACAAATTTGGTGGTTTTCTATGACAGCATGACAGTGTTGGTCGATACAGGAAGAGCAACAGACATCATTTACCTGGACTTGTGCAAAGTATTTGACGCTGTCCCCCATGACATCCTTGTCTCTAAATTCAAAAGGCATGGATTTGATAGACGGACCGCTCGGTGGATAAGGAACTGGCTGTATGGTCACACTCACAAGGGTTGTGGTCAACGGCTTGATGTCCAAGTGGAAACCAGTGACAAGTGGCATTCCTCAGCGGTCAGTACTGGGATCAGTGCTGTTTAACATCTTTGTCAGTGACATCGACAGTAGGATTGAGTGCACCCTCAGCAAGTTTGCTGATGACACCAAGCTGTGTGGAACGGTCAACATGGTGGAGGGAAGGGATGCCATCCAGAGGGACCTGGACAGGCTTGAGAGGTGGGCCCGTGCAAACCTCATGAAGTGCAAGGTCCTGCACCTGGCTTGCGGCAATTCCAGGCACAAATCCAGGCTGGGCAGAGAATGGACTGAGAGCAGCTCTCAGGAGAAGGACTTGGGGGCAATGTGTGTGTTACCAGCTAGCTAGGGGCCCCCTCTCAGAGGGTTTGTTACTCCACAGAAAAGCTATGGCACCATAATCGTATTCAGCATTATGACACCTTGCCTTTTTTCTGTATTTTATTTTAAGTACCATCCTTTGATTTAGGTACAAGAATTTAAATCAATGGTGGAAAATTTAAAATAACTTCTTCAGGTACGATTAACAATCCTACCACCACCTCAAAGCAAACAACTTCTTTCTCCAAGCTTTATTATATAACAGCACCCCAAGTACCTGCAAATACAAACTTTGCAGACTTCACAGATCTAAAAAAATAACTAATTTCTGCAGTTGCATATAAAACGCAGAATCTTTCATGGAAAATGCACACAGTCTTGTGTGAATAAAACAAGATTATAGTTTGAGCAGCAGTAGCATGAGGAGAGAGCTGCCTTTCCTTCTCAAGCCAGCCAACTGGAGGTATCTAGGAAAGATCAGCAATATTTCAACTTCACTGCAGCTGTTCAGCCGTTACTGTTGGGTAGATCACGGTCAGGCATACACCATGGTTCTCCAGCAACTATCAATTAGGCCTTTTTTCCCTATCCTGCATCTTCTGGTTATCTCCTACTGCATGCAGTAGCTAGACAGGGCTCTCCCTGAACTACACCTGATGCAGACATTTAATAATGATGTGCTATACCTGCTGTTGTGCATCCCCGAACACTGAAAAGACAGATGTTTCAGAAAGGTCACAGAATCAAAACATGTTGGCAGATTTGTTCCAGATGAATGGATGCAGCTGTTCCAGAAAGAGCACAAGATGGAGGAATCTATATTTTACACAATGCTGTTCTTGTTAAAGACTGGGAAATTTGCTCCTGTTCTCTTCTAACCCTTATTAATACAGGCACTTAAAAAGAGATTTCTCTCAGCTGGCTTTTACCTTGCTGTGCAGTGACGTCCGTCCCATCCAGAGGGTTCACAATGCCTGGATAATCCCTTCCAAATGAGAGATGTTTGATATAGTGCGTCATATTGATCTGAAACAGAAATGTTAATAACTCAAACAACTGCACAGCATCCCAGGGGCAAGGTAAGGGTTTGAAAGTTAATTATTTGTATGTTTTTCTGAGTGTGGCTCTGGAACAGGGACAGGTCCTCCCTTACTCTGTGTGTCCTAACAGTAAACTCCAAAGCACTTGCTGTTCTTTTTTATTCATGGGAGATTCCAAGATGTGGAATTTCTCCCTTTGCTGCTGGAAATCCCCAGATCCCAGTGCCCTTCCCTCCCATCTACAGAGCAGACTCTCCCACCCATTCCTCTCTCTGCCATACAAGCATCACGCTGTCAGCTGCCTTGGTGGCACTGGTATGGGTATCATCTGCTTTCCTCCCAGCACAAGGTAAACTCCAACAGATCCAGAAGCAGTTGTGAAAATGTCAACCTTAGAAAACTGGGAAGTGCGGATCAAGGAGCAAGGCAGTCTCAGGAAGAAGGGAACAGGCTTGCCAAGCAACATGCAGATGTCACAGAACATACTTCAGAGGCCCGTGTGAAAGCAGGTTCCAGGTTCTGCTCAGACTTATATAGCCAAATCCAGCTGGGATCAATACACTAGAATCTCAGTGTAGCAAAGGCAGGGAAATCCAGAAGACCAAGAGAACTAGAACACTATATTGGGAACACTTACATTATCAAGTCCGAAGCTCTGCAGATCGTGAACTGTAATAGAAAAATAGTTTAACAATATAGTTCAGACTGAGATAACAAGTATACCTGTTTACCTTATTCTAGGTAGCGAGCTCCTCTCATTTCCATCACAATCTAGAACGGCAAGAAAATTGCCTGGGTTTCTCTCTTCCTTGCAGTAGGGCATGTGATAGATAAAACTGCTGCAATTCCCCTCCTGACATAGACTAGGCACTGCTAGGATGAAGGAAAGTAACTTTAATTTGGGGTTAATTCATATTAAGTATTCCAGTCCTGACCTGAATGTATTCTTAATCTAGGGCAAAAACCAGATCCCAGGGGCAAGCAAGGAAAACTTCACTGGTGTCTCAGTCACCACCTGATACACGTAACTCCTCTAACTACTGTAAAACACAGAGGCACAACAGATCCAAACTAACAACTAAGCAGAGCACATGCCTTAATATCACATGCAAGTACCCTAAGAAATGATTGTCATCTTAGCAACTCTCAGCTCTCTGCCTGTCAGCCTCGTTACTGCTGCCCGGAGAACACACAGGGAAAGGAAAGGTCTTTGTGGAGGTATTTGCAAACCACTAGTGAGGCCAAGATGACTGCCACCAGTGCTAGGATTTGGGGAATTTGGCGTGCCCTCTCTCTGCCCTTCCTGCATACAGCAATAAGATGATGCCAGCAGCACCACACGTCCTCAGAAGGGATATGGGCAATGGGAGGCAATAGATATCTTTTGGTTGGCTACTTAAGTGACTTTATGCGATGCCAGAAGCATCAATCTCAGGATGAAAATACAACTTACAACTCAATTTCAGTATTGCAGCTACCAGGTTTACCCAACATCACACAATCATCTTAAAGTAGCCAGAGGCTGCAGCGCATTTTAACAGGTAAATTCACATGCTCTGGAAGCCAGACCTCACCTTTCACCTTAGCAAAGGAAAGCACACTTCAAAAATCATGGGCTATTATTTTAGGAGCTGATGGAGTCAGATCACCAAGTGCTGCCACATGATTGACAAAGATTAGGAATTCTGCTGCCTTGAAGGGTTTCTGATATACAGCCTACCACAAGACAGGCTGCAAAGCTGAAGAACCGATTGAAACTAGCCTCTCCTTTAAAACATCGTGTGCTGCAAACTCATTTTTCCTATTAACATCTTTCAATTAAATACCAGAAGCATTACTTTTATTTATAGAAAACCCTTACTAAACCCTAAGATATATACATGCAAAACAGAGAATGTACAGTTAGAAGAGTAAATTCCAAGCCTAAACTATACTTCTCCTAAAGCATTGATCTAGGGAGGGGCCCTTGCATTTCACAGTTAAAATGTTCAATATTAAGAAACTGAGGCTGCACTCATTGGAATTAAGGCAATGGCTCTGCATTACAAAGAGCTCAGAGCTGCACTGGCTTCAGATATTCCTGTTGCTGTCTCTGACAAGTGTGCAGACTTATCACTGCCACTAGCACAGTAGTTTGTGTGCTGTGCTGGCAACTGAATCAAAGAACTCATATGGCTTTCAAAAAGAAATTCCTAAAAATTTGGAAATAGATGTGAAATGGTGGGCAGGGAGAGGAAAGAAGGGAGAAGTGGCCTTGGGATTATGCTATGCTGTTTTTCTTAACAGTTACCAGCAACACCCTGTTTCATGCTGCAGTATTATTTGCACTTAAATCAAGAGTTAAGTGGCTTAGCTGTCAGTGAAGTGTCAAGTCCTGCTGCCTTTTCTACAGACACCAGCATGCTAACCTTCAGTTAATAAATAAAGTTCTACAGAGATCCTGGTTCTGGTGGATCTGCATTTAAACTGGACCTACTGCCAAAGGAATAAAACAGTCTTTGTCCCCCCATCTTTCTGTTGATGGTTCGTTCCTGTTACACCCTCCTTTTGGTCATGAGCCACATCAGAGAATGCAAGAGGCTGAAAGGTAAGTATTGCTTTATGTGAGGCTATTCTTCCAGCCAGGGCAGCTCCAAAGTAAGGTTAATCATGCAGCCGCACGAATGCCTGTGCTGGCGCAGTGCAACAACGCACAGGGAGAGACAGGGATGTTCCTCCTGGTAGCTGTGCTCTTAGAACCCCATGCAGGATTATGGTGTTTATCAGCTTTAATGCTTGGGTAGTCACATTTGTTAGCATGTGAAATGGGAGCTGAGTACTAGTAAAGCTGACAAATCTTACAGTTATAGCGCAGCAACACAGAAATCCAAGGGCAGCACTTGAGAAAGACCAGTCATTAACTAACCTTTTATACTAAGTTTACATCATGTGTTATGTTATACTAGATTTACATCATTGTCTACCTTGACTTCAGCAAGGTGTTCGACACAGTCTCCCACAGCATCCTCATAGGGAAGCTTAGGAAGTGTGGCTTAGATGAAGGGACAGTGGGGTGGATTGAAAATTGATTGAAAGACAGAGCTCAGAGGGTCGTGATTAGGGGCACAGAGTCTAGCTGCAGGTCAGTGACAAGTGGTGTTCCCCAGGGGTCAGTACTGGGTCCAGTCCTCCAATATATTCATCAATGACCTGGACAAAGAGATAGAGTGCACCCTCAGCAAGTTTGCTGATGACACAAAGCTGGGAGGGGTGGCTGACACACCAGAAGGCTGTGCCGCCATACAGAGAGACCTGGACAGGCCGGAGGGTTGGGTGGAGAGAAACCTTATGAAATTCAACAAGGGCAAGGGTAGGGTGCTGCACCTGGGGAGGAATAACCCCCTGCACGAGTACAGGTTGGGGGCTGACCTGCTGGAGAGCCGCTCAGTGGAAAGAGACCTGGGAGTCCTGGTGGACAACAGGATGAGCGTGAGCCGGCCAATGTGCCTTTGTGGCCAAGAAGGTCAATGGCATCCTGGGGTGCNCAAGAGGTAACAGGCACAAACTTGAACATAGGAAGTTCCATTCTCAACATGAGGAGCAACTTCTTTCCTTTGAGGGTGGCAGAGCCCTGGCTCAGGCTGCCCAGAGAGGTGGTGGAGTCTCCATCTCTGGAGACATTCCAAACCCACCTGGACGCGTTCCTGTGCAGCCTGCTCTGGGTGACCCTGCTCTGGCAGGGGGGTTGGACTAGATGATCTCCAGAGGTCCCTTCCAACCCCGACCATTCTGTGATTCTGTGACCAATTTTAACAGTTATGGCTATCCAAAATAAAATTTCCCCACAGTGCTCAGCTGTGCCTTCCAGAGATAAATTAATGATATACAACTCTCCAATTAATGATATACAACTCTGCAAAAAAGCAAGTTTTACAAAGTTTCTAAAAGTCTTCCACCAGACCAGAGGTTTATTTATCTCTGATTACTGAGGATTATGCTAAGCACATGTAAGCACAACTCTAGGCTGCAGATAAATGTTTAGCTATCCAGTTTGCTTAACAACACGCTATTTAACCTGCTTAGAGCAGAAATAGAATGAGGAAACAGAACAGAACATTTTAAGAGACTGTCAGCTAGGGCCAGACTCTTATATCTGAAGACATACAAACACATTCCTTCCTTGCTGTAACTGCAGTTAAGTACCTAGCTAGGTAAAATAGAGAGACCTGTAAAACATCTTAAGTTTGCCAGGAAGTCTGTCTGTCTGTTTTTATATAACCTACTTTCCTTCACTGTTTTAGTAACACAGTTTTAAGAACTGTCCTCTATCTGAAGACTTCTCCCTATCTTGTGTTTCTGACCTGAACAACCACAAAGTCTCCTTAGACTCTGAAATTCAGTTCTTTACCTGTAAAACAGGGTTAATAGCAATTACAGCCACTCAGAACTGCCAATAAACACATTAAGACTGCAAGAAACCCAAGACACAGCTACCCAAACACACTGCTCCAATGTGAGACAGGACATAATTTTTCTAACTGGGGATGAATTTTCTAGAGGAAAATATCTTAACGGGAGCACAGTGGCAGGAAGCTGATGAGTAGCATAAGGATGCATCATGAAGAGGGGACTGAGGCAGGGAACAACACACAACATATCGCAGCTAGGGGAGGGAATAAACAAAGCCAAGAGCCTGAGCCTTCTACCAGATGTTACTGAGTCAAAACATCACATCTCAACCTGTAACCACCATGATTACCACCATCTAGTGGGAGATGTCCCTGCCCATGGCAGGGGAGTTGGAACTAGATGATCTTTAAGGTCCCTTCCAACTCTAACCATTCTATTACTCCATGATTCTGTGATTACCCTTTAAAAAAATCCAATAGTTTACAAACCCTCAGAAACTGTCCTACCAAGTATTCTGAGATCAGCAGGCTTGATGCATGAATGCCCAGGAGAAACTCTCTGGCCAGTTGTACAATGAGATTAAATGAGATAATTATCCCATCTGACTTCAAAAGGCAGAAGTCTCTCCAATGTGTCACCATGTCCCCCTCAATTACATTATCTGCATAGAGCACCTAATAATCTGCCAACACTTTATCTCCAACACTGATATATTAAAATCGTTTAAGACAAAGATTCTCAGCTTTTTCCGTTCAGTGACCTCATTTACCACAGAAGAATGACCTCAGATGGCTCTCCTTTTAGCTTTCAGGAAATCTCAAATCTCAGCCTAGGTCAATAGCTCCTCCCAAAGGAGATTTACGGGCACAGCAAATAACAGAAATTACGTTAGTTCTGTAGTAAATAGTTTTGGGAAAAAAAAAAAAAGGATACAGTAACACTTACTCTCAACAGCGTGCACTGCAAAAATGAGCAGAGTAGGAGAGAAAAGAGAAATATTCAGATCCTTAAAATTAAGATACAGAGATTCAGACAGAGCAGCGTTTAAAACTTGTACCAAAAAGGGGAAGAGTAACAGCTTTGCTGGTGTGCTTTCTAGACCATGTAAAATGACTCCCTAGCTAGTCAAAGAACTGATATATATGGACAAGCCATCATTTCAAGAGTAACAGGAAACTAAAATGCAGGAATTAATCACTAAAAAGAAAAACACAGCAGGATGCCCATGTATGTTAAGTGAGCTCTAAAGCAGCATGCCAGATAATCATGCTGGTCATATGTAGATTCTTTTTCAGTCTTAAGGTAACACAAAGGTCATTTTAGGAGCAACCAAAGCTATCCAGAAGTGCACTCAAGATTTACATTCACAACATATTAACATTCAAAGCTGGGTAACAAGTTTTTGATCTTTATCAGTCCTGTGCTGCTTTAATCACATCTGATGCACAGAGAAGGTAGCAAACCATGAGGTCATTTTTATTCATTCTGTTGCAAGATCCCAACAAAGGTGAATGAATACCTGGAAGGATAATGGGCAGGGGAAATGTATGTTCGGATGGCATCTCTCAAAGGAGGTTAAGTAACCTCCTTTCTTGTTTGTTTTGCAAGACTATTCATGTATATTCAACACTGTGCATGACTAACTGATAACTATCACAGAAATACCTCCTCAGAGGTGGGCACTTGAATCCTTCACACAGCAATTTCAATCCACTTTGCCAAATGCTACATCCCTGATGGTGTTTCTACAACAGCATGTTGTTTGGTACGGAGAAGGTATGGAAGGTATGGAGAGACTCCAGATGGCTGTCTGACAAACGTTAGGGATTCCCACAACCAGTACAACTTGAGCTCTGACAGATTATAGTCCAGTGGCAAATGGAAATGTCACATTTGTGGTCTCCAAAACAAACTGGATATAACTTGAAAACAGTTGGTCCCTCTGCACAGAAATGGGTGAGACCTTGCTTCTTTCAGCACCAAGACAACCAAACTCTGAAAGGAGTTTACCAGCATAAAAAGAAAAGTCCTTAGCAATGCTGAGGATGAAGTAAGAATCTCAGCCTCCAGTATTCACTTTGGGGATGAAAACAGCTAATTCCCCAGCAGACACTACTTTGAGACAGAAGTTAGAATGAGCTCACACAAACACACTCTATGGAAGGAATACTGTACATGTGATCAACCAGAGGATCTGGATCTCCTCCACACTGAAATGGTGTCCTTAACTGACCGAGATTGAGTCCCACATTGTTTTTTTTCCAAGAACATTGATGGGCAAGAGAAGAGCTGAGATGAGGAACCGGTATCTGTACAAGCCCTGTGCAATACAAACAGTCCCACAACTAGTAGGGCTCCAGTAAAAGAAACAGAGAAAAGAGGCTGCAGTCTGCAGAAAAAAGAATTAGTGTCACTTGGTCTTGGTTGTCAATAAGAAGATGTCAAGGGACCTAAAAAATGACAACCGGTCTTCAATCAAAGACTGTATGTCCTTTCGCAATTCAGCATTCAAAACACTAAGAAGTATGTAAAATAAGAGGTTATTAGGGGTCATCCACAGTGTCCAAGCATGATTTCAAATAGATTCTGCCTGTCAAACAAGTATCTAGTAGAAAAGGGAATAAACCCTCCCTTAAGTGCATAGGCAGAACATTAATGAACAACAGACCAGTGAATTTGTGCTCTTGGAGAGCTAACAAAGCTTAGTGCATACCTAGGCAAAGCTCAGTGACTCTAAGTAGGCAGCTCCTTTTCCAAAACCATCACCATCTCAAAGAGCAGCTTGCTTGGGTTTCTTCCTTCCACAATCATCACCACTAATGAGGAGGAAAACAAATGGCAATCATAAAAATAGTGCCTTCAAAGACAACTTTGTTCCTCCAGTTGACCATGTAAGAAAACCACCAAATTCGGACCACACACGGAACTGCTTCACCCACAGAAATTGTCAGGATCATTGAGAGTGTGTCTTTAGAACAGAGAATGTCCTGAATGTTGTCATCAGCGTCAGTTTCTTTTCTAGGGAATTGAAGGAATCTAATGATACATTTTAAGGAGTCCTGAAAAGCTCTCTGGCTTTCAATAAAGCACGATGGGCAATGTGTTCCCTGAAAAATAGTGATTAATGTACTTTAAGAAGGTAGAATGTACTTTTAAAAATGTAAAATATATTTTAGAAGGTAGACTCTGTCATTAAATAAGAATAAAGAGCTTAAAAAGGTCACAAGGCCCTGTGAAACCAGACACTTGGTATAAACTATAAATGCCTTACTAATGAATACACCCTCGAAGAAGAACAGAAGGCTGATAATAAGGAACATCCCACCACAGGAGGCGCTGAAACTGGCTGAAAACCAGACAGATGCTGGATAAGGCATAAAGTCAACAAAAATTTGTAGTAACTGGGGGAAAGGTAAAGGTGCCAGTGGGAGATCATGACCACCAACTCAACTGGAGACTGAATTGGACTACCCGACCCACAAAGTGCTGGAGCATGCACACATCAATTAAAGGACCTTGTAACTTTAAATGAAAGCAAGAGGCTGTACTAACCAATAGAAATTGTTAAGATAAGGTACTAATGAATAATTATCATCGAGGGTGTGTATTTCTGTGTTTTGAACTGTATAAATATTGCTAAGAGTTTTAGGCCGGTGTGCTAGCTTTGTGGATTACCACCTAGCACCCATCTCTGCAGAAATTAAATAAATAGATAATACCTCTATTCTGTGTGTATACTGGCGTCTGCACACCAGGTAAATGACCCTGCTTTGGGACATCATCATGATGACACCTCAGCAACAGAATGGTCTGAAGATAAACTAAAGGATGAATGAGAAGACTAGAAGAAACATGTCAGGGAAGAAGGAAGTGATATGACCATCATCTCTCTCCTGACAAACCTATCACTAAGGTTTGTCTTCCACATGTTGGAAGCTTGCTGCCAACCACTGCAGCTGAAGCAGGAGGTGGGTGCTGCATGGAGCACTAACATCAGGTGGTTAAAAAGCTAGATCATTCAATCATTCCTCTTTTCTCTGAGGCAGGAAGGAAAGAGAGGTGTAAACTGCTGCAAAGAAAATATGATCTCCAGAATCACAAACAGGCAGAGCTGGTGCTGGAGGCTGTCCTTACAGAGGCACAAGTGAAAGAGATAACTTCACCAAAACCTGCAGCACCCTGCATAAACTGAACATAAAATCTCAGTTCAGGATTCAAAGCAAACATCAGTGAAGCAAGCCCAATCTCAGCTAGTACCACATGAATAATCAGGGCTTGAGGCTTTGCTGCTTGGAACTGTAAATATCAATATCTGTAAATATCAATAATGTTTGACTCTGGTTTTCCCTTGTTGCAGGAGAGCCAGTACTACTAGTTTCAGTGCCAGAAAGTCTGCTTGGAAGTGCTTCAAGTCCTCCTCACGACCTCCTTCAGTCCTCCTCCTAATGACCTGGGATTTCTCAGTGCAATCAGACCACAGATGAGCTGAGGAACAAGACAAGACCATTTGCAGCTGGTACGACATTCATGAGTTGGGGTATTCTCTGACACCGAAGATGGAGCATCACAGTGCAGGCTTAAACCGACCAGTTTTCAGTGCTTCCAATAACTTGGGATGAAAATCAGCATCACTGCTTCCTTCAAAAGCAAATTCACAAAGTTTCAGCTCGAATTCTCTGGCAACACAGCATGCAAAGGACAGACAGACACAACACCTGTCCAAGAAGCACAAGCAGTATATTTACGCACCACCTAAAAAGTAATTAACCATTATAGATGGCACAAAGGCATAAGACCAGCCATGTGAATTCTCCTAGAGAGAACAATTTTGATGACCTGAGATGAAGAATGAATAGCAACACACACTAAAACATCTAGAAATGATGAAAACGAAGATAAAATATGAACAAAGTCTACACTGCAGAAATACCTCTAGGAATAAAGTGCTTAGCCTCCAATGGTCAGCTGAGAAGAACACAGCATCTCTTTACTCATGAACCAGCCAAGAGGGAAAGCACAGTAGTAGTATGTCTTTTATTGACACAATAGGAGTCAAACTTTATCAATTCTTGAGTCTTCCAGTTAGGTATACTGGCAATGTGAATATGGATGGATAAAAATTTGCATCAACCCAGCGGAGATGGACCTTTCTTTTCAGTTACCCAAAGACAGAAAAACACCCTCCTCCAGTTTCCAAATTACACTTCCTTCAGGGCCTGGGGATTGTGAGAAACCAAAAGGAATGCAAAGTTGATTTAATGACTGTGCAGAGCAATGTATAAATATGGAATCAGTATCAAAAGAACATGAGACTAAAGGTTACATACAAGCATAGAAAAACATCCACACAAACAACAAGGGAAGCGAAATCATCTCACCTGGATTTAACATTCATGCATGCAGAAACAAAATGGACAAAACTTTTTTCTTACAAATAGACAAACTTCCCCCTCCCGGTTTTAGATTTTCAGCATTTGCGGTGTTTCTAGTTCCTTCAGACACATGAATATTGTACAAAGACACGAAGGCGAATTTGCGTTATAACAATATCAAACACGTACTTTGCAAAAAAAAAAAAAAAAAAAGAAAATTATCAGGAGAACATCAGATATCCTTGGGTCATAAAGATTACATGGTATATTTAAGAAATAAGTCTGGGGTCACACAAGATTTTGGTAATGCGTTTTTCTGAGAGAGTTTGAGATGTTAGGGGCTTGATTTTTTATGAAAAACCCTCAGGACATTTAGAATGCCAAACACAAGTGAAATATGGTTTGAATCTTTCGGCAGATGTTACCCTATGATGAGATAACGCACTTACGTCTCTTAAGAGCACGAGCATAACATAACTAAATGGAAATAAAATTGCACCTTATTCAGTGCTTCTTCTAGTTTGCGTGTGTGTTAGCCCTGTGTCTCCTCTTACTTCTTATTCTACTTCCTGAACAAAGCAATTTCAACTTGCTCTTGCTTCTACCCAGGAGAGAAGTTACAATTTTGAAGATGTTAACACCAAGCACATGACAGAAGTTCAGAAGCTCAGATCAGGATGACATTTACGGTCAGATTTACAAAGTGCTGCTAAATAGGTCCCTTCGCACTGTCAGGAAGATGCCTGTGCAAATTCCCTAGCTGGAGATCGATTAAACAACAGTAACTCTCAGGACAAGGAGAGAGTAACAGTGCAAGGAACAAAAAGCTGGTGTGCTAGCTTCAGTATTTGAATAGCACCAAAAAATAAAAGTATGGACTCAGGTCTAACCGTCAACTGTACAAATATCACATAGCCACTTAGGCAAGGAGAGCAGTGCAATGGAACGAACCTTCCATAGTACTGACGTTCTTGTTTACCCTCCCTATTCTCTACTGATTCAAATTGGAATAGAAGGCAGTAGAAAAATACTGTCAGTCATCACAGTTTTGTATCAAATAGGTCTAGTAAAATTATTATTTTGATTGGATTGTTAACGTGGCTTTTGATGATAACAGTTTGGAATATTCAGACTTCTCTCAGACATTCAAGTTCATCCTGCGTGACATTCTGTTAAGTGTATTAATAGGACTGAGCATTAACGTAACATTTGTTAAGTTCTCGTGTGGAAATGAGGTATTTCCAGGGTAGCACTGGAAATACCTCACAGAGCTCTCTCCTCTAATACTAGTCAAGTTCTTTATCTGTAATTAAAGGGGAAAAAACTTCCTTACTTCTGCAAACAAATAAAAAAGAACTACCAAAAAAGGATTATGAAGAAAGGTTATAAGGAGGAAGAAACAGTCTCAGCTTCACGTACAAGAAAAAAAACAGGCTCTGAGCTATCAATTTCCCCCAGGCTCAAGAAAAACTCTTGCTTGTTAGTTTGTGCCATGAAAACATTGCCCAGGAAAAGGTTGGGAAAAAAGGGAAATCACATGTTATGAATAACTAGGAAAGTAAGAGACAACAAAAGGAAGAAAATCATTATGCCACTGCCTGCATCATGCTTAGCCTGGACCTTAATCCTGGGTGCAGTCTGGTACCTTCAGACAGAGCTGAACTGAAAGAGGTTCAGAGAAATCCGGCAAGGAAGCTCAGAGGTGGAGTGGCTTCCACAAAGGAGCATCTGCATAAGCTGGGACTCTTCAGCCTGGAAAAGCCATGGCCCGTAGGCTGGCACACGAAATGTCTACAACATCCTTAGAGGCAGGGAGAGCAGGCAGCAAGGAACGAGGGCCATCAGATACAGCTAGTGGGAGCAAACAAGTGAGGGGAGGTGTTTTTTCTTAGAGCAGAGCAGACCTACTGAACGTCTTGCAGTAGGGTGTTGTAAATGCAAAACGTTTACATGTGTTCATGGTGAGATGGGAAAAGTACCTGAGAGAGCCACTGAGGAATCTCAACAGATCGTAACAGACTCAGGAGATCCCAAGAGCTGAAAACAGTTGTACATAGAGAAAAGTATTAGGGGTCTTTTTTCCTCATTATTTAATGTGACAGAATTCCCAGAAAGTGGAAAGTTTGTCTTGCCCATCATCCTACTCCTTTTCATTGTCCTCTAAACACCAATATTCCTAACTCTCCCTCCCAAAGGTTTGCAGTAATGACATAGTCCTTTCTGGTTTTCACCTGTATTTTCCTACTTAATTTTGAATTCAGTTGTGAAAGACTTCTGGGGCACATGCAATTAGAGAGCTATCCTGACCTCACCCTCTCCTCTATGTATACAAAGAACTTGCCCTCAGGACAGCCCGCTTGAATTCATGCCTGTTACTGAGAATAGATGCAATGCAGAGATGCTTCTTGTTAGCTTAGATACGTGAGTTGTAAACACTGGCTGTAGTAATGTTGCTACTGTTATGCTAGTTTAAGCACACAAAGCAAGTTCTGCAGAAAGAAGTGAAGCATTTTATTATTAACAGAAATTAAGATTGTGGTGGAAAACAGGCGCTTTTTTGTTGTTTGCTTGTTTGTTTGTTTTCCACAAGAGTGCTTCTTCATCTGTAGAAACTGCACTCAAAAGCTTAACACCAGTTACTCTAACAAAGCACATTCACATTCTCCCCCAACCTTTACCTCAGCGGTACAGGTTAAACTGGAGTGAGTGATATGGAGGGGAAAAATCAGGCTGAAATTATAGCTCTTTGTGAAACCTTTACTAAAAATTTCACACTTAAAAAACTTGATCAAGGGAACTGCCACAAACATTCCATTAAACCACAAATACTTTTAACCAAGTTCCTCTTAAAGATATAACTGAGGGACTGAAGGAGCAAAGTCCCTCCCGCTGTAAAAGATGATCAGGTTGGAGACCACCTGAGCAACTTGTTCTGCAAGTCTATGGAACCTGACCAGACAAGATGCATCTGAGTCTCAAGGGAACTGACTGATGTAGTTGCCTTACCACTGTGCCTGGGAAGATCATGGAACAGATCCTGACAGAAGCTATGCTAATGCACACGGAGGACAAGGAGGTGATTCAAGACAGTCACCATGGCTTCACCAAGGGCAAATCTTGCCTGACCAACCTAGTGGCCTTCTATTATGGAGTGACTACATCAGTGGACAAGGCAAGAGCCACTGATGTCATCTATCTGGACTTCTCTAAGGCCTTTGACACGGTCCCCCACAACATCCTTCTCTCTAAATTGGAGAGATATGGATTTGATGGGTGGACTGTTCGGTGGATGAGCAATTGGCTGGATGGTCACATCCAGAGGGTCAACAGCTCAATGATCGGATGGAGATCAGTGACGAGTGGTGTCCCTCAGGGGTCCATACTGCGATCAATACTGTTTTATATCTTCATCAATTACATCGACAGTGAGATTGAGTGCACCCTCAGGGATTTTGAGGATGACGCCAAGCTCAGTGGTGAAGTTAACACACTGAGGGACTGGACGCCACCCAGAGGGACCTGGATGCCACCCAGAGGGACCTGGACAAGCTCAGTAAGTGGGCTCAGGTAAAACCCCATGAGATTCAACAAGGCCAAGTACAAGGTCCTGCACCTGGGTCGGGGCAATCCCATGCACAAACAAGATGGGCAGAGAATGGATTGAGAGCAGCCCTGAAGAGGAGGACTTGGGGGTACTGGTGGCTGAAAAGCTGGACATGAGCCTGCAATGTGTGCTTGCAGTCCAGAAAGCAAACCGTATCCTGGGCTGCATCAAAAGCAGCGTGGCCAGCAGGTCAAGGGAGTGGGATTAACCGCGCACTATAGGAGAAGATCAGGTTTGAGACCATCTAAGGAACCTGAAGGTACATAGGTCCGTGGGGCCTGATGAAATCCATCCACAAGTCCCGAGGGAGCTGGCGGGTGAAGTTGCTAAGCCATTTTCCAACATATTTGAGAAGTTGTGGCAGTCTGGTGAAGTTCCCACTGACTGGAAAAGGGGAAACGTAACTCCCATTTTCAAAAAGGGAGCAAAGGAAGACCTGGGGAACTACAGATCGGTCAGTCTCACCTCTGTGCCCAGCAAGATCATGGAGGAGATTCTCCTGGAAACTCTGCTAAGGCAGAGATGGAAAATTAGAATGTGATTAGTGACAGTCAACACAGCTTCACCAAGGGCCACAAATCTGGTGGCCTTTTACAGTGGTGCTACAGCATTGGTAGATAAGGGGAGAGCAACAGACATCATTTACCTGGACTTGTGCAAAGTATTTGACGCTGTCCCCCATGACATCCTTGTCTCTAAATTCAAAAGGCATGGATTTGATAGACGGACCGCTCGGTGGATAAGGAACTGGCTGTATGGTCACACTCACAAGGGTTGTGGTCAACGGCTTGATGTCCAAGTGGAAACCAGTGACAAGTGGCATTCCTCAGCGGTCAGTACTGGGATCAGTGCTGTTTAACATCTTTGTCAGTGACATCGACAGTAGGATTGAGTGCACCCTCAGCAAGTTTGCTGATGACACCAAGCTGTGTGGCATGGTCAACGTGCTGGAGGGAAGGGATGCCATCCAGAAGGACCTGGACAGGCTTGAGAGGTGGGCCCGTGCAAACCTCATGAAGTTCAACCAAACCAAGTGCAAGGTCCTGCACCTGGCTTGCGGCAATCCCAAGCACAAATATAGGCTGGGTGGAGAATGGATTGAGAGCAGCCCTGAGGAGAAGGACTTGGGGGTGTTGCTGGATGAGAAGCTCAACATGACCCATCAATGTGCACTCGCAACCCAGAAAGCCAACTGCATCCTGGGCTGCATCAAAAGAAGCGTGGCCAGCAGGTTGAGGGAGGCGATTCTGCCCTCGTGAGACCCCACCTGGAGTACTGTGTCCAGCTCTGGAGTCCCTAACATAAGAAGGACATGATCAGAGGGCTGGAGCACCTCTCCTACGAAGACAGGCTGAGAGAGTTGGGGTTGTTCAGCCTGGAGAAGGGCCCGGGGAGACCTTATAGCAGCCTTCCAGTACCTAAAGGGGGCTTACAGGAAGGATGGGGAGGGACTCTTGATCAGGGAGTGTAGTGATAGAATGAGGGGTAACGGTTTTAAACTGAAAGAGGGGAAATTTAGATTAGATATTGGGAAGAAATTCTTTCCTGTGAGGGTGGTGAGACACTGGCCCAGGTTGCCCAGAGCAGCTGTGGATGCCCCATCCCTGGAGGTATATCAGGCCAGGCTGTATGGCATTTTGAGCAACCTGGTCTAGTGGGAGGTGTTCCTGCCCATGGCAGGGGGTTTGGAACTGGATGATCTTTAAGGTCCCTTCCAACCCAAACCATTCTATGATTCTGCCCCTCTACTCAGCTCTGGTGAGACCCCACCTGGAGTACCGTGTCCAGCTCTAGGGTCTCCAACATAAGAAGGACATGGAACCTGTCGGAGTGGGTCCAGAGGAGGGGCACACAAATTATCAGAAGGATGGAACACCTCTCCGAGGACAGGCTGAGAGAGCTGGGGTTGTTCAGCCTGGAGAAGAGAAGGCTCCGGGGAGACCTTATAGCAGTCTTTCAGTATTTAAAGGTGGGCTTATAAGAAAGATGGGGGACAGACATTTAAACAGGGCCTGTAGCAACTGAAGAAGGGGTAATGGTTTTAAACTAAAAGAGGGTAGATTCAGACCAAATATAAGGAAGAACTTTTTTATGATGAGGGAACAGGTTGCCCAGAGAGGTGGCAGATGCCTCATCCCTGGAAACATTCAAGGTGAGACTGGATAGGGCTCTGAGCAACATGATCTAGTTGAAGATGTCCCTGCTCATGGCAGAGGGTGTTGGACTAGATGGCCTTTAAAGATCCCTTCCAACCCAAACCATTCTATGATTCTATAAACTACCACTATCGTTCTGGCTGCTGTGTGTGTATATATATATATATATATATCTGTACTTGAGGAAGTCATTTACAACTTAAATTTTACTCTAAAGTTCTGAATTGCTTTAAAATTGTCCTGAGGTATTCTCCAAAATACACCTTCCAGAGATAATGATATTCAGGTCCTGAACCGAACACCTTACTTGAGGATGTTTTACAGTAGAGCAGCAAAGTTTTGTGGAACAAGTGAGACTGAGAGACTGCCCAGAAACGTTCTCCTCCAAGTTCTTCCACACCCATGTGTCAGCACCTCCAGAAAACACTTTTCTAGTTGTTCATGATGGTTCTAAACCTGTGTAACAAAACTTCAACAACATCCACCCCACTGAAGCAGTGCTGCTGTTATCTCAAAAAAAACGAATCAGATACGCTTGGAAGCTAAAGGTCGCAATAAGAAGGAAAATACTTTACCATGTACATGAGACTGTTGGAAACTTTTTCCTGGTGCAAAGTGGAAATTTCCAGCTACCTGCAGGAGACAGTAATCTTTCATTAAAAGGTCTGAATCTATATAAATAAAGCAGTTGTACCGGTGCTGGATCTTTAAATTTTTGTTTAAACAAGATATATACCAAGCAACTCATTTTCATAGGTGACAATATCAGCAGATATTGTCCTAACAGAGAAATGAATTTCCCCTCTTCCTCACAGGCAGTCACGTGGAAAGCCACAATTACATACTGATGTTGTTGATAACTGTTCTATGCAAATTATTTTAGCAGATGTGAAGAAGGAGGAATTAAGCTATTGGGAGGGAACTGACCACTGCTGCAGGAAATACAAAAAGGTATCACAGAAAATGAGTGGAGAAAGTAACTGAGAAGGAGAGTGAGCAGGGTAAAAAAACCTTAATACAATAAACAACAGTGATCCTATGTATGCATCCATGAAAATAAGCTGCTTGCAAAAATAAAGCGCTATACCTACAAAAAACCCAAAACCCCACAAAACCCCCAAAAGACAAAAGGTTGTTAAAATTTCATCCTGGAATCTGAAAGGGATCTGGACATTAGGTGCCAGTCCTCACGGACATTTACTAGCAATCATACACAGTCTCCCCTGGAAGATCTGAACGTCCCAAGCTCACAGGCTATACTACACCTTTGACGTCTGTGCAAACCTACTGCTTGTGTTAACTGCAGACGTGATGAGAAAGATGTGCAAAATTCCAAGTGTATAACAATGGCCCCCAGAAATTTCCCCAGCGACACCCACCACTGGACCCTTGCTACCTCCAGCAAGGTACCCTTTCAAGCTTTCCTTTTCATCACACATTGTGATGGAGGGTCCCATAATGATGCTCAAACCACAATGTCCGGCTTTGAGTAAAAGGTTTACTTTCCCGAAATAAAGAATGTGGTCTCCAGAAAGAGTACACAAAGGTGTAAACAAAAAATATAGTTTGAATTAAAGAAAAAAAGATTTGCCTGGGCCTGACCTCTAGAATGTATTTGGGTATGTAACCTGCATGTCCAAGTGTTCTGGGTTTGGTAACCTGCCAAATGACAGGGTAATTACATAGTTATCTGGTATATCTCATACTACATTTCCACGTTTTTGCCAGTTGCAAAAACCACCTCTCTGAGCATTTTCAGCTTTGGCTACCAACTCCAATAATCTTGCTTCCATTGTTTCTTAAAAGAAAGATAACATTTCACTCTCTCCAGCACCTCTGATGGCAAGTTGTTGGTTACTGTTATCTCCAGCACCCTCTGGTGCTCTCTGCTTTAAGACTAGAAGGGCAGGTGGGACAACCTAACCTCAAAGAAGCTGCCTCACTTCCTCCAGAAACCTCAGCAAAAAGACTCACTAGATAGATGGTAGGAAAAGCTAAGCTTCTCCAGCCAGCATGCTTCTTACCCCAGCCCACACAACGAAACAGAGAATTAGCCCCTTCTCACTGCTCTTCCTGATTCTGCTACTGAACTTGCGCCTTTATGGGCACAACTACCTTGCTGAGCCCAGGGTTTATTATATTACAGTCCCATGAACGTCTAAAGCTAGAAAAGGAGAGGAACGCTCCAACTCTGCCTTTTCACAGTCACCACCATCATGCAGCAGGTTCACAGCAAAATCCATCTCTCACCTTGTTGACCTCTAGGAAACCATACACTTGGCAGCCCTCGTTCTTCTGTTCCTGCATTTTCTGGCTAAACCCTTCCCTCTTGCACTGCTCTATGGTATCTGGGTTCTTGAAGGCCCAGCCTCGCCGTCTGTATGCTTCTCTGACATCATCGCAAGTATTACAACACCTGCAAAAGCACAAGCACTATTTTACCATCTGCATCGCTAGAAATAGATGCTCAAGTTCAGGACTTGAATCCTTAGTGGATTTTTCTTCAATAAAGCAATAAAGCAAACATCAAGGACTGGACCTTAAAAGCTGGCCTAATGCTCCTGAAGGAGTTCGAGCTTCTTGAAGTACTTTTTGAGATTTTGGCATGAGGATGCAAGCTGTCTGAATGCAGTGCTTGAGTCTGAAGAGGACTTTGCCTGTCCATTTAGACAGCCAAGATGCTCCTTGGCAAAGAGATTTACTACAAAACCGACATCAGTGTCTCACAGTTCTGAGCAGTTTGGAACTCCCCTGGGCGAACAAAGCATCTGCCCGTTTTTATTCCTCCTTTTCTCTGTTTTTACGCCAAGACCGTCAAAATGGGAAGGAAGGTAAGTGGCAAACTTTCTTCATTACTTTTCTACCTCTGGATAACACCGTGGTCACTGAGAAAAACATTTTTCTTTCTTGGTTCCATGTTTTGCTGGACGAAGAAAAAGCTGAAGGCTGGAATCATGAATCCCTCAAGATGGAAACACCTCTGGGGAAGGACGCAACTTGACAGATGGGACAAACCAAGTTACTACAGAGAGAGTAATAGCGCAGGATAGTCCAGAACTATGGATTACCACGGATCCATTCTTACAGGAATTTGCAGGTAGGGGGAATGAGAAACCAAATGACAACTGTTGTTTCCAATTCTCATCACCAATTCTCGTCATTCTCTCAACGCATGCCCAGGAGGATTTCATTGCACAGACATTCACAGACATTTGGAAAAAAAAAAGTGCATGCAAAATAACTATCAATTTGAGTGCTAAGATACAAAAAGGTGTAAAGGTTACCGAATGTCCTCTGACTCTGCCCCATAACAGCTCTCGCAGCGATCAGCATCCAAAGAATTTGGATCAAACACTTTTTCTTCTTCTTTCCCCAGCTCTAAGACAAAAGAAGATTCAAAGTGATGAGGCATGTCTAGAAATGCTACATTGTACTCTTGGTTTGTTCTACACATGAACACAATGATTTTGTGTCGCAAGCTGCACATCCTGCGTGCAAAGTCCACCTGAAATGGTATGCATAGAGCCTGCTGATGTGTGAAGATCAAGAAGCAGAATAGCATTTGTCATTTGAAGAACATCCTCCATAGAAAGAACTAGCTATCTGTAAGCCTTGCTGTAGCACTGATCAGATGCTACTTCCATGAAGGCTTTGTTAAAACATTATCCAAAGCAGACCAAATCAGTACATTGCAACTGATACAGAACCTGTTACGCAAACAAAATTTTAAATAGCAATCAACTGAGTCAACAGTGTATAACACATAATCCTGTTCCAAGACATGTAGGGAACACATTCCAATGAAACAAGATCAGAGTGGAAGTCTCCCGAGTGGAAAACTGAAACCCAGTCCTCCAGGATGACAATGCTGACAAGGCACAAATGTTAACCACCACTCACTAGAAATCTCCAAGGAATTTCTACCTTCTTTGTGACTTAACAATTCTGACAGTATCTGTGCCACACTTGTGTTGAATGTGCAGCCACAGTGCGTCTGGGGCACAAACTCACAGTGTTTCATGTTCTTATGTGCAGAAGACTGAAGAGGGACTTGTAGCAGAGGAGATGAGAGCTAGTGAGAGCTGAAATCCGCCAAAGGGGAGGATATGCCTACAGAAAACTCAAACAGGACCTCTGTTTTGTCAAGAACCAAAACAAATATCAAAGGTCTACAAATTCTGGAGTTAGGAATAAGCGAGCCAAGGAATTTTGCATCTACAACTTTCAAAAATATTGGCTCTTATTATAAGAGGCCCCCTTAAAATCAGGCTGTTTCAACTCACAAATCCTGAAGGACAAGACCAAGTCTGCTGGGTTACAAAAGCCCTCTAAGGCTCACTATCTAGGCACTACTGCGCTACCCTGTATAAGCCTTGAAAAGGTGGCTCCTTGGATAACTAATGCTGGGGAAGGTGATAAGGTACATAGTCAGACATTGATGAGGGGATAAAACGTTATCAGGGCCTTGTTTGTTGAGATTGAGAGGTATAACAGGTGGATGGAAGTGAGTATTAAAGATGCCTGTATTTTGTATTAGCCACAGAAGAAAAGAGATTTCAATTAGCAAGTATGAAATATGTATGAAAATCAATCATTAATCTTATTTCTTTAGTCAAATACTTTATGGTAGTTATGAACAAGCAAATATAAACTTCTAGGAAAATATACCCATTATTAAACAACTGTGTGAGACTTTCTTTCTGAAGCTTACAATATTCAAAGGACTTGAAAGTGCACTTAAGAATTCATTGTTTAAGAAGCGGTAGGGCTTTTAATCTTGCAGTTACGCTAAAAGATAGCATCAGGAAGAATAGAGCTTAATAACTGCTACACTTTGTCAAAGCCATGATTCCCACCAATTGGACAAGAACATCTGTACAATGGAGTCTTTCAAGACAGCAACCAGAAACAGCTTTTTAAATGTAATCAGTAGCTGCCTGTTGAGTTGTCTCAGAGACAGCATACAGAGGTAATGCACAGTTTAGATACTATAAAGAAACTACAGTACATAAAACTTGCAGGGTTTCTTGCTGTTAACATGGTCCTCAATGTGCATGCAGATATGAAACATGGTCCTCAATGTGCATGCAGATATGATATGTGAAATTGGAAAACTCTGTCCATGTTAAAGGGAAAGAAATTATTAAGACCCACCATTAAAGAATTCAATAATTTATTATCATTCAATGGAAATAAAATGACATCCAAGCACACAATGCAACCTACCATATAAATCATTAAGCTGTTAACTATTTTCACGTAACTATGATCAGGAAAAGCCTCCAGATAGTACTCCATAAAATTTGGGTATGCTTTACTAAATTTCACAGAATCATAGAATCATTTAGGTTGGAAAGGACCTTAAAGATCATCTAGTTCCAACCCCCCTGACCTAGACAGGGACACCTCCCACTAGACCAGGTTTCTCAAAGCCCCATCCAGCCTGGCCTTGAACATCTCCAGGGATGGGGCCCTGATTTAAGGTCAATACTGCTATAGCTGCCATTTAAATAATGTATTGAATGTCAGTGTTACTAATAGAAACTGATAATCACAGTTCAATGAGCATGGGTGGATACTTCTGATCTAACTTGCAACATGGGTGATCAAAACCAAACTAGCTTTGTGCTTTTTCTGGACAACAGGAGAAATTGCTTCCTGCACTCAATGCATCTGATCTCTTTTAAAATGCCTCTTCCAGGCGAGACAGTTCACTCCCTACAAGTTTCCCTTCGTCTCCATTGATTATATAAGGAGTC
This sequence comes from Stercorarius parasiticus, assembly GCA_013396915.1. Classification (NCBI taxonomy): domain Eukaryota; kingdom Metazoa; phylum Chordata; class Aves; order Charadriiformes; family Stercorariidae; genus Stercorarius; species Stercorarius parasiticus. The sequence goes on from VWZL01003845.1 coordinate 383,496, forward strand.
AGAGCAACCGGTTCAGACAGAGTAATCCCAACGGAGATTGGCAATACAAGTAAGGCAGGAGGCGTACATGTGTTAATAGAGAATTAGATACAGAAAAGCTGGTTTTGTCCCTAGACATTAAATTTGTAATGCCACGACCTCTGAACACAGAAAGGCTGCTAAGTGACGCAGCAGTAAGAATGCTTAGTTTAGCCTTTCAACATCAAGAACAGAAAAGTTAAATCTGAGTGACACAAATCAACAAATTTAGTTCATGCTAATACACAGAACTACACTATTGCCCAGAAAAGAGCTCATGTTTTGGAAAGGAAAAATCAGGACAGTGTGCCTGTTAGACTGTAACACTTTGCCAGAATTCTTTCTGGTTTGTATCAAAGTACAACAATGAGTCATAACATGTAAAAAATGTAGAAGAGAAGTTTACATAGTCAAGGATCACTTAGTACAACTTGTAACCAATAAATCAACTAAAATACATTTATCCGGTATGCATTAACACACACAAAGTACCTGCAGTAAGGGGCAAGTTTAGGCTTAAGGGTTGAGACACTGGAGCCTTCCCTGGAGAGAGGCTCTTTCATCTAACCAGGTTGTCCCATTTGTCATCCCACTGTGATTTAAAGGTACAACCAAAGTCAAGTTTTGCCAGAACAGCTGCTTCCTTTCTAGTCATAAAAGACCATTAACTTGGGAGCTTTATTCCTGAAATGCATCCATGAGTCCCTGCTGTAATTTCAGAAGGACTAGGCAAAGATTTGCCTCACAAAAGTAGCGAGTGCAACAGGAGCTTGTAGGATCTGCCAGTTTAATACATTTGGGACCTATAAACTCTTCAAGAGTTTATGGTGTTTAAATGCTCTTCAGCTGTCACTTGCTCCCGTAAATCCAAAATGTGCATGCAGTGATGGAAAGACTACGAGAACATCCACCCAAGAAAGGCATAATAGCATCTTACCGTGTCTCTCGGCCTCTGGAGTCACACGATTGCCAGCTTTATCCAAACGTTGCTTAAACAGATTGTGCTCTACATCCAGCTGCTGCTCTCCTGCTACGTCCATGGCATCAATGCTCAAATCTGAAAACAGTGAGCAAGGAAAATGGTCTGTAAATGCACATTTGTTATGCCCTGTGGCAGGCTGGAAGCATTCAACCCATGGAAACACAGAATTTTTCAGCCAGGGGGATGAGCGTGCTGAACTGGAAGAGTGTGTATGGTTGGGCCTAAGGGACATAGAGGGAATAAAACGCACATTGCATCAGCCTAAATGACCCTTCCAAATACGGGGTTGGGTTTGATGTACAAGAAGGACTGTTTCCAGCTGCCACAGAAAAGTGTTATCCTCAAAGGCAAACACACTTTAGGCAAAACCCCCAAACCCTCAAAGCCCATAACCATTTTCCGGAGTTGAGCTTAAAATTGGTTGAAAGCTGTGTCCTACCTCTACCCCCTCACCCCCCCCATCAGCGTGTTTCCTTGTGATCCCTTTTCACAAAGAAGACTGAAAAGGTTTGTGGTCTCTATCTGGTGTCGAAGCACCACGATACACTGACTGCCTACACACTCTCTTATAAAACTGACAGCTTCTCTGCACAAAACAGCAGAGGCTTCCAGTCTTACTGGCCTCCCCACACCCTTTTAAATGTGAGGAAGGCAAAGACCAATAATATCTTGGGCAGTCAGAAGGAACTCAGACCCACTGCATTCAGAGCCCAGTGCATTACCCAAAGGAATTACTGCAACAGAACAAGAGACAGGGAAAATTAGTGGACAGTCAGGTAACATGCACAGCAGTAATACCCAGTAAGATTTGCACAATTTTCAATCACTTTATCCTGCAACTTTATTTTGAATTTAGTTAAAAGGCAATCAGATTATTAACACTCATTCTGATTTTAAAAACTGTGGTGAAATTTTAAAAGAATTTAAGTACAAAAACCATGGAAAAGCTGTACCTCATCAAGTAACTTCCAAAGGAGACTCTAAAGCTTTTCAACAACAATACAGTCAAATCTTGAGTGCCAAGTGAACTCTGACAGTTTTTTCAGTATTACAGCACCCTCTGACAAAGTACACCACCACACAGAAGAGTAAGCGGGCTTGTACACCTTGTCCTCATTTATAAACTAGCAAAATAATACTGCCTGACTGGAAGCACTGGCTTAAGCGCCCAGCAGGCCTGGCTGGAATCACTATGTAACCACACAGGATCACCAGTTCCTCCCCATCCGTGGCTCAAGCAGCAGCACAGCTCTTGGAAGCACCAGGCACATGGAGCCTCTCGGGCATTTGGCCAGTGTGAAAATGACCCCCAGTAGTCAGAAGTCTGACTCACAAGCACAAGGCATATGTGGAAAAATAACATCCAGATTAATCTTCAGTTTATCTCCCCTTGATTTGTCAACATACAATTCCGGATGAACCTAGGAACAAAGAAAAAAAGAGTCCCGTTTCACTTGGAAGCAAATCCTAAGGCCTCTTTCCCTTGACTGCTCTGGCTCAGCAGCTCATTTTGAAGATGGGGAGTTTGTGAGACACCCCAGCTGCTGCCTCCCACACCGCCTGCGGCAGATCAGCGCCCACCCTGTGAGACTTGTGAAAAAGGCGAGGACTCGGGAGTCTTAGAACTGGGGGTAGGGGGGTTCCCTTGGCGCTTGCTCTCTTTGCTGTGCATTACCTGCTGGCACACGGGGCAGACAGCTGGCAGAGACTCCGGGCCACTCCCGGGCGACCGCGCTCAGGAGGCCACAAGCCCCCTCACGCCAGCAGCTCGCCGGGGAGAGCAGCCGGCTCCCCGCGCCGAGGCGACCGGGCAGGGGAAGACGAGGCCCCCCAGTAGCTCTGCGGCGGGGGAAACTGCTGCCCAGGCAGCCCGGAGGAGGCGGCGGCGGCGGCCGGGCGGGGGTGCGGAGGCACGGCAGACCGCCCCGGGCCGCCTCTCCGCCGGGGCTCGGCCCCCACCCGTCGCTGATACTCACCTCCTTAGTGAGGTAGTACTGCAGCTCCGAGAAGAAAAGCAGCGCCACGATGAGCCCGCTGACTGCCGTCACTGCCAGGGAGACGAGATCCGCCGTCAGCCCCGCCACCACCC